>CM046862.1:4066561-4377341 GCA_025617745.1 Heliocidaris erythrogramma
ATCGTTATATCGTTATAAATAATGCACAACCCAATGATTTCAGAATTGGAAAAAGTCCGACAAATTTTGCTCGCCCGCTTCGCTCGCTCGTGCATGAATCATTATACTATTACACACATTACTGCTAACTGGGAAAGCTGAAGCAGTGTCCAAAACCACAATTAAAATTAAGCAAATGATGCTTGACAATGTATAAATTAGACTGTAGGCATGGTAGGTATTACTAATGTCACAAAATGGTCCCACTTTTTTCGCTTTAATGTTCACCCCTTGTAGGTGACCCCCTTGCCTTTTTTGCTAGTGCCCCCCCCCCCCCACTTTGAAAGACGCTCCTTCCCTGAATGTTGTTAAGACATTATAGCAAAAGAAAATACTTTGTACAGCATTCGTGGGATATTACAACCGATGTGTTTTTAGGGGGTCCGCTCGCTGTTCATAAGGACCGCAATTCATAGAAAACTGCTATTCATTTAGTCATGCGTTATGGATAGCGATCCTTATGAATAAGTGGTCCTTATGAATAGCCGTCCTTATGAATAGCGAGGTTCCCCCTTTTGTTTCATTCCATTCCTGTTTTTACAGCATACAAAGTTCTTGCTGAAAATAGTTATGACTACATAATGTCAATATGGATGTGTATATCATTTGAGTGGAATCATTTTATGTGATGGGGCTTCGAAATGTCATGAATACCTTATACCTCCATATTTTCTTTGTTTTATTTGCTTTCCCCGACAAACTTCGTAACAATAGAATTACGAATTTTTGTGTAAATTTACACTAAGACTAAACAGTACGTTCGGTGAAAATCAAACTTACTTTTTGCGATGGCCCTTTACATTGTGACGTCATATCAAGTTCAACTAATACTTCACTTGCTTTTCAGCTTTGTACATGTACTCTCGTACTGTTCCGCTCCTTGCATATTCTATTTGCATTTTTAAATAACAAAGTACTCATGTACAAAGGTGTGACCTATCATTTTAACGCAAATATGCATTCATGAAAGTATGTGATATAGGCGACGACAATGTATCCTTGCAAAAATTTTATAATTCTTGTGACAAAGCATTACCCATCTCAATGGATCCACTTTCTTTGGGTTACATGTCGTTTTCCCGAAGGTTTATAATTCCGAAGGTTCGTTTTTCCGAAGGTTCGTTACTCCGACGGTTCGTAATTCCGAAATTTGAAATAGAGTTCATAATCCCGAAAATGGAATGGGGTTCATATTTCCGAAAGTTCGTAATTCCGGAAAGCTATGTAGGGCTCTATTGCATTTTCGGAATAACGAACCTTCGGAATTATGAACCTTTTTTATTTTCGGAATTACGAACCCTATTTCATTTTCGGAATTACAAACCTTCGGAGTAATGTATCAAATGTTCGGAATTATGAACCCCCTGCTATCGGAAATTTGTGTTTCGAATTATGAACCTTCGGAAATACGAACTTCGGAAAAACGAGTACCCCCCCCCCCCCCCCTCTTTATTTGTATTCCTACATGTCCTAATGCTTCTTTTAGATGGCTGGGTTAGGGTCAAAATTTTCGATTATGGTGACACTGCGTACAAAAGCACCAATTTTGGTGTGAAGCAATCTTACAGTATATAAAATTATTTTAGCCGAGGAGCCCTCGCGAAATATGCCCGTAACCATGGTAACAGGCAAATATCTAAGATGACGGCCATTCATGTTGGTCTTAATTAAGACAAAATCCTATTTCATGGCTCTTTGTTACAGAATTATTTTCACTTATATCAAATCATGGATGTCCACATTATTACTGTTTTAACCAAAGAAAATCCCCCCAAAATACAGAGTTACCATGGCAATATCAATATTCATTTTCCCTGTGTTGGAGCCGGATTTTTTTTCGGCAGAGTATAGCTTACGGAGCTACCGCGTGTGTCTCCAGCTGACACTGACTGCAACGTTTGATCGGACGCTTGCGACACACGATATAATCCCAATCTAAAAACTGATAAAATCTTGCAATACAGCTCAGGTTTTTTTAACAATGCGCCCAGCCCGGTAGCCCCCTTCTCATTTATATATATATACGCGTATGGTCTATCGGTGCTGTTGATATTATACAGCAGTACCACACGCGTTTGTCATGTGAAATTCAATGTGGTATTATGATAAATATCAATGTAATATTTATTTAATTCTTAGTAGTGTGCAGAATTTCATACATAATAGGCCTATGCATGGATTTATAGATGAATATAGATTTATATATATATTAATATAGAACATATATATGTATTTATTTATGAATTATAGAGAGAGTGAAGACATTTCATTGAAAATTACTTTAAGGCAGTTCTAGGACTGATTCGACATGGATTATAATTAGAAATATAAACATACAAATTGACCAAATCACCCCCATCCAATATACGATGTGATAGCAATGATGGGTAACAAAGAGCGAACTTATTCAGAAATTAAAATCTTCAGAAATTAGAAACTTTGGAAAACAAAAATCAGCATTATACTTCAAGTACGTCTCCTCATGAAAACTGTAATCACCGACTTTTATTACTGTTTGCAGATGCATGACAAAAGTTACATTGTATTGTACAATTGGGATATTATTCAAATCAGGCGCGGATCCAGGATTTAGTAAAAGAGGGGCACAAAAATGAAAGTTTGTGAAAAGGTAGACCCGTATTTTTTTGGTCTCGCCAGCTTCTCGAAAAGTCGCTCAGTGGGGAGGGGGGGGGGGGGGGGGGAGGGGGGGGGGGGGGGGGGGGGTGGGGGGGGGGGGGGGGGTTGGGGGTAGGAGCAAAAAAAAAAAAAATTCGCCGAATCATCAAAAATCGCTCAGTAGGGTTTATGGGGTTCATTTTCCCTACATAATTCCCTGACAAGCAAAAAAAAAAAAAAAAAAAAAAAAAAAAAAGGTTTTCATTCTAAAAGGGGGGCACAGTCGAGGAAATGGGCGATCGTCTATGGTAAAAATTCATACTTCTCTTACAAAAGGGGGGGGCACGGGCCGGCTGTGCCCCCCTGGATCCGCGCCTGATTCAAATAAAATTTAAATGGGTCACAGATGACACACCATAAGGTCATGTCGACACAGACATGGTGAACAGTTCCAGACATGGCAATTGCACAATTTATTCTTTCTAAGAATCAATTTTGCTGTGTACTTCAGGCATGAAATGGGTTTCACATTAGACATGGTGCAAACGGCTCAGAGTTTGTTAACCATTTTGTGAAGTCATCTTGATCGCTTTATGGAACAAGAAGAAAATAACCATTAATATCAGCACGTAGCAGCTAATGAAGATTGTTGCTTTTTACGTTCCCACGGTTATTGTATTACAACAAAGGATGGATTTTCTTTTCTTGTTTGCATCATTGTTGAAGGCTGTTGATGTTGGGCCACCATTTCTTATGACTAGGGGCAGATCCAGGATTTTGTAAAGGTGGGGGAGGGGGCACAATTCTTGGAACAATTATGTTGTGTACTTCAGGTACGACAATTTCAAGGGAGTTTCAAGGGGGGCTGGCCTGTTGTACTCCTCAAATGTGCTACTGATTATGAAACATATTTTGACAACTCGAAAGAAGAGAAACTATAGGACTATTTCCTAAAGAAAATTTCTTTGACAACACAATCACAATTCAACAAGTGCATTCTAGTAAAAAAAACACAATAGAATTGATAAAAAGTGGTCTCACGATCAGGTAGATTGTGGTATCGACATCCTTGGATGCCTGTTCATATTGAATATACCTGCATTTGAAAAGAAAAGTCAACAGACCATGGCCGAGTTAAACGCAATTGATGCCTGGCACAGCAAATCCGCAAAAGGGTGCTCATTGGCACATGCTCGGGATTCATTTATCATAGCTCGGTCCATTAGGTGAGCAAGTGCATTATTATTACTAGCTCAACTTCGTTACCGAAGATTTTTGGAAGATTTAACTTTTGCAAACTTTTTGATAGCTAAAAGTCCAATACTGGAAAGCATGGGTGTCGATCGGGGGGGGGGGTATATATATATCCCCCAAAAAATTGAGGTGGGGGATGGCCTGTATTATGATACCCCAACATTTCTTTATACAATATATAAGAATTATGATACATTAACTTAAAACTAATAATGATCCAAACTCATTATGTTTGACCTTGAAATACCATCACATTCTTTAATGATTAGAAATAAGGAAATAAAAAATTCCATAATTTCAATGCGAAAATTCGTGCACTCGCATTGTTATTCTCAATTGAGGGGTTCCGTCCATTGGCGTAGATTCGTGCATTCCTTCTTTTCATAAAAAGAAAACATGTTGGGATGCTCTATAAAAGTATATAAATATATAAAGTTTTATAGACAGATTTTTTGGAAAAAAGTCCCTGGTTTGAGAGGGGATACCACTCGCACACCCTCCCCCGCTCTGTCGCTTCGATCAGTGGCGTATCTATTGGGGCAGGGGCACGTGCACTGGGCGGCACTTGGAAAGGAGAGAAAGAAAAAAGGGGAAATTTCCACCTAAAATTAAGCTTTCGCGCTTTGCGCGGGGAGGGGGAAACTCCCTCCTCCCCGCACACACCCCTGTTACATACAGTGCAGTATTGCGTCCAAAAAAACTGAAAAGCAGGGCGTCGAACTATAACTTTCCGTCTTAAAAAAATTGTTTGCTACGAGCCGTTTATTTTTCTCGCAAATTTGCTGAAAACCTCGGAGCTTTCGCGCTTTGGGCGGGGAGGGGGCAGCTCCCCCCTCCATGCACCCACCCCTGTTACATACAGAGCAGTATTGCGTCCAAGTAACTGACAAGTAGGCAGGGCGTCGAACTTTCCGCCTTAAAAAGAAAAGTGTTATGAGACATTATCGTTCAAATATGCTGTAAAACGTAAGAGCTTTCGCGCTTCGCGCGGGAGGGGGAAACTCGCCTCCCTGTACCCACCCCCTGCGTGCTCATCACCAATTTCGCACTCTTCGCGTGCCCCTACACGTCTGCCCCCCCCCCCCCATTGAAAAATCCTGGCTACGCCTGTGAAATTGTCTCATTAATTCAGGTCAAATTCATGTAGTGCAATTTAGAGTATCGTAAATTTCTTGGGGTGCAATTTGGTCAAATGATCATTCAATAATAAGTTATTACATTATGAAAATTATATTGCTTTCTCAAAAGTACTCAAATGATATTGTCAGGATAATGTAAACACAAATATTTTACATCTGCACCTGTTTGACAAGACATAATAGAGGAGAAATGTGACAAAATTACAATGCCCCGACCGGGATTCGAACCCGGGAATACATGACCAGTGCTCTACCAACTGAGCTATCCGGGCTCTCGTCGAAGCAAAGTAACAATCTCACCTATAGCTCCTCTCTTTCCATCGAGCGTAGGGGGTACATCCATACCAATTCCATGCGTACGCTATATAATGGCCTACCAAAGAGACCGGATAGCTCAGTTGGTAGAGCACTGGTCATGTAATCCAGGGACCCGGGTTCGAATCCCGGTCGGGGCATTGTAATTTTCTGACATTTCTTTATGATATATTAAATTTACTTCAATCCTATCAATTATGATATTTAATTATAATAGAGAAGTTTGCTAAATATATGAGCTACGTGGCTGCGACGCTGAAATCTATACCATTCATGTGGTTATTACAAAAATACCTTGCAAGCTTTCTATTTTACAGGCTCAGATGGACAATAGGCGTGTTTACATAATTTCTGAGAAAGCAATAGAATTTTCACAATTTAATAACTTATTATTAAAATTATCACATTGGACAACAAATTGCATCCCAAGAACGTTACAATACTCAAAATTGTACTAGGTAAATTTGATCTAAATTGAATGAGACACTTTCAAGTTATTAAGGTTATAATACAAAAAATGGGGTTCTCTACTTCCAGAGCATTTGGGCAGTTAGGGGGCACTTTTGTGTTTTTTCAGGGGTGTGTTACACCCCATTCCAGATTTAAAACTTTTGTCTGTTTTTATATTTTTGTAATGTATACCCATGCCCCTTCCTTCTGAAAAAATTTGGTCCATGGGGCTTATTAGGGGAAAATTTTCTCCAATTTTAGGGGCCGTCTGACAAACCATCCCGACGGAAAATTTAGTCAGTTTTTGTGTTTTGAAAATTTGTAGTCATGTCCGCATCAATTCGAAATAGTAAATACGGTACATACGTTTATATTCAAGGACATAACTATCTCTGGCACCTTGTAGCCGGGAAGGGGAGGGGGAGCTGCCGCATCTCGCCCATATATCAACTTTCCAGTTATTAAATTTTGCCGCGAAGCGGAGAGAGCGGGTAGAAAAGGGGACCCATTAAAAAAATGTTATTTTACCATCAAAATACACCAGATAAGATATAAAAATTACATAATATTCTGGTATCTCGCTGCCCGTAAATATATTCAGGCACCTTTACTTCGCAAATATAGGAAGTAAAAGGGCTGACTATCTTTGTAACTGCATACCTAACTGTCTTTAGCCCACACTATACGATCGGTCTGCGAACAGATTTAGAAAGAAAATGTAATAGCATTTAATATAAACATTTAAACATATAAAATATTTTTGATTGAATCTTTTAGATAGTGAAACCGAAAATACTGTCTAGTGTCTATTGCGAGGAAATGCTAAATCGGCTCCGAGTCGTTTATAGTGACGTCAGAGCAGTGCTACGATTGCCTACGATTTGAAACTGATTTGCCCCTTATTCCAGGTATAATTTTCCACCCTTTTATTTTTTCACTCCGAAAATTATTGGGGGCAACTGGGGGGGGGGGGGGCAAATGCCCCCATGCCCCCCTTGGTGCCGCCACTGCATACATATATAGGATGAAAAAAAATGAGGAGTTCAAGATATAATATATTATGATATCAAACCCGTCGAATCACAATTTAGTATTTGTGTTGGATCTACAGGACAGAAAGATGTGGAACATATTTCGAAATTAATCAATTGCATGACCTCGAAATATGTGTAGAGATTCGGATAACCCAGACGTGAATAAGTTTTCACGCGTGTTCTCTCACGCTGGATTACTTCATTTTAATTTTGTCGTTGTACGTTATGTGAGTCCTCTGATCCATGTCATTCTGTTCATCTCAATTGAATTCAGAAATGGTTTATTGAATAGCCTACCGTGATTATTCATAACTATGAACACTCTCCTTGTTAGAATAATTGCATAGCGACGGGGTGTAGAGCAAACATCTAGAACCTGGTACTACAGCCGTAATGGTTCGCAATGTGACCTTGTGGTCTATCTAGTCTAATAGTTTCTTATAGGCCAGAATGATGTACAGCTTATTCTGAAAAGGACCAAATTGTCCCCTATTCAAATAGCCCCAAATAGTGAATCAGTTAGTGTTATTTACATTAAATTGTTAAAAAAAAAGAAGAAGAAGGATTTATCATAGCCATGTAGCCTAGGCGTATAGCCTATTAGCTTATTTGCAGTTTGACATGCTTGCATGGGGGGGGGGAGTTATGAGAATAAAATCAAAGTAACTTGTTATGGACAGGAAGAGAACAAAGAAAACAAACAAGAGTAAGACATGATTTTAAAGAATTGTAAGTACTTCTTATTTTGTCTACGTGCGTGTAAACTATTGAAGACTTAGGCAAAAGTGAGTGTGAGAGAGAGAGGGAGGGAGAGAGAGAGAGAGTGGAAGATAATCGCCTGAAATTATAAAATATCATTGTGCATGAAACTTCTAGTAATATCCTACAAAAGTGCAAAAAAATGCAAAATGAACAGTGGAAATATTGCTTAGTGGAGATATTGGTTATCGTTTTACCGAAGGTTCATGATTCCGAAGGCTCGCAATTCCGAAACACAGTTTCCATAGCAGGGGGTTCATAATTCCGAAAATGAAATACGGTTTGTAATTCCGAACATATGATGTGTTACTCGGAAGATTCGTAATTCCGAAAATGAAAAAGGGTTAATTGACTTGACAGACTTGATGAGGGCAGATAATAACACCATCCAAATGACACCTGGTGGGTAGCGGGCATAAAACTAAATAAAACAAAATATAAAACACAATCAAACACAATCAGATATGGACCTAATTGCAGTCAGTTATTTGGGGGGAAGTGATACTGCCCTGGGAATGACTGAGCGTGATTTTATGAAAACACTCAATGAAAAGAATGTGGAAATAAAGTTGAAAAGCTCGAACAAAGCGTTTGTGAACTTTGGAACAAGAATAAAGAAACGTACTGGTGGTCACGGGTGTTTATTCTCTGAAAGTGATGAATAGAACCTTCCTGATACTGCAACACGGTCAAAGCCACGATTGCATTGTTTGTTGGAGCGCAGCAGAGGCGGCGCTGGGGGGGGGGGAGGGGGGGGGGGGCGGTGGCACAGGGCCACCAACTTTTTCAAGTACCCCAAAAGGGCCCCTCTTTATTTCTGAAAAATCCCCTTTCTCCCTGGTAAGTGCCCTTTTTACTACTAACGGTGTCCCTTTCTCCATTAAACATGCGTTATGAATGGCGGTCCTTATGAATAGCGAAGTAATTTGTTTATGGTTTGCTCGCTATTTAGAAGGACCGCTATTCATACGAAACCGCTATTCATTTAGTCACGCGTTATGGATATTGGTCCTGATGAATAAGTGGTCCTTGTGAATAGCGTCCTTATACTAGTGAAGTTACCTCCTCACGGCAGCCATGCTGGAGGACATAACTGTTGCATCAGACTAGTCATTGTTGTCATGGTCTAGTGGCTGCTTCTGGGAACCCTCTATCCCCCCCCCCCCCTCTCTCTAATAAGTGTTCTGTTCCTGATAGGCCTAAGTGTCATTTTTACTTGTGATAAGATGTGAAATAAGAAAAATTACCATGTATCTCACAGTGACTGTACATCAAGGATAATAAAATCAGTAAGGGCATATATATTGCTTTTGTCATGTTTGTTGAAAAATAATAATGTTGATACTGAAGTCTTCTTGTTAAATACAATAAAACAACATACTCGATCGTAGTGTTAATAAAGTCTACATTAATTTGACTTTTTATTCTGCCATACTCATAATTTACTTTGCTCTATCAAGTCTATTGGCTCTCGATCAGTATCACTATACTCTTTATATTGTGTAGGTTTTTCTATGAAAGTCGGTATCTATTTTATAAGTTAATTTGAATTTGATTATTTTCATCAATTACAGAGATAAGACTGATCTGTTTTAATCAACTAATTTAAGAATTAACGTATGCAGAGATGAGATTTAACTGTTTTAATCAACCAATTCACTAATTAACGTATATGATATTAGGAAGAATGAAGGGAGTCACAAAGCAGGTGATATTGATATTAGACAAGTTTATCCCAGATATAAACTGAGACCAAAGACGAAAATAAAATGTCCGACTCGTTTTACTCCAACGTTGCGCCGTATTTATCCAGACCCCCAAATGTTCACATGTTATTGTTCATTCTTTCTCATTATTCCACAGGTCATTTCAAGCCACAAGCTCTACCCAGCGTGGGGACAGTAGACTTTATGCAGTCTATGATGTGTGATCTAAAAACAGATTGTTTGAGAGCTGATCAAGTACCGAAATCAAACGAACCACCGACATACGGAGCAAGGTGAGATGCTGCTGCTGCTAATGGTGGTGGTGGTGGTGGTGGTGGTTATGGTGGTGATAGAGGTGATAATAATGATGGATAGGTGATAGGTGATAATAGATAGTATTCATGAAGTCAATTTTATGTGATCTAGAGACAGATTGAGTACTGATCAGGTACCCAAGTCAAACCGGGTCCGCTCGCTATTCATAAGGACCGCTATTCATAGAAAACCGCTATTCATTTAACATGCGTTATGAATAGTTATGAATAGTGGTCCTTATGAACGGAGGTCCTTATGAATAGCGAGGTAATTTGTCTATGGTTTGCTCGCTATTCATAAAGACCGCTATTCATACGAAACCGCTATTCATTTAGTCACGCGTTATGGATAGCGCTTCTTATGAATAAGTGGTCCTTATGAATAGCGGTCCTTATGACTAGCGAGGTTACCCCAATCAAACGAACCACCCATATACGAAGCAAGGTGAGATGTTGTTTTGTTGTTGTTGTTGATGATGATGATGATGGTGATGATGATGATGATGGTAATTATGATAACAATGATAATTTTAGATTGTGTTTAAGCAGTCTATGAAGGAGAGGGCGTCCACAAAATTTTACCAATACAGTACATGCATGTTTTGAATTACTTCCCCAATATCATGAATATAGAGGGGAGCATAATTTTCATATTTCCTTTATCCTTATAATCGTTTTGTTAAATTGTTAATCAGTTAAGATTTGATTTCAAATAGTAGGTTGCTGACGAATTTTATTCAATCTAAATGATTTTGTTTAATGAATGATTAAATTGTCTAATTTGATTTGTCTGCACCGCGTTAGTTTAATTTCAAAGCCGACAGAATTTTCCCTCTTCTCAACCATACAATGTTGGAAGATTTAATGATCAGTTTTTCAGTTTAATTATCGAAGCTACTCCTATGTATTTATAAATTTTTCCTATTATACTGAAATATTTGTGATACGTTTTGATATGTAAAATGATGGTAATTTTCTAATTTAATGTTTTCATGAATACAGTCTTTTATCTATTTAATTCTCAACAATTCAGCCAATTGAGAGCAAATGTGAATGTATTCAAACTGATTTCTTTTTAAAATTCAAATAAACCATTCGACTTAGTTCAATTCTAAGTAATACCTTTGTAGTTGACTATACAGAAATATTTAAACCAAATCAAATTACATTTAAACAGAACAACGTACTTTCTTGTTTCTTGACAGTATTGGTCTGTTACTGGATGACCTGGAGCCTTTGTTTTCAAACGAGTCATCTATTGTCAACGATCTAGAGTCACTGCCTGATACTCTAGGACCATTGATTAATCTCACAAAAACTCTAGAAGATACATTCAACATGATTAATGGTAAGGATTGTTAATGAGCTTTAGTTTTCTGTCATTATTTGATCATTACTGAATACTTATTAAATTTATTGAAATTTGAATACATTATGAAAATGACCTATTGCTCCGCGGTATTCTCGTAATACCCTAACCGAATTCTCAACTTCAATCCTCGACCAAACACCACTATACATAACCATAACCCTAAACCTACCCTAAAACACAATTGCAAGTCTAATGGGGTGTTGCAAGAAAGTTGCAATCAATTGCAAATTGTAAAGCAAATTAGAACAACCATTCTGAATGGTCAGGGTCGGCCCCTCCAAGAAGATGCGCTTGCGACAATGATTGTGGTTGGTCAGTACCGATCAGTTGCAACTTGCAATCAATCGCAACTTTCTTGCAACACCCTATAACCCGATATCTTTAACGAATTAAAGCCCGGGGTAATATTAACCGGAGCATTATTATGTCAGAACATGCACCTGACCTCAGGCGTGGCGGAACGTCGGGCTCGGACAATGGAAGTGGGGGGGGGGGGGGGACCTTTTGTTTGGCGGACAAAAGGTGCCCCCACTTAAATTGTCCGAGCCCGACGTTCGGCTGCCTCTGCCTGGCATTGTAAATGATATGATATAAAAGTTGTCTAAATGGATTAACAGACGACAATCTAACTTTATTACTTCAATTTCTTTCAACCTTTATTCGAATATTATTAGAACAAAACATTTATCTTGGGGATTTCTTTGCAAATCGTACCAAGATGCAAGAAATTTTACTGGAGAAGTTTGAAGGTGCAGAGGCCGATTTGATTGAGGCAATGCTAGCAGCAAGAATCAACGTCTTAGAGGTAAACAAGGGGAATTGCTCCTTCCCTTTTCTCTCTCTCTCTCACTTCCCATATGTCTCTCGTCTTTCTTTCTCCACTCTCTTTCCCTTTCTCTCCCTCCCACTCTCTATCCCCACTCTTTCACTCCGGCTCTCTTCCCCATGTCCCCTCTCACTTTCTCTCTCTCTTCCAATCTCCCCCTATCCGATTTCTACCCCCTCTCTCCTTCATTTCCCTCTATCCCACCGCTCCCCATCTCTTTCTCTCTTTCTCTTTCTCTCTCTCTCTCTCTCCCTCTCTCCCTCGTGCACTCTGTGTTCTCATGTCGGAATGTTCTATGATTTTACTCACACACTCCAGCACTGTTCGGTTATGTTTCACTTGTTAAATTAATTCGAAATATTTAGGCATATCAAGCCCAAAATCAGAGGTATATAAAGAAAAGTGTTCTCTATGTTACAGATCATGCAGATATTATCTTCTATTAAATTGGTGTCGCATTAATCACTACAAATAGATTGAACTATACAGCTGAAACGTATACATTTAAACATCATCGTGCCCCATTAATTGAATAAATTTACATTTAATCAAAATTATAATCGACAGCTTCTTGATGTGATTGGTTACTCCGACTCTGCAAGCTTGGTCTGTAATGCGAAAGCTCTGCAGACCTATGTCATCTTCCCTCCTAATACTGACGTGGAGAACATTGCTAGTGCCCTCTGCAAGCTAAAGAGAGAAGATATTGAAAACATCATTAACATCGTCTTGGAAGAACTCGATGTACATTACATTGCTGATGAGGTAACGTGTTCACGAAAATATTTCATGAGCTTCTCTCTACTTACATTTTCTGATATATTATGTCATTCAGATAATATGAGTAAAATGATATCTATCATTCAGGGGTTTCACGGAATATAAAATGATGTTTGAAAATGCAATACAATACGCAAAATTCATGCTGTTTAGGAAAGGATCACTTGCATTTAACTCTTCTTACTAGATACTTGCAGATAAGGACATTTTATGTTATTATATCTTAGAACATGATAACAACACTATAATTTCGCCCCTGAAGTAATTTGAATTATACCCCCTCCCCCCCCCCCAAAAGAGAAAAAAAGATAAGTCATCACCAGTTTCGAAAGGTCTTGCATTTTAGTGGGATAATTAAGGGGAATTATTTTAAGCGCTCTAGAAATTAGTATATGATCACTATTCATTAGGAAACTAGTTGGTTTTGTTTTCATTGTCATTGTTGTTTCAAAAGTAGAACGTCTATGACTTCCTCCATTAAAACTTTTGTCTTGTCTCAACATTATTCATTACTACGAAAGATCAGGGGCGTCGATTATTGGGTTACAGGTGGGGCAGTTACCCTGCAAGAAAATACTGGGAGGGCAAACATATCGTTCCCCCAAATAAATCCGGAGATGGAAATTAAATTAAGGAAAATGATGCAAAACTCGGGAAATGAAACCTTAAAAACAATAAAATACAAAAGATTTTACACAATCGGACTTCCATGAAGGGCACTAATAGGCTGTCTTGCCCCCCCCCCCCCCAATCCGAAAAACGGATCGACGGCTTCGACGCCCCTACGAAATATGAATAGCCGGTAATTTGATAATCAGTAGCGAACCTAAAGGTTCAAAGGAAACACGAAACATTCGGATTTCTGGCTAAAATGTCTAAAATGGGCAACTGAATGTTAACATAGTTATGTGAGTTGAGTTGAGTTAATTTATTGACTCTTGCGACCCCCTTCCGGGTATGAGTGTACAATCAAAATCATGCCACGTATCAAAGTGGCATGTAATATAAAATGAGATAATATACATAATAAGCAGTTTGATTATAAACTATAGTAGGTAAACATTACTAACAAACATATAATACAAGTTGTAAAACGTCATATAAAAGTTTTAACATACAAGTAGTAATACAAAAACTATAGAAGATAGTTATTTGCAAGTCAAGCCATAAACAGGTAAAGGTGGCTTAACTACCCTACCACTATGCGATACTTTTTCTTTATCATGTTTATATACGTATGAATCTACCCTTGCATCATGGGCTCTTTGGTAATTGTGAGAAAAATGCTGTACAAATCCTGATTAGTTTGATAAAGTTGCTTCAAATGGTATTGGTTGATCTGAATAGAGTTCAAATTTGTAGCACACTTGGTTGCCTAACAAAATGTCTGACGTTTTAAATACATCTGTCTTTATTTTGCAAAATATTGACCAACAAAACTACAGTGGAATGCATCCCCAATATCATTAGTTAAACAGAGAGAACAATAAATATCTTCAGTATACTGACTGAACCTAACTTTATTTACAGGTAAATTGTGCGATATACATCTAAATTTACAAAATGTAATAATGTCTTTATTTCTAGTAAGTGCTATCAACTATTTCTTAAAATACTAAGTCATCTTTAAAGATTCTGTAGTTTTTGCACATGATATGAGACCATTCATTTCCTTTCCAAATTTGTTTAAACAGATCATTCAGTCGTAGTTTTAATGCACTTGATATCCAGTTGGTAGTAAATCCCTATCTCCTAGACGTATTAAACCACACATTTCCCATACCTGCTTCATTAAGATTACTTTCAATAAACTTCAACCATTTAAATCAAAAGAGTTCTCAACGCCCTTCTGTAAGTTTCTCTGAATAACCTAGATAATTTTAGAATTATACTATTTTGGTCCCCTTCAATTGACAATTCTAAGCCAAAACCCAACTATTCATAACTTAAGTATATGTCGAGAATACTTCGTCCCGTCTCTCCATAAACCATGCTATCTGGAGTGGATTTGTTGACATGTAAAATAGTTCACAAAAATTTCCTATGGTACTCTTCCAACTGATTCAGTTCTTCATATAGCCCCATACCTCACAACCGTAGAGCAAGATTGGCAAGGGGCAATACCAGATGATCAAATAATTAACATTGGATGTCTATGGTAGTCATGCCTTCTCTGAGTCTTAACCAAGGAGTTATCACAGAACACTCCTATACGATGCCTTTCTTTCCTGGATCACTTCTTTTGAAATCACTTTAAAAAAAAAGTTCCCATTAAAATTAAATTTGACTCCGAGGTATACAAAGTCATCTACAACAACAATGTTATCATTACCAAATACCAATACAGGAAATTTACGCACCTTTCCTCTCGCCTCGTGAGAATGTGACATCTATTTGGGATAGAAGTCTAAACTATATTCCCTGATCGGTAGGCAATCATTGGTTTAATGTGTTTGTTTGTGTTGATCATAAGCTTGCGGCAGGGCCAGGGAGCGGTCACCGCGCGCCCAGCGCTGCCTCTAATCATCTCCACTGGAATACATAATGTTCTCTATCTTGCTCTTCATTTATAACAGGTGACAACGTTTTTGCGTGCCTTGGATCGGTATTCATTAGATAACTTCACCAGAGATGTGTTGGATATTCAGGAACAATTAGAAAACATCACTGCTCTGGGTGACTTCATAGATGTTCTCCCTCAACTCATAGAGCTTACCAGGCTGGTACCTGATATTCAGAGGTTTTTCGAAGCGATACAAGGAGGCAATGTCGACCAGACACTTTATGTGTAGGTATTACCCTTTCAACTCTTCTTACCCCAGAGTTTCGGGGTGCATAGCCACCTGTAACACCCACTTTCCGTTCTGGTAGGAATGGTGTTACCATCTGTGTGCAGTGTGTATACACTGCATTCTTTTTATTTTAGGTGACCACAAATATCGTGAATTAGGCCTGTTGGAAACTGCAATAATTGGGACTGATGATATTGTGTCAGAAATAATGTGAAGCTGAAAATGAAATGGAATAAGAACTGTTATAACTTCAGAGGGAGGTGGTGGGGGTTAGGGAGTAATTGTGGACATGCAGTTGCTGCAATAAAACATGTAAAGAGTTGCCTATACCACTGTAAACATTTAGAGGGTTAATTGAAGAAGTTTTAGTTGCAAAGGATGTATAAGTCATGAAGAGTAGGATATTGTTCTACCGTATAATAACTAAAGTACACAATTACTAGCTTAAACAAATGTTCAAGCAGAAATCTAAGAAAAACAGAGCTAACATTTCAACATACATTTTGGGGGTTTCTATTCTTGAGGCAATACTAATCTTCAGTTTAATACTGAGAATTTAAGTGTTGTAACACTGACTCACATGGCCCAATACATAGAAATATTGGCCTTTCTTCTACCCCAAGTTACTTTATTCTCTTCATCATAATTATTTTCCCCCCAAACTTCATCAGGTTAAGAAGAATCGCAGCATCCATTGATTGGGAGGGTTCACCGCCATGGTGGTCAGATGTCCAAGAACTTCTCTTTCGTATCACCGACATCATTTCTAGCATCTTTGATATGTTTTTCGATGTCCGATGTAAGTCATTTTCTTTTCAAGATATTCAAATCATTCAAAAAAACAAAATGAAGCTCTTGTAATTATCAAATTTCTTATATATCAGATCCTCACACATTCAAAATACATATTCATAGTTTTTTGTTGTTCATGGAGATTTGTAAAAACCATTGTAAATATCAAGACATATATTCATATTGTTTTGTGTTTGTTATTTTGGATTCTTATTTGTCATTTCTCATTTGTCAGGATTACAATTAGAAATATATTTTGTTTATTTTGGCAAGTGCAAGCTATTTTATCCCATCCATTACAGACCATGGCCTTGTTTCATTAAACTTGTTATCAATAACAAGTTGCAATGGTTGTTATAAGCTGCTGAAATCCTACACTTTCTTTTTACGTCCACTATTTCATTACTGTTTATCAATTATAGGTAATTAAACATGAATTATTAAACATTAGTATATGGACAGTTATTTTTAGCATTGAATACATTAAATCTACTTAATATTGCCAGTGCCTTTACATTGAAAATATTGCAGACAAACCAGTGTTAACTGTGTTGGTTTGATTGGCACAAATAATTAGTACAAGTGCTAATTAACTTGTTACCAATTAAGTTTTCAACTGGAGGTTTCAACTGGTTTCATCTGGAATTTCCAACTGGATCCCAGCTGACTCTAGAAACTGGTTTACAGTTCACTGGTTTAAACTGGTATCCAACTGGTCCGGTTAAAGCCAACTGGTAACACTGGAATTAGAAATGGGATAGCTGGTCCAGTAAAAATTGACTAGTTGAATTCTAACTGGTCTAGTTAGACCAGTTAAAATTCAACTGGGCCATTTCAACTGGACCATTAATCCCATTTCCATTAATCAGTTTTCAGTTTTACCAGTTGGACGAGTTGCTACTGGTTTATCTGTTGCAAACATTTGTGTAACGGAGCGCTGGCTGTACAATATCCCTAACTTTAACCCCTTTGGTGATATGGGCTGCAAACAGCACCCTAGAATGTAAATGTTCTCCTTCAAGTTGGAAATAATTTAAATAGTTATTTGATTCTTCCTTTACAAAGGGAGAACATTTATTTATTAGCCAACTGTACTCGCTGTACAATTAAAGGTGATTCTTGAAAGTTAGTTAATAATGTTGTAATGTAAACATAGTAAATTTGCAGAAGGGGGATACATCATTTGTTCATATATCATGGAACTTGATAGTATTGAATATTGCAATGGTAATTTCCTCTTTCTTTCTCTTCATCTTCAGACGGTGACGTGACTTTCAAAGATCTCTTTGGCAGTGGGAAGGTGCTTCAGGATGTCCTCAGGAGGTTCAATGTTAGCGGTGACTCTCTAGTAGGACTTCTTAACAGCACCATCCAAGAAAATGGGGTAAGACAAATAAACCAGCTGTAATGCCTGATTACTAGGTGTGAGAGAATGAAGGATTTTGTTTTGCATGTGTGTGGCAGAGGCAGATCAAATATTATTGTTGAGAAGAGGGACAGGGGGACAGGGGAGGGGTAATAGAGGATAGGGAATGGGGAGAGGGAGGGGTAGGGGATGAAAGGCAATGGATGAGAAGGGGGAGAGGGAGGGGTAGGGGATGAAAGGTGATGGATGAGAAGGGGGAGAGGGAGGGGTAGGGGATGAAAGGCAATGGATGAGAAGGGGGAGAGGGAGGGGTAGGGGATGAAAGGCGATGGATGAGAAGGGGGAGAGGGAGGGGTAGGGGATGAAAGGCAATGGATGAGAAGGGGGAGAGGGAGGGGTAGGGGATGAAAGGCAATGGAGGAAAAGGGGGAGAGGGAGGGGTAGCAGATGAAAGGCGATGGATGAGAAGGGGGAGAGGGAGGGGTAGGGGATGAAAGGCAATGGATGAAAAGGGGGAGAGGGAGGGGTAGGGGATGAAAGGCGATGGATGAAAAGGGGGAGAGGGAGGGGTAGGGGATGAAAGGCAATGGATGAAAAGGGGGAGACGGTGGGGTAGGGGATGAAAGGTGATGGATGAGGAGGGGGAGAGGGAGGGGTAGGGGATGAAAGGCGATGGATGAGAAGGGGGAGAGGGAGGGGTAGGGGTTGAAAGGCGATGGATGAGAAGGGGGAGAGGGAGGGGTAGGGGATGAAAGGCGATGAATGAGAAGGGGAGAGGGAGGGGTAGGGGATGAAAGGCAATGGATGAGAAGGGGGAGAGGGAGGGGTAGGGGTTGAAAGGTGATGGATGAGGACCCTTTAAAAAAAATACCATGGTAATACTACGTATTTCATGGTATTACTGCCATAATACCACGAAAACATGGTAAATCCGTGGTACACCTCGTATTGCCACAGTATTACTTCGAAAAACATTGTATATTCATGGTACATTCATAGTATTTTCATCTTGACAAAGGGTAACGTGGTAAATTCATGGTACTTTCACAGTAAAACCGTCCCAATTTACCGCGGTATTACCATGGTACTTTTTTGTAAGGGGAGGGGGAGAGGGAGGGGTAGGGGATGAAAGGCGATGGATGAGAAGGGGGAGAGGGAGGGAAGAAGGGAAAGGGGATAGAGAGAGTAGTGGGAGGGGAGGAGGGTGGGACTGGGGAGGATGAAGGGGAGAGAGAGAGAGAGAGAGGGGGCTAAAACTGAAAAATCAACTGAAGGTAATTTCATTAGCCCTGTCTATCACCTTTAGAAATGTGCGAACATTACAATGGTGTATTACGTAAATTGTAATCCGAACCTGATTCTATGGGCATACCAGAGGACTATGAAATTGCCTTTGAGTTTATTTTTCGAAAAATAGTTTTTATTGTGTTGAGATCGAGAAGAAAGAGAAGGGAAGGAGAGAGAGATAGGAGAGAAAGAGAGAGAGAGAAAGAGAAAGAGTCAGAGAGAGAGAGAAAGAGAGGAAAGACAGAGAGGGGAGAGACAGCGAAAGAGTCGCGGAGAGAGAAAGAGAGGGGGAGGAGAGATGGGAAGGAGAGAGGGAGAGAGAGGAGATAAAGAGAGAATCTAGAAAGAGAGAAAGAGAGAGGGAAAGATAAAAAAATAAGAGTGCCAAAGAGAAAGAGAAAGAGAAATATGGAACTTGTTAACTGATTGCAGTATTGGGTCATGAATTGGAGTTTCTGTACATATTCATTGTC
Source organism: Heliocidaris erythrogramma (assembly GCA_025617745.1). Lineage (NCBI taxonomy): Eukaryota > Metazoa > Echinodermata > Echinoidea > Camarodonta > Echinometridae > Heliocidaris > Heliocidaris erythrogramma. The sequence continues at coordinate 4,085,876 of CM046862.1, forward strand.
TTCACATCTGTATCTATACCGAATTATTTTAATGTTTGTGAGAGAAGTCACCAACTTGGGTAAATAGATAAAAAAAAGTAATTTGAATTTAATTTAGTGGAAATACTATTATGTATAACCATTATTATTATTAATACTATTATTATGATATTGATATTGATGTTAAAAAGAATATTATTAATAGTATCATTATTATCATTGATGCTTTTAAATATATTATCATTCATTATGCTCTATTATTATTCTTCATCTTCTTTCTTTGTGCAGATATCCGATTTCATCTTCTTTCTGATCAATCGCGATGCCACAGTAGAGGCATACTGCCGTGGAGAGATCAACCTGGATGATTTTCTGACATCAGAGGTCGCTGTTAATGAATCGATGCTGAGGAATACATTATGCAAACTTGGAAATGGAACATCTTTCTTGGAAGCTGTACTCAATGAATACACTGCTGGAAGAAGCATAACAGAAGTAAGTAATTCTCCTTTAAAGGCCAAGTCCACCCTAATATCAAGTTGATTTGAATAAATAGAGTAAAATTAAACAAGCGTAACAGTGAAAATTTCACTGAAATCGGATGTAAAATAAGAAAGTTACGGCATTTTGAAGTTTTGCATTATTTCATGAAACAGTGATATGCATAGCATGGGCGGTATGCAAATGAGTGAACCGATGATGTCACACACTCACTTTTCCTTATGTATTTTATTATATGAAATTTCAAATATTTCAATTTTTATAGATGTGATAATAAAGAATCCCTTCCTTGTATGAAAATAAGTTACAATAATGATGATTTTACATGTTCCATATGGAGTCAAACCATGTTTTACATTATTGAAGCAAAAAAATGAAATATATGATATTTCATATAATAAAATACATAAGGAAAAGTGAGTGCATGACATCATCGGTTCACTCATTTGCATACCGCCCATGTTATGCATATCACTGTTTCATGAAATAATGCAAAACTTTCTTATTTTACATCTGATTTCAGTGAAATTTTCACTGTTATGCTTGTTTAATTTTACTCTGTTTATTCAAATCAACTTGATATTAGGGTGGACTTGGCCTTTAAAGACACATATTCAATGTATCTGTTGGTTCTCATTGGGAATTTTACACATTTCATGTCCTCACAGATTTCATAATTTTCCTGAAAGTAGAGTTCACTTTTATATCTAAATGGTTTTATGTGATGTGCATTCCAATTATGAATTTGCCCCCTAGTTCTTCACTTGCATCATATCTAATGCTCTTAATATGCTCCTAATAATGGGATCATGATGGCCCAGTAGCAATCTCAAATAATTTTCTGCATGCGATATATGTGCATATATTAAATGGGAATTGTACCAAGTTGCTTGTGAGCTTATCACCAATGTGGAGGATAGTTTCACCATGAATTAAAGTTGAAAGATCAAAGAATGTATGGAGGAGCAATGAGCAAAAAAGTGATTATCAAAACTCTCATTTTCTTGTGGCTATTTGGATGAAAGAGCCAGGGGATGCGGTTTACGTATGGATGGGGCATGGTTAAAGTTTGTGTCACTGTTTGTAATCACAGAAATGATCCTTTGACCAGCCTGTCCATCTCAGATCAGTCCATCCAGCTCATTTGCCTTACAAACACAAGTAACGTGAGTCCCTCTATCTCCTAATCTGCAGATCATACAAAGCTTGAATGGACTCTTCCAGCCCATTGGACCTGGTCTGGATCTAAGACCACTGATCAACGAGACCCGTGAGATCTTCCAGGATATCGACTTGTTACCAGACTTCATCAAAGAGCTTCCGTCCATACTAGGGGCTCTAGACAGTCCTCAACTTGCTCCCCTCCTCTCTCTAGCCACCCTCAATCAATCTTCCCTCCAAGAATTTCTTATTACAATGTGAGTCCACTGTTATTCTCCTGGTATAACTTCTTTGCTTCGGAGCAGATTAAAAAAATGCTCATTTTTTTAGCTTTCTATTTCTTTACTTTTCAGTTTCAGTATTGTATAGGGTACTGTTGTAATAGTATGGACCTCTTGTAGTGTTAAGTTTGATTCTAGGAGGAATATTACATGAGCATGAATAATATTACCTTTGTAGCAATTAATGAAGGAATTATGCTGAGTAGAAAAGCAAGACAGCACCTGAACATTAATTTTGAGCACCTATAATGCCAGAAATTGCATGTCCTTACTATTTTCACCTGGGCCCCGTTGTATAAAACTTACCATTAACGGTAACTTTGCCATCAATGGTAACTCACATGGAAACCTTGATTTTGATTGGCTGTTGAGTGATGTTACCATATAGTTACCATTGATAGCAGAGTTACCATTAATGGTAAGTTTTATGCAACGGGGACTTAGACTGCCAAACCTTTTGATATATTCTAGCTGCTATAGCAGGGAGATTATAGAGTCTTTGGGTTCTGATATCTTGTGCATTATTTTCCGAGTCTAAACATTCATTGGAAAAAAGTGTTTCTATACAAGGTTTATTGGCAAAATAATATGCAATTGCTATTTTCTTCTTGTAAGTAAAACACTAAACTGCACATATAACCATTCATTACTAATGAGATAACGACAAGGAAGCAATAATGATAACGGATTAGCTTTTCACCATTTTATTTCTCCTGTGCTATTTTATTCCTACCAGGCTAGTCCAGGGGACTACAGTGGTTGAGGGCATGTTCACTCAGAATGGCTTCTGGCCGATCATCCAAGCTCAATTAGCCTATCAGCTTGTCATCCTGGATGCTCAAACAGCAGTCATAAACAGAGTTATGGGTAGGTGGCAGAATCATATGCCAGTATTTATATAAGCATATTATCTTCAGTTCAAACTTTAAACCCTGAAATAAATTGTTTCAGTTAGTCCACCAAATTATGGAATACCTAAGGTCAGTCCCTTCATCTTGTACAAATCACTATAATTTGGTAACTAAATGAAAATACAAAACATATGTTCATATGGAATTGTCACATTTTCAATGAATCACCAAAACTTTGTTTATTTTGTTAAATAATTGCATTAATCTTCATGAAAATTCAGGGTTGACACTTTGCCTTCTATAAAACAGTTGATTATAAAGTTAAACCATGTTTGACTTTGGGCATTTTGGGGAATACGGGCCATAGAGTATAAAATCTAATAGTTACATGAGAGTGAGAATTAGGTTTGTGATATTAGGTTAGATTTCTTAAGAGGAAATCCACCCTTTTGAAGGTTGCAATCACTAGACTGATGGGAATTTAAAAATTGGCTGATTCGGTAATGTGACTGTGATGTAGGGCTGGACAGCTCTCCCATTGCTCCAACACATAGTAAAATGCAGATTTTTTTCAAAATTTGTAACTCAGTAGGAGTAGGAGTAGGAGTAGATGTTCAAATATAATATTTTTTGCACCACGAGCTATTATGACTTTATCGCCTACAGCCTTGCCTTATCTTTTGATACCCGATTTATAAAATTTCGACCAACAGCAGCGTCAAAAGCCACCACGCTGCGTGCTGCCAAACTGGCAATTTCTCCATATGTATTATCAGTTCGCGAATATGTAAATAATCACTTAACAAAAATTCAAAAGCTGTTTAAGATATAGATATAAAAGTTTACAGGGTTATCCTTTATAGGATACTCTATATGTGTGGCAAGTTGGAGAAATTTGTGTCACTCCATGGCTGAGATCCGAGGGGGGAGTTGGATTCCATCCCCCCCCCCAGCTGAGCGAGCACCAAGTAACACTGCCTTTTTAGAGTTAGGGAAAGCCATAGATTAATGATGATTTAGTGTATGACAAACAGGAAATTTGACCGGGATTACGTCACAATCGACTCACTAAATTGTCAATTTGAAGTTTACAGAGATTTAGTGATCTCATTATTCAAATGTTCATATCTTTCTTAATCTTTGTCCACTTTCTGTCCAACTTTCACCAACTTGTTTCTCTTATTTTAATGCTTTCACACAAATCAGCTTATCATTAATGTTGGATTTCCCTTTAAAGATTTAGTAAAAGACACCATTAGGGGAGTATAGTGAAACCCAAAGCGGCATATTAACCCGTTGACAACTGAATTCTTTAACTCTCATAGGCTTAATACAGGAGCTACCCGGTTCCCGTAGGCAATGAGTTAAGAAATATGTGTGGGAAAAATTTCAGTTGATGTTGCCGATCAAATCTTGTTTAAGGAATGTCTAAGGAAGGTAATAGAACTCCTGCAAAGTTTAATTGAGATATATGAAATCCCATTCTAGCAGTGGCGCAAATCCATTAAAATTTTTTTTTTTTTTGGGGGGGGTGGACACCACGTGATTTAACTGTCCGAAATTTATAAAATTTCTGACAACCAAAAAAAAAAAAATGGTTATCACATATTTGGGGTCTAGCCAAAAAAAAAAGGTTTTCACATTTCTTGGGGTCTAGCAAAAAAAAAGCTTTTCACAGTTTTTGGGGTCTACTTTTCCTCCAAAATTCTCTGACAAGCCAAAAAAAAAACAACCAAAAAAAGTTTTTTTCAAAAAGGTGGGGGCGGGGGGGACATTGGCCTATCTTCAAAAGTCCCCCCCCCTGGATTTGTGCCCATGCATTGTAGGAAGTTGCCATATACATTTACTCTCTATTTAGATTACATTAAGAATTTAAAATTATTTTTGCATCTAGGTATGCATTATTGTGAATATTTCATCAAGATTATAATTCATAATGAAATAAACTGGTATATTTTATCAATAGGTGGTGCTCTCATCGACGCTTTTAAGGATGACCCCTTCACTCAGGTTGGAGAGCTGTTTCTTGAGTTTGGACCCAACATCACCGAAGCCATCCTCTCGACATTCCTGGATCCGTCAAAGATTGAAGTAAGCTTCCCTCTTTTATTTCCCCTATCAGTTCAATTACAGTTAAGTTGTGGGCGGTAAACCCCAACCTGGAATAAAAAATGCCATTTTAGATGCTTGGATTAAAACAAGTTCAGCTATTTTCTTGGAACAGAACCAGAAACATATATTGGTTCATGGCAGATGTTTTGAAATGAAAAAGGATTTGAAAATCAGATTTTGGCTTTGAGGGTTCTTTTTGTGATGATTTTCTGTAAGGCTAATTTTGAGGGGTTAAATCTGATCTGGGAAAGCATGGCTTGTTTCTTCAAAATTTGTGTATTTAAAACATCAATATTAACCTATGGAAAAAGTATCATTTTAATTTCAGGCGTTGTTGTATTTTTTTTAAAAGGATCCTATTAAATATCTGGCAAAAGCATCAGTAAAATGATAAGTGGCCCAAAGTGAATGCTCATGAACAATTTAAGAAAGATGGAATGATCTTGAAATGGAAAATAAGAAGGGAGTTTCTTTCTTCAACTGATGATTGTTTTCTTTTTATTGCTTCCAGCAACTTGTGTCAATGTCCCCAGGAGATCAACAACTAGTCTTGTGCTCAGACTTCATCGAGTATCCTCCTGGATTAAATGTGACGTATGCCAAACAGGAATTGTGTAAACTAAACCCCGCTGAGCTTTATCCGAGTCATGTCGAAGTCTGGGCTTCTTACTTCCCTGAAGTTGTACATGCTGTAAGTATATAGTGATAAGAGGGATGCTAACTTGATCGCTCGATCATACATTCAAAGATGTGTGTATATGGTCTTTGATGACAGGTGGCCATTGTGAATAAGAAACACTGCTCAAGCGGAAACGAACGTGTTATAATACAGAGGGTTGCAAAATCAGGGGGGCGTTTCATGAAAGGACTTGTCAGATATCTTATCCGATAAATTTGCTCTCACCCAATCAGATGCAAGGATTTTAGTAGCTTATAACAGTTTCACTGTCCTGCGCTTATATGCATACAGACACACGAAAACTGAACCAAACCCTGCTTTGGTAAAATTGTGTTGGTCGTGCTATAGCACTTAAACTAATTTGAAATGAATTGGTTTGATTGATTCCTGTGAATTGATTACGTGGGTTTGATATGATTTTGTTGCATCATTCATTTGAATTCAGCCAACTGATTTTGTTGTTGTAATGTCTTACTAATTCCTTTTGAAATCGTTAGAAATGCAGCTTTCAAGAATGTCATATATAATGGTGTAGATAATTGGGATTAATGATATGATTGATTGATTCAGTGAAATGATTACTTTGGTATGATTTTGTTTGATCATTCAGATTGAGTTAAGCCATCTGGTGTTTTCTGGAAATGTCTCATTGATCCCTCCTGAGATCCTTGCCAATGCTACTTTCAAGAATGTCATACAGAAGCAGTTGGAATTCCAAGAACTACTGACAACTGCATTTCACACAAAGATCGATCTAGAGGACTTCTTTGCTGGTCTAACAGAGGACGTGAGTGTAACAGGTTCGCCTGATGAGTGGAATGCTATGTTGAATAGACTCACAGCAAAGTCCTTACCAGCCCTACAACAATCCGTGTAAGTTGATTCTCTGGTTGTTTTCTTAACATGTAGTCTAAGATTTAGCTAAGAGATTCATTACCTGTAGATTATCTATTGAACTATTTTTACGTAACCTGCATATTCATTGTTGTCACACGATGATCAAAGTATTCGGATATGTGCACGGTATAAATTCATATCAATAATTTTTAATAATTGATTGTTGAAAAGGATATTTTTTGTGGAATATCATGGAACCATAATTTACTTCAAAGAGCCAGTGTCAAAAGTGTCATAGCTTCCGAGTGCTGAGAGGATTGCAATGCGCAACGTGCGTGCGGTGTGTTGCTGTGCGCCATGCTGTAGTAATGACCTGTGTGTCATATCCCTCAGCCATATGCACAGCATGCATGCCTTCGCTACATACAGTATACCGTTACGTACGTTATGCGTTAGCGCTATCAATTGCGAGTGAGTCGCTCATGGCAAGTTAATTGAGTCTGCAGTGCGTATCACGAAAGTAGACGTACATGATTTGTGATTGGGTTCGATTTTGGGTGAACATCTGTCAAAATAAAAGAAACCATGAACGGAACAGGGTCAGCCAGGGGCCCTGAGGCAGGGCGATGGACCCCTTAATCCAGGGAGCTCCACCACCACCGCCAGCGGCGGTGATGGTGGACCTCCCTGGACCCCCTGACAATATCAACATGTGCATTCAGTTTTCTGAATTCCAAATGTTGGCAAGTATGTGTATAAATTCAAATAAATTCCTTGTTGAGTACCTTGGGCTTTCCTTAGAATTAATATGTGATTATTGTAACTGTTAATATTATGATTATTGATATTGTTATTCAACCATATATGTCTCAAGTTGAGCTTTCAAATATCCATATCTACATGTTCACATATTACACTGAACTTTGGCAATTATTTGTATGGTATGAACACATCCCATTGTGGGGTTTGAATCAAATGACATAATGATAATGTGTGTAGAGTGATAAATAGAAATTTGGTGTTGTAATAGATCCATATCTAGATTAATCATATAATTCTCATGTCTGTTTTTCCTCAGTTTGATTGGAGAATGGGAGTCAGTGTTAGACTACATAGGAGACATACCTGAAGTTCATTCCTTCATAGCGGCAGAAGCAATGGAAGATATTATCATTCAAGATCTCAATATCATACTGTCCATCTTTAATTGTAAGTTCACATCTTAAAATATGTTGACTTCATTGACTCTGTTATATCTCAATAGTTCCAAATAAAATACGTTGATATAGAGAGAAGAGGGAGGGAAAGAAAGAAAGTGGGAGAAGGGGAAGAAAGTTCATTTATTATTAGCAACTGAATCCATTTAAAGGCCACGTCCACCCCAATATCAAGTTGATTTGAATAAATAAGAGTAAATTTTAAAAAGCATAACAGTGAAAATATTATTGAAATCGGATGTAAAACAAGAAAGTTTGCATTATATCTTGAAACAGTGATATGCATAACATGAGCGGTATGCAATGAGTGAACCGATGATGTCACATACTCACTTTTCCTTATGTATTTTATTATGTGAAATATCTTTTTTGCTTCAATAATGTAAAACATGGTTTGATTCCATATGGAACATGTAAATTCATCATCATTGTAACTTATTTTGATACAAGGAAGAGATTCTTAATTATCACATCTATAAAAATTGAAATATTTGAAATTTCATATAAAAATCATAAGGAAAAGTTAGTGTGTGAATCATTGGCTCACTCATTTGCATACCGCCCATGTTATGCATATCACTGTTTCATGAAATAATGCAAAAATTCAAAATGCCTTAACTTTCTTATTTTACATCCGATTTCAGTGAAACTTTTACTGTTATGCTTGTTTAATTTTACTCTGTTTTTTTCAAATCAACTTGATATTGAGTTGGACTTGGCCTTTAAGATGTCATCATCTAAGATGATAATATCATACTCTCTGTCTTCAACTGCAATACCTCAAACGGTGTTTTATGAACAATTTATATATGTGCTTCGTTTATAATGTTTCCCTCTAGAGTTCATAATGGAATAGCTTGATAGAGTGGGAGAGAGAAAAAAAAAATTATGATTTCTTTCTTTTTATATTAAAAAAATAATGTTTTTGTCTGCTGCTAAGACTACAAGACATAGCAAATGTAAAAAAACAAACAAAAGTAATATACTTATTATTGTCCAATCAGTAATAAAGTGTATCTTGAAAGGTTAGTTATTCATTTGAAGGTGTTTTTACCACAGTAGAATAACATGAGATCAGTCAGTCTACTATCCATATATCCTGTTCAAGATCATATCATGAGTATGTAAAAGGTTTGTGTGTTTGCTTTTATTGCAGCTTTGAGTAGAGGGGAGGTACCTGCGTATGGCGGAGAGACTGAGAAGTTACTTCGTGGAATTGTCTTCTTGACTCAACAAGGAAATACAATTCAGGCGACCATCTTAGAAGCTTATCAAGACCCTGTCAAGGTATAGGATGTAGAGAGAGAGAGAGAGAGAGCAAGGGAGACAAAGAAAAATAGATAGAAATAGAAACTTGGTGGAGAAAGAAATAAAGAGAGAGTGAGAGATTGAGAGATAGACAGAAATAGAGGACAGGGGTAGAAAGAGAAGAGATAGGGGAGGGATATATATATCACTAGATTCCGCATTTGGGAGACACGGCTTTGTCATTTTAATTGTTCCGCGTGTCTCCCTAATGCGGTGGTTTCTATTATGACGGAATAAACCGCATTGTCGTGTGTCTCCCAAATGCGGAATCCAGTGGAATATATATATATATAAAGAGAGAGAGAGGGGGAAAGGTGAGGCGGAAGGAGATGTAAAGTGAGAGAGAGAGAGAGGGATAGAAGAAAGGGATAGAGAGATAAAAGAATAATTAGATAGAGATATAGAGAGGGGGTAGTGTAGGGGGGGAGAAAATGAGACAGAGAAAGAGATAAGAAGAGTAAATTTTTGTAAAGTCCATTAGAAACAGATTTGTTTCATGTTAAAACTTTCAGAAGTAATGAAATGAAGGTATTCAAGATTTTGATTGAAGGGAAATTAAATTCTGTATATTTAGTATGACTGATTTTGGATGAAAATAAAACTAATTTCTGTCTGATACGTAGGCCCTGGTCCTTGGTAATACAGACATCACCCAGGTCTTGTGCAATGCAACGCTCCGTAACTCACTCTTGGATCTGACTTCAGTTGACATTGATGTTCTAGATTCTAGCCTTTGTAACCTGAACTATGGCCTCTTGATAAATGAGACTGTCAAGCTGATGCAATTTGAGAAACTTTCTTACTTGGTGAGTTCATATCTAATTCCCTGATAGAACGGTTGTTGTGGTAGAGTGGTTAGAACATTTGACTTGAGGTGCAAAGGTCATGAACTCATGCCCTGGAACAGCATAAATGTCCTTTTGTAAATTAGATATTATGCATTTGCCACACTCTCGACTGAATCCATTGAAATGCTAGAGCACTTTGGTAACTGTATTGCTAGTGTACTGGAGTACCAGGAGTGCAATGTATGACAGACACTATACAAGACACACTATTGTTATTATTCTCATTTTAAGGTTTGAAGTGTTTGAGGGGAATAGGAACAGTGTTACATGTATATTTCATGCCTTGTGCAATAATAATAAATTTACAATGCAATATTATAATATGTGTCAATACCCTGTGGTTCATGAGAAGTACCAGGATGAATTATCACTTTTCATATCATTTCATGGTTTTTTGCATTGTCATCAGAAAGGAATTTCCTGTTGTATATACTTTTAATTGGTATCCGTCAACCCCTAAGAAACAAAAGACCCTGTTTAGCATTTTTTTCAACATCTGCAACGTTTTGGTATCATTAATTTAATGAATCCTGATTTCTAAAGGAAAGAAATACCTTTTCTTTTCACAGTTTCACTATATCCAAAGTGGATCGAATGACTCCATCAACCTGAACCTGACTGCAGTGGCTGTACACACCAATGAACTAGTGAAAACCATTCAAGAACTGGATGAATCCTGGAAGAACTGGATTGAACTGGTTGTGAATGGTTCTAACTGGCTTTCTCTTGCACCTCAGTTTACACCTCAGGCATGGATGGATACATGGAACACCATGCTTTATATGGCGTAAGATATACCCTCTGTACATGTGTATCTATATATACCTGTACATGTATTCCCATTATGTACATAATTTTATTTTTTATTTGAATACACCTAACACTGAATATGTGCTGCATGTTTGTTTTATGTGTATTTACACCAAACTTTACTAAACATGAATATGCACACAATATATACACCAAAGACGGAATATGCACAGAATGTTTGTTTCATGTGTATACACCATGCACCTTATATGCACATGATAACCATCTTGTAAGAAAACACGCTCCATAGACCTTATTAATGACCAGATACTGTACATTTCATAGACACTGCTTGTACACCAGTTATAACAAAATGTAGCTGGTTAAAAGTAAGTTGATTATCTGAGATGGGACTAAATCCCCAATGCCCAGTTGTTATAAGGTATTTTCCATTTCAGAATATTGTACATTTGAAATCAAGACTCATTTGTTGTGAAATGTTCAGCTTTCATATTTTTTTGTTTTTGTTTTTGTTGATCTTTTATTTTCTCTCTCTTTCAAAATAAAGAATTTACAATTATATACAAATAAACAATATTAACACACCTTTCATAGTATCAATAATACAAATGAAAAAGAAAGTTTCATATATAACAAAGCACCCCCTCCCCCTCCCCTCATATGCAATTGATATTTTATCCTTTGAATTTCTTCCTAAAGCATTTCTTTTTTTAAATACCTTTCTTCCAGGTCCTTTGAGAATTTGACTGCAGTATTCCAGGAAATAGATCCAAGGAAGTAAGTGATTTTTTAATCAATTGTGATTTCTTGAATTCTTATATATACCAGTCTCTGTCACATGCTATATGGGTATGTTTTTATATAAAATGCCAAAGAATCCCCGAAACTAAATTTGTTTGGTCTACTTGTACCAAGTGTGGTGATTTTCCCAATTTCCAGATGTAGCAATGATCAGTTCTCAGGATATGTGAATGTTTAACCTTTCAATCATTATGCTAGAATTGATAGTCCTGTCTTATTGATTTACTTGAATGATATCAGACATTGTACTATTCAAAGATGAATTAATGTCACATTGATACATGTATGTCATGAGCTTTCTATTAAAATAAAAAAATTGGAGTAGGGCGCATTTTGCAAAGGTGTCAAAAAATAGGCATGCTGATGCATGGCATCTATATTTATTCTTTATTTGAGTGATTTATGTTTTTATTATAAAGATGAAATAATTAACATAGTCATGGTTCCTATATCAACAAAGGGAGGGGGACGTGTCACCCTTTCTCCTGCCTTAAGACACTCTTGCAGCTTTCTTGAAGAAAGATCTTTTCTCTCTCTTCAGCCTAACCATTCTCATTGAAGACCTTGTTAAGATGACGCTACCAGATAGTGAGGCGTTCCTCCACAAGGCTGCTGCGTTGGAGTATGCTGTGGTTGAGACTATGCAGGGAGCCAACAATGCTTTCAGGCTTCTTCAAGGTAACTCATGCTAAAAGAGAAGGTTCAGTTCTTGTAGAGGTGAAAAATATTTTGTGAACTTTCTCATTAAAAAAAAATTAAAATGCATGTCCTCTGAAAAGGACTGCTCTTGAAATACATGTACCCACATTATGACAAGAAATTGCTAAAGAGTTTGGACCAAGCTTTTTATGCAAGATATGTATGTAGTCCCATATACCCTTTTCTGTGTGTAGTGAATGCCACTGTCGACAGCAAGATTGAGTCAACTTCTCATCACTGTAATGATTCCAAAATATTACAGTACAGTCAGCCTCGCCTAAGTCCATCATGACGGGACTGAGTGAAATGCGTCGACTTAGGCCATCTTCGACTTGTGCGGAAGTTGAAGAAAATCCGACTTCTGCGTGTATACATAACACAAGGACACCGCGGTGCGTACTGTGGCCGGTGGCCCGGCGGTTTGATCGATTGGGAGTGCTCATCCTAATGTACCATGATTTATATTGTACTGACATCGGGAAAATAAGAATATACATGTACCCAGTATATTACTTCACACTCCTGTTACAAGTTGGACAATAAAGAATAAAACCACGTCCAGTGTATTAAATCCTCCCTTACATCCATTTATATGCACATGGCCGTGAAGGTAATAAAACTGCATGCAGTGCAGATACGACGTCCGTCCGGCCAGCTGGCCGTACAAACATGACTTAACACATGACATTTTGTTCTTCACATGAGAGCTATTACTATTGCAAAAAATTGGTCCAGTTATTGCACAAGGATATCCCATCAGGATAGAACCCAGTTGAATATCATGTTATATTTACCGTACCTCTACTAGTATTCCGACAAAACATCTACCCCCATTTGCTCCATTGACTTTATTTTGACTTATTTGCGGTTAAAGGGGTAAAACCCATTTATGAACTGAATCAATCATCATTATTATTTTTGTCCCACTAGGAATTAGTGAAGGAATAATCATCCCAGAGTTCCAGGGAACAGAAACAGCTAAAGTCCTTGAAGCTCTCTTAGAAGTGGATCTTATTCAACTCATCAATGCTATCTCAGACCAAGAAGTGGTGAGTCGTCATGCTTTACATGATTTATCAATTTTGTACATGAAAATACCATACCAACCTTGATAACGTTATGTATATAGAAATTTGTATAAAAGGTAGTTTGGCTCATTTTTGATGTGTTAAAATTCAAATGGACTCTTTGTATCAATCAATCAATCAATCAATCAAGGCTAATTGATAAGTACATTCCAGTTTTTCTGTGTCATCAGTAGTAAATCAAGTCAGACATTGTTAAGTGTCTTTATTGACTTTGCGTGAAACAGTTGCAAAAGTATTGAACATAGAATTGAAAATGGAAATTCAGGCTGAAAGTTATTTTCTGATAATTCCTCTATATGAACCGACCCTAGCCAAAATAAAATAGTCTGACAATTAAAAAACAAAAAGATATATTACCCAGAAAATATTTTTTTAGCTATTTTTTTCCCAAGGAAATATAATGAAAATAGTACAGAAAATATATGGGAAATAGGATAAAAATAGAGTGAAAATATATTTTTGGCCTATATGCTGTGGAACGAGGTAAAAATAGAGCATATTGAAAAATTATATTTTTAGCTATTTTCTTTCCAAAGAAAATATCATGAAAATAGTCCAGAATTATATGAGAAGTAGGATAAAAAGAGAGCAAAAATATATTTTTGGCCTGTATGTTTTGGAACAAGGTAAAAATAGAGAAAAAATAGAGTACATTAAAAAAATAATAATTTTTTACTGTTTTACTGGTTTGTAAAAAATAGTAGAAAAGTAGTCCAAGGTTTTACTTGTTTGTAGGAAATAAGGAAAACATAGGAAAAAAATAGGAAAAAATAATATAAAACAATATGTAGGAAAAATAGTTATTTGCAAAAAAAATAGAGTAAAAATATTCTATTTTTTCTGTTTCCTATTTATTTATTTCCTATTTCATCAGGACAGTTTGTAGGAAATAGAAGGAAAAATAGAGTAAAAATATTCTATTTTTTCCTATTTCATCAGGACAATATGTAGGAAAAATAGTTATTAGCAAAAAAATAGAGTAAAAATATTCTATTTTTTCTGTTTCATCAGGAAAATAGTAAAAAAAATAGCCATGTTGTCAAGAAAATAGAAAAAAAATAAAAGAAACTAGAAATAAAATAGGAGAAAATAGAAAAAAAATTATTTTTCACTCGTTGAAAAACTAATAGGGGAATAAAATATAAAAACATTGACTTCCTATGACATTTCTCTTTATGTTTTGACCACTCTTTTCTCTTAACCTCTATTTACCCTACCCTTCCTCTTCCTCCTCTCTACAAATCTCCCTTTTAATCTTTTCTGACAGATTGGTGTGCTGTCTCAAGTTGGTTATCCACAAGTCTTCTGCAATGCCACAATACGTGATGTGCTCTTGGACTTACCTAAGAAAGGGATTGACACCGGTCTCTTTGATAGAACTGTCTGTAGTGTAGACTGGGACATAGCTGCTCAAGAGCTCTATGGGTTTGTCTATGGACCTCAGGTTGCACAATGGGTAAGCATTGTGTACAGACATAGGAGGTTGCAAATAGTTGGATCTTATCAAGTTTTTTTCTCCACATTTCAAAGGTATCTACATGCAAAAACAAGAAATAGCACATACTATATAATCAAATAGCCAATAGTTGATTTTTTTCCCCTTTTTGTCTTTGTCCTTGTTTCTGTCTGATGCCCACAATCAAATATGTTGATTATTATGGCATTTTTGTGCTAGCTATTCTGTTACAAGTATATATCACTGTTATTAAAGAATTTTAAGAACTACATGTAGTAACCAGCACAACACCTCAACTTGTTTTATAGTGTGTGATCTTTGAGACAGTTGTGTTCAGTAAGGAGAATCAGAACCCTTTTGAACTAGAATGTTATGAAAATTCTGTTCCTGTTCCTCTGTGGGTTACACACCTTTAGTTTAAAACAGGTTCTAGAGTTTATGATGACTGATGTCCCAGACCAATGCTCGAAGCCTTCACACATTATTAACTTGGACATTTAGGCATCCATGTTAGACCATGTACAGGAGAAGCAGTATACGTATCCTAACCTGTTTCACATACTTTTTGTCTTTTTGACAGGTAACAGAGTTTAAGAGGACTAGTGCCCCAGACCAATACGTGAAGCCTTCGGACATTCACTGGGACACTCAGGCAGTCATCTTAGAGCTCTTCCTCAAGAACATGGCAAATATCAGTGGGATCACGGAGGGTTTGGCAGAACAGTTGGATATCCAGGGGATACTGGCTTATTACGAGAAGCAATGGATTACTGACATGATTGGTGTCAACCCAACCAATCATACGAAGTAAGAGCATGATGATATTGATATAATCATGATGATGATGGTGGTGATGATGATATCATAAATGGTTATTTAGGTCAATTATCACTTTAATTCAATGCAGTTCAATTAATTGTTTATTATGTAAACCTTTGATTTTAAATTGAATTCATCTGCAATAATGTTATACTTATTTCTTATCTTTGAACTGCCCTTTTCTCTTTCTCTGTTCCTAAAAGCTTGGGACTGCATTTATGGTGATATGTGGTACAGAAATTTATTTTTGAATAATTGCTATAGGGAAATTATGTTTTCGTTGTTTATCTCTCAGCTGGTTAGATGTTCTGCTACAGCAGCTGAACATGGTCTGGGAGCAGCTGGATGATTCCCTGGCCGACATTCCTGGATGGAATCAATACAGG
The DNA here is from genome assembly GCA_025617745.1 of Heliocidaris erythrogramma. NCBI lineage: Eukaryota > Metazoa > Echinodermata > Echinoidea > Camarodonta > Echinometridae > Heliocidaris > Heliocidaris erythrogramma. The sequence goes on from CM046862.1 coordinate 4,101,670, forward strand.
ACTAATGTCTACATCATACTATCAGCCATCGAACAGATCGGTAGTATGAACACAACTGAAGGTGAGTTCATATTTAGCATTTACATTATACTATCAGATTTAATTGAACAGCTTAAGGCCACCGTACACCTTACGATGGGTCTGCGATCCGATGTCAGTAAAAATGTAATATCATTTGATAAATCATTTAAAAATGAAAAAAATACTTCTGATTGAGGGTCTGCGTAGTCATGTTGATGATACGGCCTTTGATGAGTTTTCTAAGTCGGTGGAATGGCCAAATCAGCTCCAATTCGTAGTGAGGTCACAAAAATCATACGACTGCCTGCGATTTGAAACTAATTTTGCCGTTATTTCCTGTAGAAAGCTGACAGCTCACCAAAGCCCCATGTTTAGTATTCATATTACTTTTCAGAACCTGAATAGGTCAGATTTCATTTGTTAAAATGCCAATATTTAATGCCATAGCGATTTATTTCACAAATCGGATCGCAGACCAATCGTAAGGTGTACGGCCTTTACTAGTATGAATGCACCTGAGTTCAGAACCAGCATCCCAGCCATTGATAGATTAAACGTATGAAGTGAAAGCTCAAGAAATAAGCAACAGTGACCTTTTTATTTGCGATAAATAGTGATGATAATGATAAGCAGTTTCAAGTGAATGTCATCAAGCTATCTAAATGATTTTATGCTATGTCTGTGGCAGGAATACAACCCTTTACTTTGGCCAGTATTGTTCCCAACGCAACAGAGTTTATTATCATCTTGAGAGAGATACCAAACCTTACTGATGACATCATCTACCAGCTCCTCTACACACCCATTGATCCAGTGGTGGTGAGTTTCATTGCCAGACTCTTACAGAGGAGAGAGTAGATTAAGATTAGGAGCAGTTAGATAGTGATCATGGAAATGATGGTAGAAATGATTAAGATAGTGATGATGATGATGATGACGCTGCCGGTGATGATGACCATGATGAAATTTGAAATGGTAGGTTTGCTTATGGTAATAGTAATTTGATGAATATGAGTATGATGTTAATGAGTGAGAGTATAGACTTGGTGATGGATTTTACAATAGTGACTGGGATGATGGTGATGATGATGATGATGATGATGGTGATGATGATGTTGATGGTGATGATGATGATGATGATGATGATGATGATGTTGATGATGATGATGATGTTGATGGTGATGATGATGATGTTGATGGTGATGATGGTGATGCTGATGGTGATGATGATGATGTTGATGATGATGATGATGTTGATGATGATGATGATGTTGATGGTGATGATGGTGATGATGGTGATGACGGTGATGTTGATGATGATGGTCTTGGAGATGGTTGTGATAACATCGGGGATGATGATGTATAGTTGCCGTTTACTAAAGCATCTTTCTGTGGTGTTACTTGCTCTAAATTTCTGATCATTTCATCCTTACAGCTGATTGAATTGGCATCTTCTAACAGTTGGAATGAGACCCTATGTAATGCAGAGCTTCTGAGTGGTTTCTTTGTTGAACCAGCTGGGCTAAACCTGACACAGCTTCAGGGGGCGCTATGTGGCATTGACTTTGAAGCTTTAATTGGTCAGTTGTCACAGGGAGCTGGCATTGAGCATCTTATTTCTATGGTAAGCTGCTAATATAACAAAAGTCGAGGCTTAGGTTACCTCTTGTTTAAATTTAAACAAAATACATGCATGATTTAAATGTAATTTAAATTCCAACCTATTCATTAAAGATGAGCAATATTTAAAATCCCTGACCCTCTTTTTCAAAGTCTCTAGATTCTCATACATGTATGTCTGCTATCAAAGGGATATTGTTCTTTTAGAATAATACACAGTAGGCGTGATAGCTTAGTGGTAGAGCAGTGGTCTCGTACATGTAACTGGGAGGACCCAGGTTCGAAAACCAAGGGGATGCGCTGGTTCCCTTTGGTAAGGCATTAATCCTCATTATCAAGTCCCCCGGGTCCCCTGGTTGCTTACTTACGAGCATACATATGCTTTCTTAGCTGTCAGGTGATATAAACCATCAACCTTTTCAACTTGAATTGAATAATGAATCTGAAATGAATGTTCATAATTCCTCACTTCTTCTACCAACAGATAATTGATAAGATAACTCTATGATGCAGAACTTTATTACCCTTTTCGCTCTTTGCAGACAAAGTTCCTCAGTTAAATATTCGAAATATCTCAATTCTTCTACCCACTGATAATTGATCAGGTAGCTTTATGCTAAAATGATCTGTGTTAATTTCTTTTGGGCTGTCAGCAGAAGAGTAATATTCATGATTTCTCACTTCTTCTGTACACAGATAATTGATCAGATCATATCCTTCAGTGGTGGAGATGATTTTGGCATTGGTGATTATGACCCAGCCAAATGGGCTTCACGTCTTGAACAGCTTATCAAATCATTTGATGTGGAGAACATACAGGGGTATGTGTCAACCTTGATTTAGATACTGCCTTTTATTCATCTAAGTTATTTTGAATAACAGCTGCCACTAAATGCAACTCCTTTATTGTATGATGACATCTACATCTGGTTCATCTATTTATCTAAGTTTCATAGTATACTATTAATACATGGTTGGGAGTGCGTTGGTGCGATCTGGCAACACAAAGGTTTTTATCGTGGTGTACTATACGCACGAGGCACAAGCCGAGTGTGTTGGACACCACTATAAAAACCTGCATGTTGCCGGATCGCACTAACGCACGAAGTCACAACCATGTATTAATAGTTTTATAAACCGGGTCGGCAATATGATTATGAAGTTTATAAAAATGGTTACGAACCCCATAGAAACGCCAAGAGTCGCACAATCATGGAGGCTGCCATTTGCTTTCCTGGATGACATCACATAAGTGCAGCCAAAAAAAGTCATGCGCGTGTAATCCCTGCGCTAAAATGACAATTAAACTACGTAATTTCATTGCGTTTTAAGTTTGCACACACCAGAGGTATGCACAGCTCAGCCGTGCGTTAGTAACGTTTTGCTGTGCGTTAGTGCTCTTTTTTCCCACGGTCACATGGTGTTATTTGACCAATCAGGACGGCTACATTCTTGAACCCGTTTTATAACATAATTTATTGTACTTTTATTTTATTGAATATAGTTCGAGTAGGTATGAATGACATTTTCTTTATTTCTTTGTTTTATACATGAATTAAAATCAAGTAGATTTTTTATTTCTATTATTCCTTTTACAGCACAAATGTGCAGTGCAGCCTTGGTCCTCTTTGTTTTTGTTGTGTGATTTGTAGAAATATATATCTACTCTTTGACAGTTCTCTCTGTTATTGGGGAACCTAGTTTTAACAAGCTGTGCTCTTCCTTAGGTTCTCCCATGGTACTGTTTTTTTCTATTGACTAATGTAAATTTTTCACTTTTGACTACATGTACATTGGAATTGTTATTGATTATGATATCTGCATTCAAAATTTTGAACGATGTATACTCTGCAATTGTAATGTTCACGGCAGATTTCTGCAGTATTATGAAATAAATTCATTCATTTATTCATTCATTTACTTTTGTACTCATATGCTTCCACATCATGCGCTGTGTTTGTATGATTACTATTAGAAGTATGCTTTTTCTTTTTTGTTAAATAAATGATAAGATTTTCTGCTTACTGTGATATTTGAATTAATTTGATTAATTTGTGCAAATTAGGTTCATCCAATCCCTGACTAGTGAGTTCCTGATGATCTATGAGGACATTGATACTCAACTTGAGAATGTGACGGGATGGATAGAATTCAAAGCAGATCTCAATATTCTCTTGGCTATTCTTCAGTACACAACACCAATCCTTGGCAATGGGACTAGTGGTGAGCTGACTATTAAGTTTTTAAAATGAAAAAAAAAATTGTATAAATCATGTATGATGTGATTCTGAATTTAACAATTTCACAGTATATAAATTAATTTAGTTTATGTTTGCTTCATTAGAATGTTCTGGAGCAAACAAATAGGCTTTGCTCTTAAATCCATGTAATATAGTTTGTATTTATGTGATTCATCACCTCATAGATCCAGCTAAATGTATGTATTTCATGATATAATACGTAAGAAATACTGATGTTAATGACATGCAATGCATTTTTATAAAGAAAATAATGAACTAATTACATATTGATAATTTCATGCAGTATTCTTCTTATAAGTCTCACAAATAAATATAAATGTAATATATTTATGTGATAGTACATATTGTGTGTTGAGAGCCAGAAGGGCGTTAACTCATATGTTTTAACACAGATTTAACCCCCTTCTGGCTCTCAACACACGATATGGCTATGAAATTCTTTTAACAATGGGGATTTAGATGTGATGAGTTTATACATATTTTCTCTTATCAGGTGATGTGCCTATCTCTCTATCCATGCTGGTACCTAACGCCACGGAACTAGAACTCATCCTTGCTCAGAATTTCCCCTTCAATCCTGAAATTATCCAAGCCATTATCTACACCCCTATCAACCCATCAAAAGTGAGTACATTTATGGACATTTCCCCTTCAGATGAAGGGTACAATATGTTTAACATTGTAATGAGTATGTTAATAATTCAACATGGAAGAAGCAAAAATATAAAATCCAAGCTTATGTTGGAAGACTAGTAGAAATGTGAAAAGACTTGTCAGTCAGGCGGTTTAGTTTCAAATCCTGGCCATAGCACAACCATCCTTTGGCAAAGGGCAATTCTTCTTTTAATACATCTTGTACCCTGTAAAGATATACAAGCATTATAGGGTATATGAAAACATTTGTGAATTCATTTGTCAAAGTCCTTCATCCATTTATATCATGCACATAGACAAGGAATGCTACCCTGGAGTGGAGATGGTGCTCATGTTTGTGCTATAGGCCTACTTCAATCTGACAATAATCTTCATTGTTAGGTTTTCTCTTTTGGTTACCATTCAAAAGTGGGACTTTCATTAATATTAAGATTTGCTAGATAAAAGAGGCATTTAATCTACATTTACATTGTATATGTGTACTTTTGCAGAAATATACATGTACAGCCCTGGAAAAAATTATTAGACCATGCTTCAGTAATAAGGGTACCATAAAACTCTGATCACCACAAACACCTTCTTCCCGTCCCTAGATGTAATTCAAATTTAAGACAGCTTCGTAACATGACTGGCTTCCCTACAATTAAATGCAATACAGAGCGATATCGAAAATCCACCATCCCTCACCTTGCCAGAATCTTGAAATAAACTCCCCCCCCACGCTTTGCATCCCAAACATTTTCACTTCTCAGATTCCATACCTAGATGTAATGACTCATTTTACATGGTTATGGCTTTCTAACTTGGTTATATTTGTGTATTGCTCCCAAATCTTCTCCTCTCTATCTATCTCCTTCCTTCTTTCTCTTCCCTTTTCTTTCCTATTCTTTACTTTTTCTTTCTTTCTCTCACTTTTCACACTTGTTATCTTATTATTTGTGTAGCGTAAATCTTAGTATTTTTGTTTTGCTTCCAATTATGTATCTTTTCATATATTTGATGTGATTCTATTGTATATATGCACATATATATCTGATTGTAAATTGACCCCTTCAGCCCCTGTGCTGCTGGTCAATCATCATATACCATAATAAATAAATAAATAAATAATATGCATACAAAATAATTGAATGAATATGAAATTCCAGCAATTATACCTTGCTTTTATGTAATTTTTATTTCCTTCTTACCACACAAATAACACTATCAGTACCATGCTTGGTCTAATAATTTTTTTCCATGGCTGTATATATCAGACCCTTGGACAAATAAATAAAAAGTGATACAAAACATATGGCAAAATATAATGAGACGATTTTAAATCAAGACATTAACACTTGATTAAGATTATGTCTTTTATTTCTATAACCCCTTACATTGTAAATGCAGCTCCTTGAGCTGGCTGTGTCAAACAACTGGAATGCAACACTGTGCACTGAAGAGGGTTTAACTATGCTCTTTGACTTACCCGATGGGCTGAACGTGACCGAGCTACAAGGGGTGCTATGCAGTGTCAATTTTCAGTACACCCTGATGGAATTAATGCAGAATGGTGCAATTGAAACCATTGTTTCTGTGGTGAGTACAACAGTCCACATAAGGCCATTAAACTTCTTTTCCTTGGAAGTAAAGAAATGGAAAGATGGATTGACAGAAGTCAATCATGGATATGCTATATGCTATCAGGTGCAATTACAATGTGTAACACTCCAAAATAGTGAAATCAAGAGGACAAAAGTATCCCCATATATTTTCTAAGTTCTTGCTCTGCAGTTCGATGTAGGGAATGATTTAACGATGTCACTACAACATTTATCCAATTCCATTAAATCTTCAAATTTGAACCATAGACATCATGAATTTACAAAGCATATATATTCTGGGTAATGTTGAAGAATAGTTTCAGTCACGGTAAATTGAAGGTAGATATTCCTTGTGCAGCTGCAGTTTACAGTTATGTATACATTAATCAGTTTTCCTGAATATTCTTTGATTTTTTATTATGCCCTAGATTATTGATCAGCTGTACCTAAGTATCATTCCAGAGTTCACGCTGCCTGGCCTGGATTTTTCAGACTTAACAGACCTTATCCCTCAGATCTTCTCCATGATACAAGCGGGCAACCTGCAGAACTTCGGACAATATTTTGAAAGGTTTGAAAAATATTAACAGAGTAAAATTTTGACTTAAATATGCCATATTTCATTGCCGAATTGGGCAGAAGATATGTAACATAGATATCAACTGCGTTATAAATGGTTAGTTGTCGCTGTGTTTGGAAGAAAGACATAGACTTTCTTAGTGCAAACACATTGTCCAACACTCAATATTTGTGACAGGATTTGCCGCTAACTGCACAAAAGGGTCAACAAAATGAAGGTTGAGAAATATAACATAAGTATACTTCTTAAAACTTATTTTCTAGATGGAATTGAATGCACTCTCATTCAGATAATATGGACTGCAATTTTAGATGCACCAGTATCTAGTACAGCTTTGATGTTCTTGGCTTGTCTTTATGTGCAGCTACATAAATCTACCTAAAGCTGCTGGACCAATGATACATCTTGCTAAATGTCACGTTACATTACATTTTAAAAGTTGCTCTATTTAGTGTGCTATTGTACAAATCTCTTGGAATTTCCTGAACAGGGTAAAGGTTATAATAGAATATTGTTTGATATATTTTTTTATAATGTACCTTCATGTAGGAGTGAATTTCTGTCATGTTCTGCTAAATCCTATTTTAAAAGGGGTAACCTCGCTAGTCATAAGGACTGCCATTCATAAGGACCACTTATTCGTAAGGACCGCTATCCATAACGTGTGACTAAATGAATAGTGGTTTTCTATGAATAGCGGTCCTTATGAATAGTGAGCGGGCCCCATCCTAAATTTAGTCAAGCTTCATTTCATGTTTCAACTTATTACCGTAAGTTGTATTTCGGATATATGAGTCACAAAATTAATAGTTTTTTTGGTGGACTTACAAACACACTTTAATAAAAGTTTCCTTTGAGATTTGATTAACATTTTACTGGAGCATATACAGTGGAACCTTGTTATAAAGAACACAATATAACAAACTCTCATCATAACAAGGTAAATATTCTGGTTCTACTTCTTTGTATTCTATTGGTTTTTAGACCTGATATAACAGGGATTCGATATGAAGAAGTAATTTCCTTGGTCCCACGTACTTTGTTATAACGAGGTTCCATTGTATGTACTTTGATTCCATACAAGTATTAAAGAGTGTTTGCCTATTTCATCCTACAGTTTGAATAGCCTGACTGCAATTTTTGCCAATGAAACATGGTACCAAGATACGATCAGGCAACTTCAGTTTATGGATTTCCTCACAAAGACATTTACAGATAAGATCATCATGCTGGAAGGTGAGATTATACAGTAAAACCTGTCTATAAAGACCACTCAAGGGAGATGAGAAAAGTGGTCTTTATGAGCAGGTGGTCTTTATGTACAGGTTCCTTTAATACACATTTCAATGAGAAACACTTTTCAAGGGAAACAAAAATTGTGGTCTTTATAGACAGGTGGTCGCTAACGCAGGTTTGACTGTACTACTTTTTAGATTTGGATAATGTAAAACAGGATGAATAGAAACATCAGGATGAGGAACAAAGGTCTGAAAGGTTTTGTGACTTCATTCTTGCATAGAAATGATGCAGACCAATTTCAATTTTATATTTATGATAAGTAAAATAAATGGCAAAGGTAATTCCTGTCAAAAATGCTTTTCCAAGTTTGTTCTTATTCACCCCAATTTTCTGTATTCTTCCCGCCTGGTTTACAGTAAACTTAAAAACATGTATATTCAGATTTGTAGCTGGAAATGATAAACATTATGAAGTATTTTTGTTGTCATGTGATCCAGTTAAGTAGAGCAAGTATTCATAAGCATGATGAATATGGGTTACATGTATTACCATGGCAGAACAATCATTAATAAATAAACCAGTTCATAATTAGTAGATGGTACAAGTTTCCCCGATTTGTACGCACATGTGCATCTGTTTTGCTGGATACGCTACTTGTTTAACCCTTTCAAGACAATTGTCCACATTTTGAGGTTTGGCTCAATAACTTTTGATTAAGAGCTTTAAAAATTATACCAGATGCATTCGTAGAAAGAGCAAAAGGGTCTGCACCCACTGTGTCCATTTTTGTTGCATGCCCATATTGCGTTTGATGCCAGGAATTTTAAAAAGAACAAACTTTAAAATCCCTCGATTGGCAACCCATTGAGAGATTCAAAATCATTGTTTTTTAATCAATTTTGGCGATTATTTCAACTTTTCTAACCATACATATTGTTTTCAAAGACATTACATTTTATTAGAACCATGTAGCACTAAAAGAAAAGTATTATTGTTGCCAATTTGAAGAACAAAACGTGATCAATTTAGCCCTTAAATAATTCCTGTCCTAAAAGGGTCAACAACTAAAATCATATTGGTGTGTGCATCATGGTGTGTCCATCATGGTGTGCAATCTTTGACAGCATGTAGCAGTCACATGACCTTTATCTGTGCATGTGCATGTTGCAGTTGGCTTATTCGTAGTATCATCATATGAATTTGCACCATCATTTAATAATATTAATAATATATGCATTTCCTCTTTAAAATTGGGATACACTTAGCTTTCTGAGTTCAGTTTCACACATATTGCTCATTAATTTTGAGTATTAAAAACAATTATCTGCATCTTAATAGTATCTTCAAAATGAGACTGATGTTGGATTTGTTTTTTCCTTGTCTTTAAGGACGAACCATTACTTTCCCCAACCTGGACAACCTCCTAGCAAACTCCAGCGAGTTTCAAAGGATCCTTTTAGACGATTACCAAGTGGGTCTTGGTCTTGTAGAAGCACTAATGACTCTCAGCTTACAACCTGATAAGGTAAGATTAGCAGTTGCCTGGGTACCATTGATCACCTACAATCTTGCTGGGCAACACAGAAGTCCAGCATCTAAAAATTCTCACTTTTATTATTTATTTTTTCATATGAATTAGTGCAGTTCATTAAAGAATGGCCACCAAAAAATTGAAATTAGCAACCTCTGAAATTGCCTGCATTAGGACCTAAGGAGTACTTAAGCATTATTCCTGTTAATTGATTATATTATTATTATTTATGTTACGATTTTGCTAAGATCATTATTATATTTATTATTCAGAATGCATACTGATCATACACAGAGTCTGGGGCTGTTCATCGCTGGTTAGGGCACACACATATGTGTCCCAGATGTCCCAGATTTCATGAATCAAACTTCATCTCTGTCTTTCTTTTTATGAATTTATTATGTATTTGAAAGAAAATGATGAGCCACATGCTTTCCTTATATAAATATAAGTGGTTTTAAATGCCACTTCAATGCATTACCAGCCATCCAACCATTAATAACAAAAATTAGATAATAAGTAACTGACCTTATCATTTTGAATTGATTTCTGAAGGGTATTGAATGATGGGATTCTTTGGAAACGGTTACAATTGTACTGTTTGTTTGTTTATTCCATTTCTTTACAGTTGATACCTTTCTTTAACATGTCCAACCCTCTTGTTACGCTGTGTGCCACTGGCCAGTTCTCAACATTCTTCTACTCACCTCTTAATCCTGATTTAAACATTACAAGCTTGGAAGAGGCAGTTTGTAAAATTGATTTTGAACAACTCGTAATGGAACTCAAAGATCTGGTTTCTTTTGATGAAATCCTCGAACAGGTACTTGTAAAATATTTGTGTTAGCTCATCAAGAGTGTAGAAGTGCCAAACTTAAAGACCTTTCATAGTTTGACACATTAACAAATATTTCTGCCCCTCAGACAGACAAGCAAGCTTATTGATTCAGTGCATTTTGTATTTCCTAGTAATCTATCATAACTGTGAAGAGTGTTTTAGATCTAAAGATGTATGGAATTTTTTGTACACACTCTCCACCATGATAGAGCTTCAGGTAAGCCATTTAAGGAAAAGATAAACAGAGTGCAAAAAGGTTATGTGCTATTTTTGCTTCGATTATAGAATAAGAATATGTCTGCTCTAGAAAATATGTATGCATAAAATACTAACTTAAAGGTAAAAGTTTAGATGATGAGGCTTGCAGATGATAAAAGCAAAGAATAGCATGAGATATATGATGTGATGTTAAAGGACTGAAAATGAGAAAATGTAATATCAATTTTCTCTTCGATCCTTGAAAGAGGATACTTCTCATTTAATATTTTGATTTTTGGATAAAATCATGTAAGAGAGATGAAATGAATAATATTCAAAGTTTCTCCTGAGATTCATTCACTTTGCACCTATGTCATGTTATATCCAGCTACATGTATTCCCGTCAATAACCAACATGCCCTTATAACTGGACAGCATTGTATTTAACCATTGAGAGGTAGGGCTGGGCAAGAACATGCAGATATTACTAATGTTCAATGATTCTCATTTAATTTGAACAGATTCAGCTACTTGCCTCCACTAACCCAACGGGTTCCTATAACTGGACAGCAGGGTATTTGACCGATGAGAGATTGAGCCAGGCCATATCCAATCTTGTGTTGAATCCTCCGATGCTGTCATTTGATGAGATATGGGTCAATAAGACGCTGGAAACATTGATTGGTTTGGCTGACAGATGGAATAAGGCACAAGAGAGGCTTGTTGGAACAGTACCTTCAGATATAGCAAGGTATGAATTGTAGCTATTATTTGTCATCTGGTAGAGAATTTGTTCACACCAAGGCATCCATGTGGCTGCTTACACAAGTCACTCTTTTACTGTGCAATAAGGTTCATGGTCTGGAGCTATTTTTGTTATTGATGCTTGACTTGAATCTTTAGAGGAAGAAATTGATAAATTGTGGGAAGCTTGTGTGGGTGTGTCTCCTTACTTAGATTAGTGAAATGCAATGGCGCATAAAGATGCAGGAACTCAAAGAGGAAATTTGCTAGTTTTGTCTGTACTTCTAAAATTAGAATCAGACACATCTATTTTCATCTATTTTCATATTATTTTGCTTAAAAGTGTTCAAAGATATAAATACTAATTCTACATCCTTATACTTTGGTTCTCCCTCTATAAAATAAAATTTTGATTTTGAATAATTTTGTCATATACATCTCTCCCGCAGTTTTACAAGTCACAACATTTCGCTATGTAACTTATCAAACAATTTCTAGACAGATAGGTTTGTCAGAGTAATACCTAATCACCTATACATTTATGTTATAATAAATGCAGCAAGATGCATAAATACTGAAGTTTTAGACCAAGTGGCTTTTTAAAGAAATACCCACAGGTGTAACAAATTATAAACCATAGACATCCTACCTTCTAGACAGAGATGCTTGTCAAAACTTACTATAGAGTAAGTATTTCTATGAACTATGTGTATGTACATATGAGAACTTACAGAGAGATGCTTTTGTGTATTTCCATTGGTATATTTCAGTTTTTATTTGCTGTTATAGTAATGTATGTCCCCATTCGGAATTCCTATTTTCGTTCTTTTTAGAGCAAAACTTTCATTGGATTTAAATACTGTACATTATATTGTAATAATACTTTTTCTATCATTTCCCAAAAATGTGATATGTATTGAGTACACTGAATAGAAATCAATGTTATTATTCTTACATTTCAGTTCCTTTGATGGTCTAGCTGAGATTTTGCAGCAAGGTGTCATGGCTAACCAATCTTGGGCAATAGAAATGGCCTCAGCTCTCAGGACAATGAATGCTCTGCTGGATTATACCAACAATAAACTATGGGCAATTCCAGGTACACACACACAACTTCTTATTATGCTGAACATTTTTATGAATTTAATGCTTCTTTTCAAGCAAATTCACACAAATATTTTGCCATATATACATGTATTTCAGGAGTTATTGATTAGTTTATACATAGAATAATTTATCCCAACCAGTTTTATATTCATTTACATGTCCATTACGAGTTCAATGGAGGCATGAATAAATTAACGGTAGTGAATAGAAATGTCTGTCAAATTCCAGCTAGGGCAGATAAACCGTGCATACATGTTGATGAAGAAACAGTGGTAAAGAGCTTGGTTATGTGAAGCCACACCAAACAGACTTTGGAGAATCTATGACACTTCTCTCATTAATGAGGGGTGGGGAAGGGTTGAGGGTTACAGCAATTGAGCATGCTGTGTGTCTCCCTCCAAGCATCATAACAAAAATTGACAAATGACTGATAACTACAACGTATCTGCCACCCATTCCGTTTTTGACAGAATTATTACCACTTTTTAACCAATATTACGGCATTCCGTTTTTTCTTCATGAAATACGTTTTTTGGTTTTTTTAAAGTGTTTTCTGTGTACTAGTATACGAAAATACAGTGTTGTCTATGACTTCCGGGTTTGAGCTATCGATACACGTAATGTTACAGTCCCACCGACGAAACCGACCCCAAACTGACCGATGGTACGTACATGTACAGTATATCATTGAAATAACGCAAGTTTCGATCGCTCTTCCCTCGTGTGACTGGGTCGTGTGACTGCGAAAACATGTTTTATTCGCATGCAGCGGTGCCCATGTAGCGTGCGACCCATGCAAAACGCATGTAAGCACAGCACCGATCTCTATATGTGGGACAATGTATTACCGCTTGCTGAACTGCGCACAGGCTTTGACACGATCGTGGATTTAACGGAATTATTTCGCGAAACTGGAGAGGATTTGATCAAAATTAGTAGAAAACGGTCACAGAAGTTTAAAGAGGAGTACAAACAACGATTTCCTGTCATAAAGCCAAGCACAAAAGGCGTTGAATTTGCATTTTGCATGTGTAAGTTCTCATTTATAATATTAGATTTTCAACAAAAAAAAAGAAGAAAAAAAATGAAATCCAAAATCTAAAGGGGGTTAGTAAAGCATTTTTATCAAAACTAGTACGGTGTAGCAGGTCATGCAATATTCCTGACACTTGTATAATTTTCCTTCTAGTTCTATTACACGTACATGTATATGTTTTTGAAACTTTCTAGTTCTATTACATGTAGGGGCCTACATTTATGTTTTTGAAAATCAACCTTGGACTCTGTCTCTGGAGTTGGAGATGCTGAATTAATAATGGCCTCTAATGGCCCTCCATAGTGCTATTTTCTCAGTTTTAAGGGGACGTTGCCCCCTTGAGACTCCCATCAGGGCGCTGCCCCTGAACCCCCCCCCCCCCCCCCCCCCCCCCCCCCCCGCGGCCCCCTGGACCCCCGGCCATATTTGTCCCTCTTTTTTCGATTTCAAATGTTGGCAAGTAATGAAGTAGGCCTAAGTTAGGCCTATGAATATGATCCAAGTAATGCGTGACTGTGAGCACACATCAAACTCAAAGGGGAAAATGTGACAAGACATTTCAGCATAAGAAATGAGCATTTCTGCAATGGAAGTATGTCGCGCGAGGTTTTAAGTTTTGTTTGAAGGTATTCCTTTTTTTTGCTGTAAATTCCTTTTTTTGGCCATCATGATTCCTTTTTTGGTTGCACAAGGTTGGCAGCTCTGCTACATGTATGAATGCATGGGAAACATTTTCATTTAATATGCATTTTCTGTGCGTTTTATAGGGCTAAATTTTCAACGGATTAAATCATTTTGTATGGGAATTGGGGTTTCCCTGTATTAACCCGTTGACTACTGAATTCTCTCAATCCTATAGGCTTAATACAGGGATCATCCGGTTCCAATAGGCAATGGGTTAACCCTAAAAGGGCCGGGGGTGGAATCCCCCCCAATACTTTTCTCGCAATATGTCCGCAACGCGCAAAGCAGTTGCCGCGGCGTTTCATGACTTTTTTCTTTCGAATCTCACACATCTTTTGAGACCAAATTCGCGATGTCAGGGCATGCGGTTCCAAAGTTACACAACATTTCGTACTTGCACGTCAGACCGAAAATTGCTCAAAAACGTGATTTCATGTATTATTTCAATACAAAATGTGTTTTCAGCCAAAATTTAGAAATCTATGAATAAATTAATTCATTTTATGCTGTTTATGTTCGCGAAAGTGTCCCCGACAAATTTCATCCAAAAAACAATAAAAACCAAACATAAAAAAACAAAGAAATACATAAGAAATTTTAAATACAATAAAATACATAAGAAATCAAAAGTATATTTGCTAAGAATAATGGAAAAATGGAAATGGAAAAATGGAAATTAGCATATTTTGAGCTTTATTTAATGATTTAGAGCAAAATTTTGATTTCATGCATAAATTTGCATAATTAATGTGAACATTTCTCGGAGCATTTAACTATACGGTTTTGTAGATTACGTTGTGGTCGCGCGGTCGACGGTCGAGATATCAAGGGGGGTGGATTCCACCCCCCGGCTTTGGCATAGCCAAAATATTCCGGCCCTTTTAGGGTTAAGCCTTGGAAATGAGAGAATTCAGTAGTCAACAAATAAATAAACTAGTTTTGATTGGCTGTTTGTGATTCCTTTCTTAAAGGGAGGAACATCACCCTGCACGACCTGTTACCACCTGCCATTGCTACCTACATCGAAGCCAATTCTGATCTCACTCCTGATCTCATTGCATTACTCCTCCAAGCTTCGGTTAACACAGAGGCAGTAAGACTTATTTGTATATATCTTTGTATGCACTTCATGTTTCATGTACATGTACGTTAATTTCAATACTGCAGTATATACCATTTTCACTCCCTGACATAATATTCATATTTTCTTACCTCAAGGATTAATATACAAATATACCAAGCTGTGAGAAAGTGTAGTGGAAATTATTTATCTGAGGAGGGACTGGCATAGTACTATTTTTTCCGAGGGGCAAAGCCCCGAGGAAAAAATAGTTATGCCAGTCCCTCCGAAGATATATAATTTCCACTATAATTTCGAACTAAATGCTTGGTATATTTGTTTTATATCCCTTCTTTACAACTAGGCCTAATTAAAAAACATAAAACAATATTTTGACTAACCTTATCCATAGTAATACTATAGGCCTAGTACCGTACAACTGTCTATATGTAACTTGTATAGACTCGACGGTCTACGTTACATGACTTGCCTTAGCTGTTTGATCGAAGACCTTCGAGTTCGAATGCTCGATAGGCCTAGAGTAGCCTAGCCCTAGCCTAGGGCCTAGTCCTAACTTGTTAGACCTAGACGAAAACATGCAGGGTGAACGGTGAAAGTCTACAAATAAAATTATTGCTACATGTACATGACAATCTTCATGATCATGGTCTATGCACGACGTTTCCCACATTTTTTAAACTTTCTTCGTATTCGAACTGTCAGTGGAAGCAATAAAATCGTCGATATTAGCCCCTTTTAAGAGGTCAATTGAAAGCGAACTTCCTCGGAGGCTAGGGCCTAGGCCGCCATGTATGATGTTTGCTTACTTACAAGTTACATATCCGATCCGAACCGATTTCTACAAGTCCAATCACTTAGACCAGTGAAAACCAGTATAACCAGGTTAACTATTTGACCTTGGTATGTTACTTACAAGTATGTTACTTACAACATACTTGGTATGTTACTTACACATACGCCAGTAGCTGATTCGGGTCTAGGCGCGGGGCTAAAGTACCGGTGACTTGCGCCGATAGTGCAGGCGGCAAGGTTATGAGCAGTCCGTACAAATTAAGGTCAAGGACTCGCTTAGCGGGTCGTCTGAGCGTTCGAATTTGACACAACTTTTTTTCAATGAACAGTGACTAAGTGAGCATGCGCAGTAGCGCCTTGGAAGAAAATATTAAATAGAGCATGCGCAGTTCTGCCCAGGAAAAAATAGTTAAAGATATTCGGAGCTCTGACAGAGATTTGTTTTCCTAGTTAAATTATATTTTATCACGTGATTACCAATTGACCAATCATGTATTTAGAATACTCATGAATATTCATAGAAGGGATATAATATATCTTATTCTATATGGCTTCTCTACAGATTAATTAACATTGTGGTATATCTCTTTTTATGATATCTACACATATTTTTGTGTGTGCAATAAAACTCAGAATAGCAGGTGGAGTCAGGAGTAGGATTATTTTACGTTGGAATATAGTATTTCATTCTGTGCATGAAAGCTGCAGGCATACATTTATTTCTTTGTATGTACATGTAATAAATAGGATACTCAAACATGAATGTATGTGTATGTCCATGTAATAAAAAACGATACTCAAACATGTATTTATTTGTTTTTACATGTAATAAAAACGATACTCAAACATGTATTTATTTGTATTTACATGTAATAAAAACGATACTCAAACATGTATTTATTTGTTTTTACATGTAATAACAAACGATACTCAAACATGAATGTATGTGTATGTCCATGTAATAAAAAACGATACTCAAACATGTATGTATTTGTATTTACATGTAATAAAAAAGATAATCAAAACATGTATTTCATAACTTTATACATTTTATGATATATTAATCCCACTCCTGACACCACTAATCTTACAATGCTTCAGCCATTAAGAATATGATCTCTTCTATTGTAGTAAAAGCATTAGTAATGTTTAAAATATCTATTTCAACGTTCAATTTTTGCTTCCGTTTAACAGTTGCTTGCTGCTAACGGTACTTGGTTAGAAGTGGTTTGTTCAGATGCCCAGAACCTCCCTATGATGTTCCAAGTCCCTCCTGATGTTGATCTTGATGCAGCTTATCAAAGTCTGTGCTCTCTGGACTTTGACCAATGGACAGTCGCATATATGCAAGAGATACAGAATATCTTGATTGAGGTGAGATTATGGCCTCCTGTGCTGTTTGAGGAGTTGTATACATGCCTGCAGACATAGGACCACTGCACCTTAGATACTAGATATTTAAAGAATGTTGAAGATTCATTCAAA
The DNA here is from genome assembly GCA_025617745.1 of Heliocidaris erythrogramma. Lineage (NCBI taxonomy): Eukaryota > Metazoa > Echinodermata > Echinoidea > Camarodonta > Echinometridae > Heliocidaris > Heliocidaris erythrogramma. The sequence continues at coordinate 4,119,124 of CM046862.1, forward strand.
ACTCCACAGTATTTGATGAATTTAGGGTGGTAATAGTCCAAGAGAAATAGTGTGTGGTGTGTTCAGTAGTTGCCAAGGGGATATTTTGGGATGTCATGCAACTCTAGATAGTTGTTGAGAAACTGACCTTATTTCTGCTTTTATCTAAAGTCCTTGTTCGTTCTCCCCATGTTATATCAAGATCAAATATTGTTAAGTTACATGTATGTCAAATAGATCTTGATTTAAAGAAGAATGGTAGGACATCATGTGATACAAGATTTCTTTTTTTTTGGGGGGGGGGGGGGTAAAAATGAGCCTGAAATCATAACATGATTTGATGTGTGAACATTTATTTGCTCATTATGTATGCTTCAAGCCAATGCTATTGCTTGTGATTGTATCTTTCAGGTTGAGAGTGGAAAAGAGGTGAACTTCACATCCATCACAGAGAACTTTCAGAAACTAGCCTCGGGTATCCAGGCTCTGATTGAGAATCCACCTACCCTAGTGAAGTACAATGAAGAATGGTTCCAAAGCATCATCCAGAGAACTGGAGCTATTCTTGAGGCCACGTATAACGAGACACAGTTCTTGTAAGAGTTTAATCTGCTTTGATCTCATGCTCTCTGCATCTTATATTTTTGTTTTCCTTCTTTTAAAGTTCAAGTTCAAGTTCTTGATACAAGTTTCTTATTTTTCTCTTCATGTCCTTTCCTGTTTATTTGTTGTCCCTCCTCCCATTCTTTGTGTTACTTTTGAAGGGTCTTGTATATAAATTATACTTGAGGATTTTTACTTTAGAATGTCCTCCTAGTCAATGTACAATATTCACATTGTTAATCCATTGAAAAAACTTTCAATGCAGCAGCACATTACATTAGATGTATGCCATTTATATTTATTAGATATATTATTATATTATATATTATCAATAGATGTATTAGGAAATGATGTATGAGTTCTGATGCTGATACAGTGAAACGTGAAAGGAGCCGTGGAAAAACGTATTTATGGGCATGTGGTCTTTAAGAGTAAGATATGTACAATGTATGATCCTTAAATACAGAGTTCAATGAATAACACAATTAAAGGGACACAAAATGGTCTATGCAGGTTGTTTCTTCTGCTTTTGTTTTACTAAATGAGGTTTGACTGTATTGAGTTTACTGTTGATCCATGTACTTCTATTCTCCTTTTTAACCAGGAATCCTAATGACCTTCCTATGTTGTTGAATAACATGTGGATTCAGATTGCTGCTTCAAACCCATCCCTTTTGATGCAGGCTAGGCTAAATGATTACATTACTCAAGTACTCATCGACATGCTCAAGATGCTACCAGGTTTGTGAAATAGATGCAGAGAGCTCTATTCATACATTAAAGAGCAGCAGCGAAATTAGATAAATGCTGTGTAATTTTCATGTCTGAATCGTAAACTCCCATTAAACATACACAGGGGCCATTGTTACACGAAGCTATGCATGTTTCCCACCAAATATGCCAGTGCCTCTTGCCATTCATTTACACACAAAGTTTTACTGTGGCACAATGCTAATTAAGGTGTAGATAGAATTTAAAGAAACAAAGTCAGTGAAGTTCCAGCTGCCATGTAGATTTTTAATTACTATGAGGCTGCAAGCTTCTTCAGGCCATTGTGTCTTTCTTCAGACAATCTTTCTTTCTGGTAGATGGTAATTATCTGCTAGATATGCATGTTTATACAGTGAAACCTGTCCATAAAGACCGCTCAAGGGAGAAAAGGGAGACAAGAAAAACGGTCTTTATGAGCAGGTGGTTTTTAGGTACAGGTTCCTTTTCTACATGTTTCAATGAGAAAATTTTTTTCAAGGGAAACAAAACTTGTGGTCTTTATATACAGGTGGTCTTTCTATAAAGGTGGTCGCTAAAGCAGGTTTGACTATATTTGCCAATGTATAAGAATTGTTGAAACTATTGATATATGTACATTAAAATGTAAAGGGATGAATGGATGGATTAATGGATTTATATGCGACAACAGTTGAATGCTTAAATAGAAAGCTGAAAATACTGAAAAAACCTTGATACATAGAAAAATGTACGAAATGGATGTGGGTGTGTAGATACATGTACATGTATGTGGATGATCTTGTAGAATTAATGTAAAATGCAAAGAGATGCCTGCATGTTGATATACATGGAGATATGGATGTGGATACATGTATATAAATATATAAATATTAGCTTGGTTGATGCATGAATAGACGTATTAGTTAGATACACATACAGGGATAAACAATAATGTTTCTAATTTTGTCCAATTCAGGTCAAACCTACACTTTGCCGAGATTGGATGAGCTGTTTGGAGACACCACGTATGTGAGAGAACTTCTCAGTCACAGCGACATCGCCCCTGAGATCATTGATGCCTTCATGAGCCTTGCCGTGGATCAAGACAAGGTAATGGCTTGAAAATTAAAAATTGAGGGGACCGTGTGGATCAAAAGTTTATAGACCAAAAAACAAGGTTGAAAAGGTTTGATGGTTCATTTACCAGGGGACAGACAGCTCTAAATCCTCGCCGAGGGACTTGTTAATGAGGATAAATGCCTTACCAAAGGGCACTAGCGCATCCACTTCGTTCCGAGGAATTAAGAGGTAGCATCTGAGACCAGCATATTCTCCTACTCCATTAATTAGGCCAAATGGTACTGTAACTTATCATTCGGATAATTGGTATTACATTTTAAGATGCACCAGTGCCACCACCATTTATGCTTTTCTATTCTAGGCACGTACATGTATACCTTCATGTGCCTCCTCATTTTTGGATTCTATTTAAGTATTCCATGTTATTTTGTTTTAGATTGTGTATCTGATCAACACACCTGATGCATTTGTGGAGCTGTGTCAGTCTGGCCAATTCTCTACATTTTTCCAGCTCCCTCCTGAGTCACCAACTGATATCACTCTAGTAGAGGAGGCAGTCTGCACTACAAACCTCACTTTGGTCTTGGCAGAACTCGATCAAAAATTCAAGTTCACAGAGATCGCCACCCAGGTTAGAACAATTATCCTCATATTCTTTTAAAGTTGCATCATAAATCGCTGACACCAGATTTTGGTTGAATTACCAATTAATATGTGTGAGGTCTCCCAGGCAGGCAGCGAAACCAGGGAGATGGGTCCGACCATGGGTCTGTCCCCACCATAGAATTGTGCTTGCTTGGAAACAGGCGACTGGCTGGAATGCTCCCCGGAGGAGTGGAGAATGTGCGCTGTAATGTGGAGAATCGCAATTGAATCCAGTGACAGGGGGTAATAATACTGTAAGCGCTTTGGTCGGTTACATTGGGTGATTTTAAGTATGGTGTTAAAGGCTGGTGTTAGTGTTAACAGTCAAAAGTTAGCGCTCACTCCAACCCTCGCTTACTATTAATTTTAGTAGTCCAAAGGCATGAAGTTAGCGCTAACTTTTGACTGTTAACACTAACACCAGATTTTAACACCATACTTAAAATCACCCATTGTAACTGGTAAGGCGCTTTATAAGAAACAGCTATTATTATAGAATTAATCGAGCTGGGGAGATTTATGATGATGACATTTCCTTACACTTGTTAAGGTAAACAGCTGAATGGTGTCAAATTCCCAATGAGAACCTAGACTACATGTATGTGGCTTGAATTCAATTTAACCTGATGAGAGGAAAGACTCCCTTTGTCAAGTATTATGTTCGTCATTATATCAAGTACATTTTCATGTAATACAAAGGAGATTTTCATTTCCACATAACATTTATGCTTATTTAGTTTGAGCACAAGTATTCTCAGGCTTTGATTCTTGTGAATTGAGGAGACATAATTATAAGTTCTTTTTATTAAGTTCAATTAAATCCAATTTATTTTCTTGCAAGTGTCACATTTGTATAAAAGCACATTTCAATAAATTAGTGCAATGACATATACGTACAATGAAAAAAGTTTAAGAATCCATTCAAAGAATAATGATTCCTATAGATATGCATTCAAAGAATAATGATTTCTAGATATGCATTCAAAGAATAATGATTCCTAGTTATGCATTCAAAACATAATGATTCCTAGATATGCATTCAAAGAATAATGATTCCTAGATATATGCATTCAAAGAATAATGATTCCTAGATATGCATTCAAAGAATAATGATTCCTACCCCAGTAGTTTTCGGAAGTGTGAAAATATATTTTTTCCCTATTTTTTCCCTATTTTATTCCTATTTAAACGAAAATAGGCCTATTTTTTTCCTATTTTCTTTGGAAAATATGAAAAAATTAGATCTATTTTTTGGCTATTTTTTATTTTTTCCCTATTTAATTCCTATTCTAAGGAAAATAGGCCTATTTTTATTGTATTTCCCTCGGAAGTAGGAAGAAAATAGAAGTAATTTTAGGCTATTTTTTTTATTTTTCACCTATTTTCTTCCTATTCTAAGGAAAATAGGCCTATTTTTATTGTATTTCCCTCTGAAATAGGAAGAAAATAGAAGTAATTTTAGGCTATTTTTTTATTTTTCACCTATTTTCTTCCTATTTCAGGAAAATATGCCTATTTTTATTGTATTTCCCTCGGAAATAGGAAGAAAATGGAAGTAATTTTAGGCTATTTTTTTATTTTTCACCTATTTTATTCCTATTTCAGGAAAATAGGCCTATTTTTATCCTATTTCCCATGGAAAATATAATAGAAATAGGCCTATTTTGAGGCTATTTTCTGATTTTTTTCCTATTTTTTAGACCTCATTTCTCTCCGGACTATTTTTTCCCTAGTTTTTGCACTTTTCATTTTTGTCAAAAAAATAGTTTTATCCTATTTTTCAGACTAGCTCTAGTTTCATCCTAGTTTTCTCATTATTCTAAAACTAGTTTTGTACTATTTTCCAAACTTTTATCTTTCCCCATGATCCAGCACTAGTTTTATCCTATTTTCCAAACTTTATTTTTTCCAGCACTATAGTTTTATTCTAGTTTCCTGACTTCTGTACTTTTGCTAACACTAGTTTTATATTTTCCAAACTTTATCTTTTCCAGCACTAGTTTTATACTATTTTCCAAACTTTATCTTTTCCAGCACTAGTTTTATTCTAGTTTCCCAACTATTGGTTTCTATAGGTCCTAATCAATCATGAATATTCATGAATAACAATCTAAAATATGAAAACTAGTGGAAATAGATAAATACATTTAGATTTGGGATTAAGATTTGAACTTTGATAGAAATTTTACTTACATTAAACTATTGTAATGTTGTACACAATTTCAAAAGGCATTTTCATATTTCATTAATAAAAGTGTAAATCAATTTTAATAATAAAAGTGTAATCTAGTCAGTAACCATTTTTTTATAGCACTACAACTATGTCCCTATATATAATGAATGTGATACAATTGCTTAGTAGCTAGGTATAGGACATAGGATGTAGGCTATAGGATTTATACGAGTAGGAGAGGATAGGATATGATTACAAGATAGGATTAATAAAATAATAATCAATAATGTCATGTGATTGTTCCTGTAGACATATATCTTATAGTTAATTATTTTCTTATTGGTTTTGTAGATTTTTCCTATTTTCTCCCTAGTTTTTCCCTATTACATTGCATTTTCTCAATTAGATTCAATCTATTTTCTGCTTAGTTTTCCACTATTTTATTCCTGTTTTTGTCCTATTTTTTCTGTAGTTTCCCATTATTCAATTCCTATTTCCTCCTATTTTATCCTATTTCTCAATCAAATTTTATCCTATTTTCTGCCTAGTTTTCCACTATTTTATTTCTATATTTTTCCTATTTTCCATCTCCCACTATTTTCTTCAACGTGTTTTCCCCTATTTTCTACCTAGTTTTCACCTATAAATTTAATCCTATTTCCATCCTATTTTTGTTTTTTTCCTATTTCCGGAATAATTTCGAAGGACTATTTTCTTTCTGGTTTTATCCTATTTTCTTGGAATAAAAATAGGGAAAAATAGGGAAAAAAATAGGAAAAATGTGTTTCAATCCTATTTTTATCCTATTACAAGTAGCTATCTCTACGCTATACAAAATAGGAAAAAAATAGGAAAAAAATATATTTCCGTTGGTAATTTTTTTGTATTTTTTTCCTATTTTTACCCTATTTCATTTCGACTTGGGTAGATATGCATTCAAAGAATAATGATTCCTAGATATGCATTCAAAGAATAATGATTCCTAGATATGCATTCAAAGAATAATGATTCCTAGATATGCATTCAAAGAATAATGATTCCTAGATATGCATTCAAAGAATAATGATTCCTAGATATGCATTCAAAGAATAATGATTCCTAGTTATGCATTCAAAGAATAATAATTCCTGATACATATTCAAAGAATAATAATGATTCCTAGGTATGCTCCAAAGACACCTAAAGATATAAACAAAAAAAGAGAGATGGAGGAGGAGGAGGCTTGTTTTTGCAAAATTATACCGCCTTAGAATAATTTAATAACAAGGATACCAGGCTACTATGAGGAAATGTTACATTTTTAAACCTGCACATTCACTTTATTTATTTCTCCCGTGAAGATTGAACGGATCGTAACCAACGATCCCACCCTACCGCCATTCAACCAGACAGCTGCTTCTCTTCGCATGATGGAGTTTTCAAACCTAATCGTGACCCTCATTGAAACCCCGCCGATGATTAACGTTGACCTCGTGTGGTGGGAGAACGTCTATAACCGTTCAGAAGTAATTGTCTTGCAGTGGCTACAGAGGTTGACAGATCAAGCTCTGAATGGCAGTAGTGTACCTGCACTTGATATGTGAGTGTACGACTTTACATGTTTCCTCTCGTGAAAGATATTGCTGTAATTCATGGTATAATTTGTCGCTGTGTTTACGAACTGACGAATCCGCGCACGTGCAGAAATACGCGCTTTGGAGAAAACGTTTTACGAACCGTTGAATCATGTTTGAATGGCCAGTGCTTCCTTATTCCGTATTAATATACATAATAATATACACCATTTCAAAATTAAGGTCATAAGCTTTCAATTGATGTTTATATTGATACATGAAATTATGCAACAAAAGCATATTCTGTTATCTAAGAACACCTAAATCTATAAATTTGTTTCCTGCCAATTCACGTTTCTGCGCACTGCACACGGATTCGTCAGTTCGTAGAAACGACGACGAATTATTATCCTTTTGTTCTACGTCTATTGGAATGTAGACAGGAAGCTCTATGCCACATGGCATATATAGTGTCTAATTTTGTACTATTTCATCGTGAATTTAATGTGTTTCCTTTTGCCAAATTATTAATCATTATTAAGTATTTGGCATCACCTGTGCCCGTGAGGGAAAAGCGAATGGGATCACCTGTGCCCGGGAGGGAAAAGCGAACTGGATCACTGTAACCCTCGGGTCTCTCCTCCCGATATAACTGATTGGGATGTGCGGGTGTACCACGTATACACCAGGGTTTCCCCCTACTCTTCATCGAATAGTGCATTGGTTTCTTAACGGGCAAAGGTGGTGACTCTCCTTTACACGGGGCCTCCATTTAACATCCTATCAAAGGGAGGGAGTGTTTTCCACTGTAACATATGGCCTGCGCCTGTGAAACATGGGAGGGGCATGTTAACACACAACGCAGGCTTCAGTCATCCTCCCAGGGTGGATTTAAACCCACAATCTTTGTTTCGACAGGCAGACGCTTTACCGGCTTAGCCAAATCGCCTCCTCAAATAATGAACAATTATTAATCTTTCAAAGACCTCCTGGAATTATGTAATATATTAAAAAAGGAAGAAATCTCAATCAATAAAAAATATTTGTTATGCCCAAGGTCAGCTTTTTAGGGTTTATCTATTTTGATCTTCTGATATTTTACTTCTGCTATAACAAGTTTTTTACACAACAGAATAATACTTAGGGTTTTATTATCATTTACAAAAATTGTGAACAATTAGACTTTTCTAAACCTTCTCTACAGGGAAAGAGCCAAAAATACTATTTGTGTGCTTGTTTATTCTATCTGACAATAATTGTTTCTGTTTTATCTTCATTATATCAGCAAATAAATGTAGCTGAGAATAAAGCTAGACAAAACAGAAGATCACCCCATATTATAATTTAATTTAAAAAAATTTAAGGTAAAAAGTGTCTCTGTTGGGAGTCTTCTTTTCAGCTTTGAATATGAAACTTTCTTCAGTTATTGATAATATCCTGCTGGTTAACTGGATAATTCTGAATTATGAAATTTATGATGTTTTCAGGGTGCTTGCTCAACTGAGGACATTGGACATTGCTGGTTTTGATGCTGATCAGTTTGAGATGTGGATCCAGCAGTCTCGTATCCAAACACTTATTGCACAACTCATTGAAGCTCCTACAGCCAATGGTAAATGATGGTCCTTTGTTGTATTTCTTCTCTTCTCTTCAGACAGCCAGTACCCTTCAAATATTCCAAACAGGAGTTAAGACTTACATAATGCCTATTGCCTAGAGTTAACTTTTCATGTACATAGTTCAACTTTTCATATGTACAGTGCTGGTCAAAAGTTTTGGTACACTCTGGATTTTGTAACAAGTTTTTTACATCAGTTTTTATTTCCTGTCAAATGACCTTCTCAAAACTATTTTAAAAGAAGACACCACTGGCAAATTTTGAAAAAATATGTTGTTCTGCATGTCCCTAGGAACTAATCAGTATCGAAATTGTAATATTTGAACAGCCTACAAGTGCGTATATTTTGATATAAAAAGTATGTTTTTGCCACTGTCGATACGCAAATTGACTTGTGTCGGCCAAAGCTGTCACGTCATTGCAGCACTTTGAGTTTCCACCACAATGCGTGTGCGTTACGCGTCCGTAAAAGCAGACGATAGCGCATATAGCATGCATACATATTCGTGGAGTTGCAAAAATGCCGTTGTGCCAAGCAATTTACTGTTCGAATCGTCGTGAAATTGTCCGGTAAAATCCTTTTTTGCCATCCCTGATCCGAAGAAGGATAGAGAAAGGTGTGCTGTATGGATAAGGAACATTGGAACAACCAAATTCAACGTCAAAACATACATTTATTCCCGTTTTCGAGTGGTCTGTGAAGACCATTTTGACGTTTTGGCGTTCGAGACCAACCTACAAGCCGTGTGCTAAAGCACTTTATTTTTTCAGCAGATAATATTCAAAAATACAAAAAAATGAAAAATTAATGACATTTTCTTTTTGTCATACATAATTGTCTCACAAATAGCATTTTTATAGGCGCTGTGAAAGCGATCTGTGTATTGCTCCAAATCGGCATTACCGTGATTTGCCGTGGTTTTTGCAGTAGTGCTGCAGTGACGTAACGGATTTCTGCGGCTCGTACTAGTAGATATTGTAATATTTATTTTTTAAAAATCGAGATCTATGATTTTATCGACCTGAGCGATGAGTTTTTTGGTCAATCTGACTAGTTTTATAACATTAAAAATTGTAAAAGTGCTAAAATTTGTCAGTGCTGTTTTCTTTTAAAGGTTTCAGTACTTTATAAAAATAATCTACTTATAATGATTTGATACTTACAAAACAGTGTATTTTTCTTTCTCTGTTTTGATTAAAGAATTTAAACTGGCAAAAAGCAGCCTAATGACACGTGCAGTTTGACACACTTTTTTGTCCAAAATTGATAGAAAATGGACTCATACATTAGAGATCCTCCAAATTTACCATAGCTTGTTTTGGTTACAGCCTTGCAAATGAGATATATTTACCATGTTCACATGATTACTTTCATTTTAGTAATTAGCTTTACATGTAACTATCCATCCAGTATTCTTGCAGTAAGAGGCCAAAGATGTCTCTTTGCCACTTTTTAAACTTTTTAGGGTTCAGGAGACAGACACTAAAGCTCACTAAGGCTTTTATTTCATGTTATATCACACTATATTTGTAATGTCTGATCCCACATATTATGTAGCATGAATATACTACGTGTTATTAAAAGAAATATACTCTGGACCCTAAGCCTAAACAGCTTGTCTTGGAGGAGTTGAACAGGGAAGTCTAAGCAACATTTGTGCTAGAATACTGAATAGATATTTCAAATAATATTTCTTCTGAAATTCATTAAAGGAATACATTACATTTGAAAGTTAATAAATAAAACGGTGGCTACTTTGGACATATTCAATGTAAACCTTGTTTTTCTGTTGATATTGAACAGAAAAGTAATTTAAAACTGCATAAATTGTTATGTCATTTTTCATCAGTTGTGGGAATCCAACCAAGCACATTTAAACTAAATCATGCCTGAATGTTTCAGAGCATATAATAAATAAAACATGTAATGTAAAACAAAACCTTTGCCGAACTTTTAGCGCCTGAACAAGCTCATTAAGTGGGGAATAGACATTGTAGTAAAAAACCCATCTCAAAATCCAGGGTGTACCAAAACTTTTGACCAGCACTGTATGTAAGGTTGATTTTCTTTTTAACCACATTTTATTAAACTATTTTGTGGGTGGCGTGAGCATCTCTAAAGACGGATATTTGCACTTTATAGATATTTCAGTGTTATTGTTATTATCATTTCTCTTTAAAAAAAGACAATTCTTTAAACACAGCCAGTATTTATTTATCTAGTTTGGATAAGCTCTGCCTTTAGTGACCCAAGCTTCTTCAGACTTCTTCAGACTTCTTCAGATATTTTCAGAATAATGAATGTGTATTTTACTTGCTTCACCGTAGAGTTTTTGTACCACTGCCAAATGGATATATTTTCTCTGTTAATGAATGTTTTATTTGTACTGTTGTAGGGACTACAGGATACATCGTACCAATACTGCTAGAGCTCTTCCCTGAGCCTGATCTTATCAGAGAGCTTCTCAACTCGACAGGACTTCCTGAAGATGTTGCGGAAATCTTCCTGCAGATGATACCGCAGATAACAAAGGTACAGTAACAATTAGAGCCTCTTGTTTGGATAAGTAACAATTAGAGCCTCTTGTTTGGATAAGTAACACTGCTGTACATTGTATGTGGGCAAGCCTGAATTTGATGACCAGGGGAATAATACACATACATCTGTAAAGCACTTAGAGACACCCTGGGTGTATTAAGCAGCAGATTAAGGTTAGTATTATCATTCTTTTTCTCACTTTAAGCTCTAGGAAAAATCATGTGGAAGAACATTAAAATCGTTATAAAGGGTCGATCAGTAATGACTTATACCCATGAGACCACTATGACAAAGATGGTGATTTATGTCACTCTATTAGTGCCCTTATATTGAAGGTTTCAGTTCATTATCTAGAGGTGTATTATTCAGAAGGTTTATGATAAATCAATCCTTAAGGTTTATAATTGCAATTACAAAATAACAAACCCTTGAATATAATGCCCCAAATTACTACATTTGTGATCTTGTATTTTCAGTGAATGTACCTAGTATAGGAAATTTGAATGACTATAGTTGTGTTATATGGGTTCAGCAATGAGTAGACCCTGGTGTCATGGAGGGGGGGGGGGTCTCACTACAGATGATGTCGTGTGAGAAAACAGGGCCATTAAGTGACGGGAGGGATTGGAGAGTGTAATGTCTTTTCATGTTGCTTTTCTCCTCCCTTTCTTTCTCTCCTGTGTCCTTTTTTGCCATTTGTTTTTGGGGCACCACCCTTATTGAATCTTTCAGTTCCTTTTTAAAAATGTATATGTTTCTCTAGTGGCTTCCTATGTTGAGTGGTCCAGATCCACTGAGGGCTGTCTGTGACGGTGGACTCTTTCAAGATATCTTTCTTCTTACAAACACCTCCATCGACATCCAGTCCATTGAAGATCAGATCTGTTCTCTTAATCTCACTGACATTGATGGCCTCATCAGTCAAATCTTCATGTCTGACTTTGATGCTCTTATACTGGAGGTAAGAAAGTTCTTCAACAGCTTTATTCCTTTATTGATTCTCTGAGGATAAATTTCACATGAAGTCGGTCAAAAATAATTGTTACACTGTTGTTGATGATACGGTATATTATGCATGTGGGTTAATGTCATTGTACACCTACAAATTGTCGAATTTGTTTCTGTGCTTTTATTTATCACATGATGTAGCTCTTACAGACGTTCGTCCAAGTCCCTGGTCTAGATCCACAGACTGCTCTCAATGTGAGTCGAGAGATCTCAGCAATCATCTCTCGTCTGATCTCAGATCCTGCTAACTTTCAACTCGATCCACAGAGGTATGTGTAGATATGTATATTTCAAATTCAAAGTACATCTAATTCCTTCTAGTATCAAATAAAAATATAAAATCAATGTTCACATGGAAATCAAAAGAGGAAATAGCCAAGATTCCTGAAAGAATTAGGCTTCTGTTGAGGTCGCAACAATGGGAAGATTACGACGTATATGTACATTATCTATGAGTTGATATTAAGAGAAATGAAGATTAACAAAAATAAAGAATAAAACCAGGATGGGAGATCATAAAAAACACAGTTAATGGTAATCCTTTCTATTTCTTATATCTCTCTCTGAAGAATATGTTGTTCAAAATCTTTTGTTATATTTAATTTTTCCTTGCAGTATCATTAACTTACTCCAGTCCCTTCAAGTACCTGGTCTAAATCAGTCCTGGGTCCAGGACTGGATAAAGCAGGTCCAACTGATGCAGTATATTAATAATGTCATCAGTGACTGGTTGACAGTGAATAATGGTAATGCTATAAATGGACTTTGTAATTTTTTTGTAAAATACTATTTTAATGTTCATACTACAAGTTTTGATGGTTTATTTTACCCGACTGCTACAATAGCATGTGTATGGTTGTAAGTAAACAATGTACTCATCACCATGTAGGTGTATTTCAGTTTAAATGAAATTGAGAATAATCTTGAATTCAGTTAAAAATATCAAATTAATCACTGAATGTCAATTTAATTTAATTTCAGAAGGATCTTATATAAAATAGTACCCAGAGGCAATTTTTCTTTGTTATGAATAATTATGCTTTTTTGTTGTTAGTGTATAGATTTTCATTTTTAAACATTCATTGAATCGGTTTCAAAGCATGGACTAAACAACAGAAGACTATGGAAATTGGAAATTTACAAAATAGGTGTAAAATCCTAGAATATTTTGTTCTTCTGGGGAGTAAAAAAAAAAAATCATAATTTTTCAAAACTTTTTTTTGTTTGTTTTTACAGGAACAGAGTTAGCCGTTCCGACCTTCAATGATCTGTTCCCAGATCCAAGCATCCTTGTACAACTATTCACAGATCTTGGTGTTCCAACTGACATCACTCAAGCCTTCTTATATTCAGCTATTCAAGCTGATCAGGTACATGTACATGTAGATCAGGGTGATGACGAGGATGATTAGGTTGAATATGGTAAAAAGATGACTTAATTATAACAAAAGGCAGTTTGCAATTTCCTGGATCTTTTGTGGTATGGTTAAGCATGCATGCAGGCTCAGGGGCGGTTCAAGGATTTTGTAAAAGAGGGGGCACAATAGTCAGAAAATTCCTGATAAGCAAATAAAAAGGTAATCAGATTTTGGGGGTCTTTTTACTCAAAATTCTTTAACTAGCAAAGAAATGGTCATCAGATCAAATGGGGGCACAAACTTAGAGTATTTCACCGACTGCCTACGGGCACCGTGTGGGAAGAAAAGTATTTAGTAGTAAACGGGTTAAGGTATGCCACTGGGTTTCAAAGGGGGGGGGGGCACGAGCCTAGATGTGCCCCCCCAAAAAAAAAAAAAAAAAAAAAAATCGCCACTGTGCATGCTGTTGCCAAAATGATTAAAGCAGCCATTATTCAATCCTGTTATACAAATTATATTCTTTCTTTTTTTCTTTTTTTTTTACTTTGGACAGCCAGCTAAATTTCAGCTTATACGTATTTCAAATCATTCCAAAATGGTCTCTCATTGTTGCAGAGATATTTGTTATTCCTTTTTACAAAATCAGTGTTAAGATGATTAGCCTATTAACAAAGTTATGATTTCTATGTTTGTTCTTTAGTACTGTTTTCTGTGAAATATATAATTCATAGACTTTATCTTCTTTTAATAACCCTCCTTCTCTGATAAAAATTGCAGTATAGTTGTTTGTTTTTTGGTCATGTATAAACAAATGATCTCTTTATTACTTGTTTATTATTTGTAAATGTATAAAATCAAGAGAAATAAACCAAATAAAATAAGACAAGCATAATCAAATAATTTGTGTGACAAAGTTTTAATAAAATAACCATTTCTTCCCTTCTCCCTATTAATGCATTTAATAATATGATCTCTTTTATCTAATTTAGTGGACCCAGGTATGGATGAACCCTGATCCACTCCAAGCCATCTGTAATAGCAGTCTCTTCCAGGACATCTTCACACAGACTATTAACACATCCATTGATATCAGGACTATTCAGGATACACTCTGTTCTATCAATCTCTCCAGCGTTGATGCAATCCTGAATGATATCTTCAAGACTAACCGTATGATCATTCAGGTTAGTGTAGTATTACATTGTATAGCGTTAGTCAGATACACGTATAATGAGTTAAACTGGGGAAAATGCAACCGTTAAGTACATATAAGCTAAATCAGCACAGTGTCCATCACTAATCTGTAACAAATCAAAGTATGTGTAGGGGCTTTTGTTGCAGCAGCAAATTTGTTTTTATCCCCAAAATTCCCTTTATTTACTTGTGAGGTGGTTTTTATTTTGCTGTGGGCAGTGTTTGGAGGCAGCTTATCCACTCATGTAATAATAATAAGATTCATTTATATAGCGCAGCTACTATTTGAATATACTCTGCTGCGCTTTGTTGGAGGCTCCTATATGCTTATACTATATAAACAGAACTAATCTAATTAAAAGCCTCTGAAAACAGATGGGTCTTCAGTAGTGATTTAAAAATGGGGACTGATTGACTGTGCTTTCCTTATTGCAAGAGGAAGTCGGTTCTAGAGTTTTGGAGCAGCACAGCTAAATGCACAATCTCCAAGAGTTGCTTTCGTTTTGACGTGAGGCAACTTTAGAAGCAGTTTGTCTTGTGAACTTCGTAAGTCATGTGTATATGGATGTAATTTAAAAGAACACCAACTGTTCTTGTATCTTTTCATGCCCTAAAGGATTCATTGTACATGAACTCCACATATGTAGCGGAGCATGCCTACATTTACATGTCAATAAAGTTCTAAAGTTGTGTCCATAAAAGGCTAAGATTTTCAAATGCATGTATTTCAGAGGCTTGAAATCTTTGCCTTTTATCTCTCTCTTACTCCAAGATATCAGAGCTTACATTTAAATACATTTATTTCAGAAGCCTAAAATCTTTTTTTTTGCTCTTTATCTGCCTCCTACTCTCAGATATCATTGCTTCTCTTCAATGACCCTACCATGGATTGGCAGACAGCTTGGAACACCAGCTTACGTTTTAGTCAAATGTTTGATGAGTTATTCCAGAACCCTCCGGTGACAGACCAAGACATCAAGCAGTAAGTAATAATAATAATAATAAAAAACCGTTCTTGTATAGCACATATCACGTTTATGATGTCCCTTTATGCGCTTCCAAAAAGTTTGGATATTATTACCCTCTTGGCGTTAGCTCCGGTGGCCGTAATCAGCGCACAGTGCATTTCAAAGAATAAATCCTGGCATGTATCCATTTCACACCTGGGTGGAGAGTGGCAAATGTGGATTAATGTCTTTCCAAAAGACGTGAATGCCAGGCTGAGATTCGAACCCTCAACCCTTGGATTGAGAGTCAAGTGAATGAACCACTATACCATGACACCTCCATCTCCACTGTCATGAAAATTATGAACTTTCTGGCATGAAAAAGATGAAGTATGGCATTTTATTCACAAATGTCTCTCTCTTCTCTCTCTTCTCTGGGTATGGTGCTCTGACATATGCTCCAGCAACAATTTCTCCAGGCTTTATTTCATCAAAGGTTTAGGGTTAGGGTTAGGGGTAGGGTTTCGGTTAGGGTTAGGGTTAGGGTTAGGGCTAGGGCTAGGGCTAGTGTTTGATCCAGTGTAGAAGTTAAGAATTTGGTTAGTGGAGCAATTGTCAACCCTCGGTACAGGAGTAGTAAATCATTTGGGAGGAATATATCAATTAAATGTTTGGTAAGAATGTAGTAATAGAATAAGTTGATACACACTAATATTTTAACTTTTTGTTCTTATTGTACTGTGCAGTACATGTATATGTACATAACCTGATAATCATCAGCCTACTTGGAACATGAAACATTTGTTTTGGGAGGGGGGGGGGTGGTTGGTCTCATTCAATGCAGGTTCGTTAAATTTTGAACATAGATATCTTGGAACACTAAATGTATCAAGATGAGCAATATAAAAATGGATCCATATTGAAACGCTTGTCTCATGAAATCCCTTATTCGATACACGTTTGTATAAGTACTTATGGGTTACAATAGTTGCCAGGGATGGGTTTTATTTAGTAGAGGTGTCGTAGTCAAGTCATTTAAACCTGGGTGGATATGCGAAGGTCATGAGTTCAAGCTCTGCACAGTACGAATGTCCATTGGTTAAACATTAATATACATTTGGCACTCTTGCCCCAGGTGAAGTTAACCCTTTTGGCACAGGAATTATTCAAGGGCTAAACTGATTACATTTCATTCTTCAAATTGGCAAAAAATAATATATTTCTTTTAGCGCTACATGGTTCTAATAAGATGTAATGTCTTTGAGAACAATATACATGGTTAGGAATTTTGTTGAAAAATTGCCAGTTTTGATGAAAAACAAAGATTTTGAGACCCTCTATGTGTTGCCTATTAAAGGATTTCAAAGTTTTTTCTTGTTTATAAAATTCCTGCATGGCATCAAACACAATATGGTTATGCAATAAAAATGGACATAGTGTGTGGAGAAATATTTGCTCTTTCTATTCTTGAATCTGGTATATTTTGTAGAGCTCTGAATCAAAAGTTATTGAGCCAAACCACTAAATGTGGTCAATTGTCCCAAAAGGGATAACAAGAGTATTATTTTTTCTCTCTCTTTATCAACCAGGGTAACCCTCTCTGTGTTTAAGGAACTGGAGATTATGCTGAGAATGTATGGTGTTTGGGATGATACTGAACATTTCCTGAAGTATGTTGAATTCTACCTTCAAGTTATAGGACATCACCTCAGCAACTCAAGTAAGTCAACAGCTATTATTTATTACTCTTATATTCCTGATTATTAGTTATTATTATTGTTATTATTATTATTATTATTAGTAGTAGTAGTAGTAGTAGTAGTAGTAGTAATAATAGTAGTAGTAGTAGTAGCAGTAGTGGTAGCATTTTTATTACTATTATTATTTATTTTCCCTTGGAGATGAAAAGCAAACTTAGTGTTTAGACCTGTAACTCTCTGGTCTCTCCTCCTGGTATTGCTTATTGGGATGTCCAGATGTACCACTACAGCACGGTTTCCCCTTCATTTTTTTTACTGATAATGTAGCAGGTTTGTTTTTCCATCACTTTTCACTCATGTGCATGTATGTGTACTTTATACAATTTTAAAATTGATGGTATGTCAATTTTATTTGGACTAATGGGCCTACCAAAGAACCATACTTAGCATTGAATATGTGTCAGTATTCTTAATCATTCCATGAACTTTTTCAGACAACTTCTTGAAGGATTTATTTGACCCAACTGTCTCGGTGGATAACTTGGTGAGCTATGTCGGCATGTCACCGGAAGAAATAAAAGCTGCTCTACTTGGGGACATTACCAACATATTCTTGGTATGTATACATGTAATCTAATCTATATAATTAGGAACTAAATAATAATATACCACAGAATATTATCTTGAATGCATTAAAGTTGGTGTCAATCATGATTGATGTTTTACTCTCATATGTAAAAAAAATAAAAAAAAAAATTTTTTTACTTATTTATATTTTTATTATGATAGAGTATTATGAAAAAGTAAAACTAATTCAGATTGCAAATGAAGAGAGGTGTCTGGCTGGAATGCAGCTCCTCGGGAAGTGGAGAATGTGTACACATTGAGTGCAGGCAGACATGAATCCTATGACATTGTAATAATACAGTGAAACCTGTCTATAAAGACCACTCAAGGGAGGCAACAAAAGCAGTCTGTATAAGCAGGTGGTCTTTATGTACAGGTTCCTTTAATACATGTTTCAATGAAAAACTTTTTTCAAGGGAAATGATAAGTATGGTCTTGATAGACAGGTGGTCTTTCTATACAGGTGGTAGCTAAAGCAGGTTTGACTGTATATAAAGCAATTGGAGACATCATAGATATTTTTGGGTGCTTAGCAAGTCCAAATATTTCAAAGATTTCTTTAAAAACAAATATTAATAGTAATAATAATGATAATGATAAATTCATAACGCCTATAGACATAATTGAAGCTTTCAATCAAGGCGTGACAACATTGAATATACAAGTTCCATGAAAAGTAGTTCATTCGATAATTTATAGGTAATTAAATGATAAATACACGTGATTTACAAATGACAGTGTTAAATATTGGTAAGAAATGATGATAGTTACATTCCATTTGCTTAGTCATCAGTAATTATATGAAAGCATTTACCATTAAACATTGCCATGATGAAGCACATCCTAACAAGGTTTGGACATTGTAGCAATTAATTTGTATACAGGGAAAAGCATTTTGTAATACCAAATATATTTATGTCGGATTGCTTTGAGTTCTAGAATTCGTAATATCCCCTAAGCATAATGAACAAAATCTTTTCTTGTGGTTATTTTCTTACTAGCTCGCTGACCTGTACTATACAGACGGGGACTGGAACTACTTGTTCCATTGTAACAACAAAACACAGTTTGAATCTGACTTTAATTCAAATAACGATGGTTTCCTGAATGTATTTGCTGTGAGAGAGGTCTTCTGTTCTCTCAACATCTCAGAATTCTTTGAGACTGCCAAGAATCTCTACGGCTTTGACTTCTTACGGCTCACTGAGCTGGTGAGTGTTGGGTTCCAGGATACATGCTCTGGCCGGCGTCAGTTGCTCCACATTCCATTACCCTAACCCTAAACGTTACCTAAAACCCTGCAACAAACCTAACCCTAACCCTAACTTTATGACAAAATCAAGCCTGGAGCAATACGCCAGTTTGTATTACATGGTACAAATGACCCCTATATGTGTGGGCATACGCATCTGTTTTTGGGTGGATGCGCTACTTGTTTAACAAGTAAAATCATACCGCACATTATGACAGCATATGAAGGTCATCTGCACATGCGCAAATTGTAATTACAAACTGGCTTTTGCAAAGCAAATGATGGGTCACCAAGTGTTGGACATCAAATTTTGGGCATCAAATTTTATCAAAAGAATCATAAGTTCACATGTATATATCTCCTTGATATTACTTTTGCGTGAATGAAGTTTTCTCAAATTTCATAAGTGGTTCAGACTCATGAAAGTTTTACCTTGGGAAATGGTCTACTCACAACTGTCGCAACACTTTCTTAACCCATTGACTACTGAATTACCCTATTACCCTATTCCCATTGGCTTAATACAGGGATGACCCGGTTCCCGTTGTCAATGGGTTAACATGAAAATCACTCTCTTTTACAATTTGAGAAAGTTTCAGGTTTTTCAGTATAATTATTATTTTTTCTAGATATTTGTCTTTCTGTACCCTTGTTTACCTCTTTCTCATTGCTTCCTTGACCAGGGCTACATAAGGAGTAGGAGCACCTCAAGTCCTGATCTAGACGTCGAATCTCTCATAGATCTTGGGACTGACATTGCTCAGATGATCTCAGATCTTGTCAATCTACCAACGATACTGACTCAGGACCTAGACTTGGACTTCTTTGAAATGAGACTAACAAACCTCTCCAATGCCATCACTGCACAGGATTATGAACAGTAAGGCTTGATTTTAATGGATATATTGTGTAAACATGTGATAAGAGTACTTATTCATTTTAGGTTGGGATGCAAGTATACATATAATTGCCCTTGGCTATAAGTAAACGCTGGAGGAAGAAAATTCATGTACCTACATTTCCTAAAAGCCACATACATCCAGTTTACAGATTGTGTACTGTGTCAGCAGAACGGGTTTGTTGAAGTTGCCATTCTTTGAAAATGTAATGATTTTAAGCAAGCCTAAACCTGAGTAAATCTTTCTGACTTAAATATAAAATTTACTAATGGTTCATATATATTTTCAGGCTGATAGTGCTTCTGGATGAGCTTGCTCCTTTGCTTCAATCACCTGAGGTCGTCTACCAGATCAAGGCATCTCTCATGTCAGGCTCAGATATCATGTCATGGTTTGAATCTATAGATTCCAAAGAGTGAGTCCTGTCAGTAATTATTTTGGATTTCTACTTTCTACCTTTTCTTTGTTGTTGGCTCGTTTCTTTATCTATATTGAAATTGTTGAAACTACTCCTTACATCCTCAGTCAATAAATATTTGTAAGTTCCACCTTAGAAAGAGACAAAATAGATATCTAAAATGCATGCGAGTGTTTCAGATTTGCTGTATGGTTTAATAATCTGTGTCATTCTTCCTTTCTGGCTGTGATTGGGGCCATGAAACATTGATATTTTGTCATTCATAGTATTTCTTGAGAGTGATATGTTAAAAACATATATAAATAGGTCTGTGAGCTTAAATAGTGTATACTGAGAGCCAGAACGCTAATGCTTATACATTGACATAGAGTTAATGCCGTCCTGACTTTCTCCTTCTGGATTCTTCTGCCTAGCTCCTTCAATCCTGATACATGTACATGTATGTCGGGTTAGGTGTAGCGGTAAGAGCTAGGGTTGGTGTTAGGTATAGTGTTAGGTTGAAGGTAAGAATTAAGTTATTGCAGCAACCAACCAAGGAGCAGTTTCTTGCCAGAGAATGTGTCATACAACATACCAGTGTGTTGAAAGTTGACAGCGTATTGTTTTCTCATCAGCCCTGTGGTGTGGTTGGAACGCATTGAAGGTGCACTGAATGAAACACTCTTGTGGTATACCATCTTACCTGCACTCAACTTTGTTGATCTTCTCATCGAAGCAGACGTGGATTCTCTCAATCCTCTCGGTAGGTTCCCTTGATTGTATTTTGTATTTTATTTATTGAACATCATTGATACATGTACACCAATTATTCTGTTCATAAAAACATATAATTGGTATATCATGCACATACCACAAAAGTTTAAGATTGTGTGGTCAATTTGTGAGCTCAATATTAGTTGGAAGGTTTGACTCATTAACTAGATATTAGCAACTGGTGTTTAATATATCTCTGCAATTGCTTTCATTTTATAAAGTAAAAGCATAGGAACTTACTGTACTTTATAGGTACAAATGTAGCTTAGTGAAATGTTGTGATCAAAGATGAGTTACAATGTAGGAACTGGAAAGGCATAACTGTTTTTGATATCGGTGAATTTAAAAGTGCAACTTACATGTCTGAAATCAGTTTTAATATCTAGCCTAATCAAAGTAGTAGAGGACGGTATAATATACTTACTACTTCCATGTCCTAGCGATATGCAATAAAATCATGATTTACACCAATTATGCCTTTCATGTTCTGGATACATGTTTACATGCCAGTACATATGCTATACAGCTAATATGTAAATGTACATTGAAGATACTGTGATTAGATTAAGAACAGTAGTCTTGGAAGCTGGGGAGGGGGTGGGGGGTCGTAGAGGAGATGACTGGTCCAGGCTTTGAAACTAAATGTGCTAGCCTGTTCCCTGTATAAGACATCAATACTGCATTATCTAGTTTCTTGGTTAACATTGAGAGCTTGTAAATGATGATAAGTCCCCTTACTATTGATCCCAAAACATACTCTCGATTCCCTATCTCTCAAAACCTATCTCTCAAAACCTAAGTCCATTTGTTTGATGTCTTTCTTCTTCTAGGATACAAGTATTATGATCTGATAACCAATGAGACAGTCCTTCAGCAGTATCTGACAGAGATTCTAGGTTTGGCTCCTGAATATGCTGAGGCCATCACACTGTCTGGAATCAAGGATGTGTTTGTGGTATGTCAGATTGATTCATCTAACACTGTATTCTCTTATCGTCTGTTTGAAGCCAGAAGGACGTTAACTCATATACTTTAATACATTACTTTAATATATCATCCATTTGGTATTACAATGTAGGTGTACCTTTACAATAAATGTACTCTTTGACCTGTCCGAGGATAAAATGCAGCCTTAGCCTAGGCACATTGTTCAATGTTTCAATTTTTACAGGCAGGATTTGCTGCCGAAATTCATATTTTTGTTACATGTAATTTCTCATTTTGTTGTTCAGCTTGCTGATCATCACTTGTCTGACACCTGGGAGTCCACCTACTGCATCACAGTTGATCCAGCTAACAGTACTGTCTTTAACCTGACTGCTGTGTATTCTCTATTATGTAACCTTGATCGTGAACAGTTTTTTGAGAGCCTCAATAGTCTCATGGGCATTGATGTGTTAAGATTGACACAGTGGGTAAGTTGGAGTCGTGAATTTCTTTAACCCATTGGATATAACTTAGTTTTGGTAAAACATGGATGAACTAAGACCCCAGCCTGAGTTGATCCAGCACTTTTTTACTGATTCATGCACTTGATGCTAAACTTTTTAAATGATAAACATACATGTAGGGATATGACTGCACACGATTTATGAAAACTGGGCTGATATAAATGAGACCAATGAAGAAAATACACAGAACATACTCAACATTTTGTACATGTATAGTACTTTCTTTTTGTAATATATATATTTGTAAATAAAAAAACTTTACATGTATATCTAGAATTACCATCCATAAACTTACCCAGACTAGATGGGCATTTATTCTGGTTCCCTTTATCTTTCATCTGACAGCATATTGCTTGGAAAAAATTTGTGTTGTGCCTTATTTTTGGGGTAACACATTTTTAAGTTCGTTCAGTTCAGATGAAATGAATACCTGACACGATTTTTAATTCTGTTCATTAAAGATTGATGACATCAAGCATCCAGAGAGACGTGTAGTTCAACAGTTTGACTGGCAGACACTGGTAGACAATATACAGTCCAACATTGGAATGATAGAGGATCTTGCTAAGATAGGACATGTAGGGGGTGTTAATGTGACCCAGGTAATGATTCTGGTGCAGAAACTACAGGAGGGAGTGGAGCAGTTTGATTATGAGGTGTAAGTATGACATTGAAGTATCAGACATGATAGCAATGATTCATACTCATGTTGACTAATGATTTCATAATGAAAAAAACAAACAAACACATAAAGAACAATATAAGTTTGGAGTTAAAACACATTTTTCCTTCAGCCTAGATTACAGCAAAAGTTAGGCTGAAGATGAAAGTGTTTACTTCCAAAAAATGTACCAATCTTTCAAGTGATATGTGTTTCCTGTTATTTTCATTTTGTAATTGGGCAATTCCATGATAACAGAAGGACAAATCAAATGTCCTTCCGTTACTGTGGAATTGCCCCATTGTTATCAGTTTTGTCTTTTTGAAAATATTTAAGTGATGATGTCTGATGATTATTTATGTGATTAGTTTAATAGTACATCAGGGCCGGTATTCAAAAACCGGCATTAAGTAAGCATTTTACTTAGCATTCGGCTTGGCTAAGTAGAATGGCTTAAATCATATTCAGAATACATCTAAGTAATTTCCTTTAGCAAGTCGACTTTGTGGTAAAATACAATACGGATAGCCATATTGTGACGTCATATGGCCAGTCCAAAAATTGTGTAATAAATGCGCCCTCATATAATTTGCTTGTTCGCAGCTTATAATGCGCTCTGCCAATCAAGGCTTCCAAAGTAATTGGCTTAAGTCCTCTAGGGAGCTCTCTTAGATAAATACTAAATAAAAAGTTAAATACTTGGCCAAAATATTCATTTGAGTACAAGAGTGGCTTTATTATTTTATCTTGGCCTAAAACTAAGTAAAATACTCATATTTCATACTTAAGTACTTAATTAAATATGGGCCCTAAGTTCTACATGTAGCTATGCTGGGAGATGACTAGTGGTGGAACCCACCACGCAGGTTTAGAGTCCGGGCCATTGACCAGCAATTTTAGCACTAGAGAGCCCACTAGTTCAAAATTCATATATTTTATGTCAAATTTATCTCAAAATTGAAATTGACAGAAAATAAACAGCAACAGGGCCCTGTTTCATAAAAATTGTTATCAATAACAACTACCCCATTTTTATGACAAATTTGCTCTCAGCCAATCAGATTCAAGGATTTCAGTAGCTTATCACAATCATTATAACTTGTTATTGATAACAAGTTTCATGAAACGGTGCCCAGAAAGCAAAGTATGCAACTTTTCATGAAATGCCACCCTGCACTATGTGCTACCTTGAACCCTGGCAATATAATGATGTTTTGAGACATGAAGATGATAATTAATCTGAATATGAATACTGCAAAGAAACAGTTCATTCACACACAATACACATTCAATAGTGATAATAATAATAGCTGCATTTATATGGCACCTTTCCAGTTAGTAACCGATCAAAGTGCTTTACAGTGTATTATTACCCCGGTCATTGGATCCACTTACGATTCTGCACTAGTGATAATTGTCTTGACGATTTCAGGATGTATAGAGGATTAGAAAAATAATAAATGTGATAAGAAAGGATAACAGGAGAGTACATTATATAAAACCAATTTACATTGATTCAAGCTTTCAATCGATCAAATGATCGAGAGAGAGAGAGAGAGAGAGAGAGAGAAAGGAAGAGGACGAATAAGAAAAAACAGAACTGGAAAACTGTGTCTTTTCTTTCAGTTTGATTGAACAAATGGAAATTCTAAACCAGATCCTCTACTTGAATGGCAGCTGGGACAATATTAAAGGTTACATGAATACTGTCACTAACATTGTAGAATGGCTCAACCTACAACTGGAAAGTGCGCATGGTGGGTTTAACATATTTCTTTCATTCTTGATTTATATACCTTGTTTATGTATGTATAATGTAGTATTGTCTTGAATTGTTAATGTAGTTTAATACTTAGTGTGAAGATGTTCCAGACAGAAAATCAATTACAATCTAAATCGAGATGATCATGATAACAATAGTTCTGACTTTAATTGTGGATACTGCCATTGGGCCACTGCTTCTTTAATTAGAGAAAATGGATAGAATTGAGTATTGTGGTTTGCTGATATTTAAAAGATATTCCTGAAGATGGATGGAGATTGTTATACATTTCAACATATGCAAGCTTGGTGTAATAGTTTAGAACATCACTCAATTTAGAACTTTGATGATTTGTTTGGATTATGTAGCAAGAATATTGAAGATCTTTAAATTCTGCTTTTCTCATGCTTATTTCAAGATATATATGTAGTCATGTCGGTAGATTTGAGCTACTGAATTGTGTATTTTGATGTTACATGTAAGTAGCGAGGTGTTTGAGGAAAATGTCTCTTCCTTGTTACAGCTAACAACGTTACCCTGGTTGAGTTGATTACCCATCATGCAACAGCTCTTCAGAATCTCTACTATATCCTGGGTGATGATCTATTTCCTCAGCTCATTACAGCATTGGTTGATCCTCAGCAGGTTTGTCTAATATAAAATACAGTGAAACCCGTCTATAAAGGCCGCTCAAGAGAGACCAAAAACCGGTCTTTATGAGCAGGTGGTCTTTATGTACAGGTTCCTTTAACACACGTTCTAATGAGAGACAAACAAAAATTGTGGTCTTTATGGACAGGTGGTCTCTCTACAATGGTGGTCGCTAAAGCAGGTTTGACTGTATTAATAATAATATTGGATACCTGTATTGCACTCATATCCACCACTCAAGGTGCTCAAGGCATTCCAATGTAGGGATGATCTACAAAATACACAAACAATATTTTAAATTTCAGCTGATTATATACATGTGGAATTTTTTAATTATAAACGGAAAGTCTAGCTCACTGATATCAAGTCAATTTTAATGTTAAAAAGTAGGAAATTGGGTGAAACAGATCAGGGAAAGTTTGAAAAAAATCTTAACAAGAATAAGAAAGTTATGAATTTGTTAAATTCTGATTAATCAAACATAAATTAGCAGCTGTATGATATTGCCTGCCAGCAGTTCCCATGTGTTTTATTTTGGTGTAAACATACATGTACTTTCAGTGTAGGAAGTTAAGAAACTTTTCTGTGGCACTTATTGTTGTTCTTCTTCTTTCTCCTGTATAGGCAATGACCCTGAAGAGCCATAATGATATTGAGACAGTTATCTGTGATGCAGACTCCTTCAGTGAACTTCTTAAGCCTACTGTGTATCATAACACAACCTCCCTCCAGGGGTTACTGTGCTCTCTCCTCATGTCGGGTCATCCCACCATAGCCAATGACCTTATGACCCATTTCAACATAGCTCCTCTTGAACATGAGGTAAATTCTAAAGCCTAGTTCATACATTGGTGTGATAAAATAGTCTACCACAGCAGAATAAAAGGTATTTTAAGTGTAAACAAATGGCAAGAGGGGTGATAAAATGTAGCTGCGGCAATTGCTTCAGGCTTTATTTCCATAGGGTAGGGTTAGGGTTGCAATAATGTTTTGGTTAGGGTTTGGGTAAGGTACAATAATAGTGTTTGGTCCAGTATTTAGTATTTGATTTGTGTACAAGATTTATGCAGAGCAACTGTCACATGTCTTACAACTGTTTTCGTAATTGTGTTTTGCTGTGATGTTTTTTAAAATGTTTTTCTGTGTCATGTGTGAATGAGACAAGAATCAAGATCCAATCATGAAAACAGGCATTGTAATGTAAACCATTCTCATTATGGTATTTCTAATGCATATTTGTTAGCTACAAGGTACATGTGTAGGTGGCTTTTTAATGAGTGAAGACAATGCAAAAATCTATTCCTGATTACCACACCCATATGGAATAACATGATTATTGTTGGGACCGGAGATATTTTTTTAGATGTCTGTATCTTAGTTAAACTTTGCTTGAACAAAAGCAATCTAACATATGGAAAAGCAACTACTGACTGAATTACGCCCCCTCCCTTGTAATTACCAATATCTGGCCAAAAGTAATCTCATATTTGGGCAGTTAGCTATTGTGGACAAGAGAATAATTTTTCTTGGTCTATTTTTTGTTCCAAAACATATAGGGTAAACATATATTTTAAACATATTTTTATCACTATTTCCATTATATTCCTGAAATATTTCTCACTATTTTTTAAAGCAAAGAAATAGTAAGAAAATATATTTTCTGGGTCTATTTTCTTTCTATTTTCCATCTAATTTTAAACTATTTTATTTCGACTGGGGAGGTGTTCTATATTTATATTATATAGTGTACTTTTATGATAACATTACATTGTCACTGTAATACAATGTCCAAATTTTCACTTGCTTGCTCACTCACAATATTTGGAATTGAGCAAGAGGCATAGGCACCCTTCCACTATTGTACCTGTATGCCTAGTACAGCTGTGTCATGATTGACTCAAATGAATATCACCATGAGAAGTTTGTTTTTGAAGTACTCCTGGCTCTTTTCCATGAAACTTTTAATACAAAGAGCATCTGATTTTCATATAGCATGCATACATTAAGTTTAGCTTATAATTGTTGTGAATGGCTGAAAATATCCTTAACCACCCTGATTTTTTTGTAGATCATTGTCCTAGCTACCAACAACCAAGGAAAAGGTTTCCAGGATCAGAACATTGACATGCGTAATATGATCAATGAATTGCAGAAACTGTCCAATGTACCCCTTGTTATTCTCGTCAATGGCATGATGACTAAGGTTGGCTACAATACTACCATGCTTCCAAACCTGGATAACACAGAGTAAGTTTTATTTGCTTTTCTATTAAATTTATCAAATGATACGTGTGGTTATAAGTCTGAGTGAACCAATTGAAAGAAATGTTGTTCAATAACCAGCTATACAAAATATGTACCGGTATTTGGTAAGTTTCCAGATCAATGTTAGTTGTGAAGAAGATGCTTGTAACAGTGTTGCATCTCTTGTAGCAATATTTGTTGTAGAGTTCACTACTTGCAGAGTCTTTGGTGTGGTCATCTGAATTTCTTAATTATAGAATTTCTACAGGGCGTACTTTAAGTGATATTAGACCCAGGTGTAGTGAGTGGAGAGCTGGTAGGATTATACTTTCAAGTGCTCTGTGCACTGATAATGGTTGCCAGAACTAAAGCAGGGACAATGATTTCCAAAGTCTGTTGAAACGCATGTTATATTATAATATTCACTGTACTTGAATATCATACAGCCAAAACTGTATTATATAGACTGTCCAAGGGGGAGAAAAGATAAGCGGTCTTTATGTACAGGTTCATTTAATACACGTTTCAATGAGAAACGCTTTTCAAGAAAAACAAAAATTGTGGTCACTAAATTAGTGGTCACTAAAGCAGGTTTGACTGTATTATTATTATTATCATTATGATTATTATTATTATTATTATTAGAATAACAAGCTTACTTCTTACGTTAGGGGGAATCCTAACAATGGGTTTATTCCGTCACAATAGAAATTTGAAGTTACGGGAAAGAAACCGTGCGTTAAGGGGAATTATAACAACAGGCTGAGATAAAAGGATTCCCCCTAACGTTGGAAGTAGAGTTATTATTCTTCTTCTTCTTATTTTTAATTTTTATTACTAGTATCCCTCTTTGTTTTATATTTCAGTGGTGTGATAACGATGATCTCTGAAGCTTTGACCACCACTCTGCCCACTATACCACAATGGAATGAGATCATCTATCCTATCCTTGGAAGGCTAGACCTGGCTATGATAATGGTGGATGATCTTTTCTTCACACTGCCTGGTGAGTGAAAGCAGATGAAATAGTGGAATCGTGTTTGTGAAGCCTCGTTTGTTCAAATCCCGTCCCGGCACTAACGTCCTTTGGCGAGACATTAATCCACATTTGCACTCCCCACCCAGGTGTAAATGGGTACACGATATGCTAGAGCGCTACATATTTGGTCGCCAGGCGATTACCGGGATAATAATGTTGGAGTGCCAGGAGTGTGACGTCGTGACGGACATGAATGCTATATAAGAAGCTCTCATTATTATGATTATTATATCTCTTGTTTACCTCCATAAAACTCATCGCAGCAAATGAAGAAAACATTTCATGTATAGATGACCCGGCCCCCCCACTCGGAGGTCAAAGGGACCGCATGCCTGTTCCCAAAATCTCTGGTAAAGGGGTACTTTTTGGCGACACAATCCGGCCTGTGAATTGTAAAAAAAGGGGGTGTTTTTCTTTCTCTCTCTCTCTCTCTCTCTCTCTTTCCCTCTTCGACACCTGAGAAATTAAAAAAGGGGGGTTATGAAATATCTTGAAAAATTGATCAAATCCCAGGATCAAATTCCTGAAATTCCTGCTAGTTTTGATAGCTCATTCAGCCAGGATTATTTCATTTTGAAAAGTAGAAACACTGGCCCACATCTCTTCCAAGGTATTGTAATAACAGCTTACTTGGGAGGGGGGTTGGTGTCTGTCCTGAGATATGGGGTTGGAATGAGAGCTCACCTGAGATAGGGGGGTACATTGAGCAGTGTTCTGAATTTGGGGGGGGGGGTCTCCAAGGCAGGAAAAGCCTGCGCAAAGCCCGCGATAGGGGGGTTCAGAAATTTTGGCAGCCCTGAGATAGGGGGGTGCTTTCAAAGGGAGGGAACAAGCATACGCGTACCCTAAATAATACTGAGTGGGGGGGGCCGGGATAGATGAATGGCAAGTGGGAGTGACGAAAACTAGCTGTGCTCAACACCTATTATGGGTAATTTCATATCTATGGAATATGATGCATATAGAAATGTGAAGCACAATATGCTCACGTCATTTTATTTTGCTGTTGTGTTTTTTAAAGGCAGTTTACCATTTCATATACATGTGAATGAGGCTTTATTGCAATTACAAATGAGGTTCTCTCTCCTAAACATGTTAAGTTGGTTCTCTGTCATTGTGTACTTTCAATTTACAATAAAAGGTGGTTCACCTCACTAAAATAATCAAAGCTAGAAACTCCCCTTGTGATTATATTGAAATTGTAATAATCCTGAATACACCTCTATGTTTTGTTAAGACTATTGCAATGAAGTAAACATAGGTTACTCTAACTTTTATTATGTTACTGAATCCAAAAGCTGACAGACATATTTATTAGTATGTATTTTGTTTTTGTTTTGAAGTGAAAAATGAGCAAAGAAAACGGGATTCCAGCGGGACTTGAACCCGAGACCTCCGGGTCTCAATTCCTTCTCTTTGATTTCTGTCATTTATAGCTTAATTTTGCAGTTGAACATTTAAGCACATGTACAGTATGTGCATGTAATAGATTGTAGACCTTTACTCAGAGGAAGAAGAAATGAATCAATTTTTATTTCAATTGGTTTCAAATATTTTGTTTGGTTTAGGTGATAAACCATTAAATATAGAAAAAAAATTGTCGTTGGCATTTCAAATGTACTGAGTCTTGACTTTTTTAAGTAATGAAGACAATTTCTATGATACCTTTCACCTGGCAGATCGTGAAGCCGAAATACAGGCTGTCCTAAGCAATGATACCATTGTTAATGCTGCTTTACCAGTCATAATGAGTGAGCTGCCAAACGTCATTAGAGCATGGAATGATGTGATGGAACAACCTACACAAGTATCAGTGGTAAGTAGGTAGTTAATTCATGTTTAGAAAAAGAGAGAGGCAATTGATGAAGGCATGGGGAGAAAGATGGAAGACAGAGAGAGAGTTAATGGGTGGATTGATGGAGAGAGGAAGGAGATAGAGAGAGAGAGAGAGAGTGAAAAGAGGAAGAAAATATGAATCAGGGAGAGAGACAATGCCTGGAATGAGGTGATAAAATAACCTACTCAAGTACCAGTCTGTGGTACATGGATTTATTAGTAATTTCATCTTGAGAAAGAGAAAGAGGAGGATACGATAGCCGCTAAGACACAGAGAAAAACGGTGGAAGAGAGAGGGGGAATAAGAGAAAGGGTTATAAATGAGCATGTGAGGAAGAAAGAGAAATAAATATGGAAGAGAGAGAGAGAGAGAGGAGGGGAAAGGATATGGAAATCGGCAGTTTTAAAAGATGAAGGGAGGACTTGTTTTGAAATAGTATATGAATAAAGCAAATCAGTTAAACAGGAGCAGGTTATATTTGAAGAAAATATAAACAACAGAAGTATGTAGATCAGGCGCAAACTCCTTTTTCCCATCATAAACCAACGATTACCACTGCCACTTATTTCTTTCTCATTATTCTGTCTTCAGCTGAGCAAGTTGATCTTAGAACTACTTAAAGGATCTCTGGAAGGCACATCTGAAGATGCTTCCTATTTGATTGGGCTCCTCAACCCTGTCAACTCCACCATGGAGTCCACAGATTCATTGGTTGATCTTTTTGTCAGTCTAGATAGAATACTTCTCACTGACTTTGGACAGCAACTCATGGATGTCTTCAGGATCAGGCAGAATGCAGAGAGAGTGAGTACAATCCTTCCAGAAAGGGTTTGTGTTTTCTTTACCCCGTTTGAGGTATTTATTGCAATCAAACATTCAGTGTTACATAACATATCAAGAAGAAAATGAAATTACATCAATCAGCTTGTCAAGTATAATTAAACAGAATTAAACTTTGGCAATTTACAGGATGTATAACAGCTGCTGTGGAAGGTTATAATATTTTTTTCATACAATTCATGTCTTGTTCAATATTCTTAAATATTTCTCTTTTAAAAAGGCATTTGACATGAAACTTTCAGTGAGCTTTCCCTGACATATTTCGCATCAAAATATATTTACATATGCATCGAAGGGCAATTGTCAAAAGTAAATGAATTACATTATCCCGATTGGCTTTGAGGAGGAGTTTTCTGTAATTTCAATATCAATCTTCAATCTTCAATATTGATGTTACTGTAAGTAAAAGAAAACATATCAAAACAAGTTACATTAAAAAAGATTAAATTATGTTTGTCCAATCAAGTGGTGAATCAATTATTTCTTCCAAATAATACAACATCTATTTATGCAGGACTCTTCGGAGGATAGGAGTGTATAAAATTGTTTTATCATGTATACGGATACATTGCTGTTTTGTTCCAAATGTCAAAGATAACACATGTAGAACCAAACAGACTAAAAAAGACTTCTCAGATCAGTGTGAGTGCAATCAAATTTGTAGAGTACAAGGGTGAGCATGGCAGTACTCATCTTCCATTTTCTCAAGTGCAGTTATTGTAGTTTTGCACCCAAAACTCCACTGCTCTGGCTGCCTGTTTGTCCGTCTGTCTCGCTCTCTCTGTCTCTGCATTTTGTTAGATGACCCTAGCCCTAACCCTAAGTCTTTCCCTATTTTGTTAGATCTTCATGTAGCTCGATGATGCTTCTTGTTTATTGCTTGTATGACACATGTTTGGTGACTATTGTTCCATGGTCTATATACAGGTATTACACTCTCCTTATTCTCAACTTCAGTCCTGGACTAAACATTACTCTTTACCCTAACCCTGACCCCTAAACCTAACACTTACCCTAATCCTAACCGTTACCCTAATCCTAACCGTTCCCTAAACCTAACACTTACCCTAAACCTAACACTTACCCTAATCCTAACCGTTCCCTAAACCTAACACTTACCCTAATCCTAACCGTTCCCTAAACCTAACACTTACCCTAAACCTAACACTTACCGTAATCCTAACCGTTCCCTAAACCTAACACTTACCCTAGTCCTAACCGTTCCCTAAACCTATTCTGAAACCTAATTGAAAGCCTAATCCTAAATCTTTGACCAAAAGAAAAAAAAGCCTGGAGCAGTTGTTGCCCGAGTGTCTGTCAGACCAGAAGTTGATGCTGTTTAATTTCTTTTTAATAGCTGGAGATCATTACTGACCTTGACAGCAAAGACCTTCTACCATTCGATGCTGCTTTTGTCATTCGTACTCAAGAGTTTGTGGAAAAGGCTGTTGCTTGTTCTATGCGTTCAGATGGTTGTGTAATAGACCTCAACGCTCCGGCGACATTTGAACTATTGGCTATATTAGCAGAGGTGGCTAGTCAGTTGCCAACTGGGAGTTTGGAAAGGTGAGTGTTCAGATGAAAAAATATATAGTGAAAATAACAGATCCTAAACTTACTATTTTGACCCAATTTTTCAGGTTGGTGTACAAAAATTATGGTCTGAAATAATCGTAAGCCAGTTTAGCTTTCAGAACCTTAACACCCAAGAATGTTAGTGTTGAACAATGCATTGATCCTAAAAGTGGCTGTGATTATAGTCTCAGCACAGGAACAGGTCACCTGATCGTGAAGTTTATTCCCAATTTAAACAATGAAACAAGCAATTTAAGTTGAAGTTCTACATTTGAAAGTTTTTATGCCTCTGCCCACCGAAGGTGAGTGCCGGAGGCATTATGTTTTCGGGTTGTCCGTCCGTCTGCCCGTCCATGTGTCCGTGCGTCCGTCCGTGCGTCCCACTTCTCGTTACTGCGATATCTGAAGAATCATTTGAGGTAGGAACCTCAAACTTGGTACTAGTATGTATCCCCATACGAAGATGAACTGATTAGATTTTGGGGTAAGGAGGTCAAAGGTCAGAGGTCACAGAGGTCAATTTACATGAAATTACATGAAATTCTTGGTTTTTAGCACCGTTACCGCGATATCTCAAGAACTGTTTGAGGTGAGAACTTCAAACATGGTACCAGTATGTATCCCCATAAAAAAGAGGAACTGATTAGATTTTGGGGTAGGTAGGTCAAAGTTCAGAGGTCACAGAGGGCAATTTACATGAAATTACATGGAATTACTGGTTTTTAGCACCGTTACCGCGATATCTCAAGAACTATCTGAGGTGTGAACTTCAAACTTGGTACCAGTATGTATCCCCATAGAAAGAGGAACTGATTAGATTTTGGGGTAGGTAGGTCAAAGTTCAGAGGACACAGAGGTCAATTTACATGAAATTATATGGAATTACTGGTTTTTAGCACCGTTACCGCGATATCACTATCTGAGGTGAGAACTTCAAACTTGGTACCAGTATGCATCCCCATAGAAAGATGAACTGATTAGATTTTGGGGTAAGTAGGTCAAAGGTCAGAGGTCACAGAGGTCAATTTACATGAAATTACATGAAATTACTGGTTTTTAGCCTCGTTATCAAATATTTCTAGAACAGTTTGAGCCATCAACTGAATTTTGGCGGAGGCATGTAGGAGACGCAGTCGCATTCATCTTGTTTTGACAGTTGTTTGAAACCTTGTTGGCACAGAAGGGGTTCAAATTCTAATTTAAAGTCAAATTTACTGAAAACAAATCCTGACATAATATGATTATCATCAAAACAAAACAAAAATGATCAGCAGAAGCATGTTGAATACATGTATATAGGAACAAAATACAACAAGGAAAGCAAAGGCACATTATATCAAAATAAAGTTGTACATAATATCAGATTATACTTTACAGAAAAGTAATTTTGGAGGAGATAAAGTGATCAGACTTTTGGGTTATAATGTGTAAGGTCAAATGTCAAAGAGGTCAATTAACATGTAATTGTAGGCTTTTTATTATGGTTATTACAATATTTCAAGAACAGTTTGAGCCACCAACTGAATTTAGGTGGAGGCATATAGGAGACGCAGTCACATTCATTTTGTTATTTCTTATTTTTCTCCCTTTCATGCACAGCCTAGAGGATATGTTTACGATCTTTGCTCCGATATTGGAGGAGTTTTTACAACAGACTGTGAACGGGTCATCAGAGTTAGAACAGAGCCTCAACATGGCTTTCTCATTCCTCAAGACAGTATTTGAGTCAAACAAAGTTCGTCCTATTGATGGTAGGTCTCAATGACTTACTAATAGATTCATAAATCTATTGCTTTGCACACAGTTTAATATGAAACCTGAGCTTACAAGCTTTCTCGATAGAAAAATGTCTTTATACCAAAATTAAAATCATGCTCATCATGTCAAATCTATACATGTAATGTGTATATTATTTTTTTGCGAGTCATGGAATGAAAGATTAAGTTAAGTTAAAATATTTCCTGCAAATCCCAAATAGTTATCTTTCCAAGTATTGCGTTTACTGTACCTTGGTTTCCAACCTTTTAACATTGTAAAGTCATTGATATCAGTGATTTTTTTTTCATCCATACCTTGACATTAGTCATTTACCATTAAATTTGATTTTTAATTGGTAAATATGTATGATTGGTTTTAGGGAAACACAAGTAAATGCATCCATTGCTTCATTTTATGTCTGAAGTTTAGTCTGACTTTTTACATGTATGATGCATTGTCAGACTTTATGTTTAAATAGTAATAGATTAAGGAGTAATCATGTCTTTCTATAAATATGTTCACATGTGTACATTAAAATCTTTATGCATTGTTGTGGTTGTCAATGCCATATTTCCAATTATTCCAGTGTAATGGAGTTCTTTTTGGCTAACCAGATTTTTTTTAACATGCATATGAAGTCACCTTATTGTTCATTTTTTGTCTGTTCAGTTCTGTCCATCTTTGAGTTTGAGTCAGCACTGTTGAATAGTTCCATTGTCTACCAGTTTTTGAGAGAGAATACAGACCTGACAGAGATTGACTTGATGGCCCTTAGGAATGGCTCCATCAACACTACAGTGGTATGAAATCTTATTTTGATCTAAAGTATACATGTACTGAAGTCTTTTTTTTTTTCTTCTGGTAATCTTCAAAGGGCTGTACAGCCTGTCCAAAGATCTGTGTGTATATTACTTTGTCTAGTGCAGGAACAATAAACACTGGGGTGATGTATTTTATTTAAAAAAGTGCATTGAATTACAAATGGTGGTAGAAAAAAAAGAAGTTAAAAGATATATGACATGTGGAAATGGTTTTGGGGATCAAAGAGTGGAAGGGGAAAAACTGATTCGTAGCAAGGCCCTCACGGAACTAATTATCTCGGAGTTGGCTTTTTATGTGTTTGTGTGAGTGCAAAAGAGTGTTTGGCTAATCTCAGTCAAAATTCATTAATGCCTGTAGTTAGAAATATAATTTTGGTACTTTAACATGTAACATTTCTCTTTGTAGAAGTGATACATTAACATGTATTTCATGCTGATATTTTGAATTTACATTGTAGTAACGAGTACGGAATTCCCAACATGTAGATATTTTTTTTATGATTGTCCCGTTTATATCTGATCTCTTTTCGTTGGTCATATGATGGTGGTAAGGGATTCAAGATTAACATTCCATTCCATCATCTTATGGCTATCTGGAAATGTTGTTTCAGCAGGCTTCTCAGCAGGAAATTGTTTATATATATGGTCTAAATTGAGTGCAATATGGTCTCTCAGCATCCAAAGTTGGGGAGGGGGATTTTGGAGGATCAAAACAAAAAGAAAAGAACTTGTTTGCAGGTTGAAAGTATGCATTGAAATATTTATTACCCATATCGGTACCCTTGTTGGAAAGAACTTGCATTTGATATTTTTTTTTTTCTGAAATCACTCGCGCCTGATATAAGCACCATGACTGTTATGCACTGGAGAGAAACCTTTCTGACTGACACACATTTTTGTTCTGTCTTTCTAGTTATTTGAACTTTTTGACCTTGGAGTAGATGATTCCATTAATCTGGTCTGCAACAAAGCCCTGATCGATGACCTCCTAGTCAACGTTAACCCTGACCTCAAGGCAGAGATCATCCAGGGAGTGTGTAGCAATGGAACACTTATTGCGGTTGATTTCTTACGTACCAACATAAATCTGAAAACAGTCATTGAACTGGTGAGCAAATTTTCAATTTTGAAGATGTTACTGTATTGCAGTAAAATCACTTTGTATATTGTGAGCCTGAAGGGTTCTAATTGGTAAATTTTCCAGCTTTTCGACAACATTCCTGACCCTGCATATTGTTTTCAAAGACATTACACCTTATTAGAACCATATAGCAATTTAGCCCTTAAATAATTCCTGTCCTGAAAGGGTTAAATGATAAGAATTCATACCCTACTCTCAGCAGACAGCCTCTTTCAGATGAGAGGAAACATGTTATGAAACCTCATATGAATTA
This sequence comes from Heliocidaris erythrogramma, assembly GCA_025617745.1. NCBI lineage: Eukaryota > Metazoa > Echinodermata > Echinoidea > Camarodonta > Echinometridae > Heliocidaris > Heliocidaris erythrogramma. The sequence goes on from CM046862.1 coordinate 4,156,232, forward strand.
ACCCATTGACTACTGAATTCTTTAATTCCCATAGGCTTAATACAGGAGCCCCCCCCCCCCCCCCCCCGGATCCGGATGGGTTAAAGTCATGCTTACACCACTGTAGCGAAAGACATATAAACGCAAGATGCATGCTGTTAATTGAAAGAAACTTCATATGAAGAAACACGTTTGGGGAAAATACAACCTTGATTCTTTAATTTCTTTAAAAAGATGATGAAACCTCATCTCAGATTTGGTCCACGATGTTTCATTTGAAGAACTTAGGACAAGAGAAAGTTGATGACTTTATTAGAGATATGGGTTTGTGTATGAAATATTGTTTAGCTTTCTGTGTCTGAATGGGGGCTTTAAATGGGAACCATGCTATAAATGGGAGGGAGGTAATGAATCACTTGAACATTACTACCTGACAAAGAGTGCTGTATAGTGAACATATTCATGCTGATTTGTTCTCCTCTAACAGGTTACCAAAACTGCTGGCCAGACATTTCCAGAATTCCTCCTAGAGATTTTGGATGCTATTGGGAATGTACCTGATGTAGATTATGAAGCATTTCAAGAGTTTGTAGCCATTGTGGTTCCACCCCTCTTTGAAAATGGATTCCCATCAATCTCTGACCTTGGTCCACTGGCAGAGAATATCAACATTACCCGGAGAGCCCTAAGAAGGTGAGGACTGGTTAGAAATGTGATAATCATGACAAAGTAAATGTTAATGATGATGATATTTGCACCCTGGGCATTTGATTTCAAGTGCATTTGGTGCCTTACAAATCTCATACATTGTATATTATTAAAAATTGTGGCGGACAACCGACGCCCCTAAGACCATTATGCAAAAATATGAATAATGTTGATGATTTTCATTCTCATTCTGTTAATAATAGATGATGTGAATTTATCATGGAGATGTAGGATATCATGACAGTGACAATGTTGATGTAATAATGTGATGTTGTGATAATTGTTATGAGGAGGAAAATTGTAATGATTGATGATGTTGATGATTATGATGCTGTTGATAGTGAAGATAATGATGATGATGATGATGGTAATGGGCGATTCCCATACGACATATGCCTTTTTTCCCCTCTTATTTCAATTTCAAAAAGTATTACAATTATTGTATTATAATATGCAAAAGGTATAATACATAGGAGTAGCTTCGATAATCAAATATGGCCATTGAATAATGATGTTTTCTAGTATCACCACCTATAGTCATGGCCATATCAACAGATTTTTCATTTGTGCATGAAATATGGATAAATGTCATATGGGACGCAATGCAGTAGGCCTAATGTTGGCTTGGATAATTGGTACATGTATAAGTATTGAGGATATTCAAAATTAATTATTCAAATTAAAAATTTAATATTGTAATCTATCAATCCTTTTTAAGTGTTGATGCACTTATGACCATCGTTGAAGACCTCTTTGTTGAAGCCTTTCCTAACTACGACGACGTCCAGCGACTGGTCAGAACTCTGCTGGACAATCTCTACATCTTTGAACTTTTAGCTGAAATCCCAGGTATGTTATAAGGTTTATATAACATGCAAAAAAGATTTTTATTATTCTTGTCTGATTTCATTGTAGTTTCTCATGTCATTCTACATGTACATACATGTACATACTACAATATTGTTCCGAGTCATTCGTTTGTCCAAAACAGCATTTCTTAATATGAAACTTGCCTCCCTCATGTATGTGAGTTAATGCTGAGAGCCAGAAAGTCATTAATTCTATGTAGTCAAGTATGTGAGTTAATGCTGAGAGCCAGAAGGTCATTAATTCTATGTAGTCATGTATGTGAGTTAATGCTGAGAGCCAGAAGGTTATTAATTCTATGTAGTCATGTATGTGAGTTAATGATGAGAGCCAGAAGGTCATTAATTCTATATAGTCATGTATGTGAGTTAATGATGAGAGCCAGAAGGTCATTAATTCTATGTAGTCGAGTATATGAGTTAATGAGAGCCAGAAGGTCATTAATTCTATGGTAGTCAAGTATGTGAGTTAATGCTGAGAGCAAAAAGGTTATTAATTCTATGTAGTCGAGTATATGAGTTAATGAGAGCCAGAAGGTTATTAATTCTATGTAGTCAAGTATGTGAGTTAATGATGAGAGCCAGAAGGTCATTAATTCTATGTAGTCATGTATGTGAGTTAATGATGAGAGCCAGGTCATTAATTCTATGTAGTGAAGTATGTGAGTTAATGCTGAGAGCCAGAAGGTTATTAATTCTATGTAGTCAAGTATGTGAGTTAATGCTGAGAGCAAGAAGGTCATTAATTCTATGTAGTCAAGTATATGAGTTAACGCCCTTCTGGCTCTAGGGAGATGATATATCAAAAGATATTTTGATGCATTTTATCCCATTCAGATTTGACTGTGAGCAATGTTCTGAAGAATGAAGAAGTTCTTGAGGACTACCTGTCCAAAAATACAGAGTTAGCGCGAAGGGAAGCCAGGGATATCACTTACGCTTCCTTTAATCTTGAACAGGTAAAACATCTATCTCTCATGTTTATCTTCTCCCGTTTTGGAGGTTGATTACAACATTTTTCCACACATCTCTGTAGTGCGCCATTCTGGTGCACTCTTGCTGTGTTTTTCCACTCCAGGTCTTAATGGTCTCTTCCCAGTTGATTCTTGGCTTGCTTCTTTGTCTAGTACCTTCTACTCTCCCTTCGAACATAAAAGATTGTGATGATAATGGTTTCATGTATTTATGATAAATGTAGGTACTTATCATTTAATCCTTCGTAGACAAGCGTACTGTACCCGCAGTGTACATGTAGTAATCAAATATACCTTGCAGTGAGAGGCTTCAGTTGAAATTATGGATTCTCTGAGGTGACTGGCATAGTACAATTTTTCTGAGGGGCGCAGCACCAAAGAAAATTATATAAGCTGATGTCTCGAAGAGAGTGTATGGTTTATTTGATTTATATCCTACAAGAGTAAGCCTAGAGAGATATAAAATAAACACTAAATGTAGAATCAGAGTAGACTTACATACACTGAGAGGTCTGTCATGCATAAAAATGGTCGCAATACATTGTTGAGATATCGATATCTTCAGAATATCCAGAATAACAAAAAAGTGAAGTCAAAATATCGGTATAGCGAAAAATATACGGAGGTCTGACGTCACGCAATATCCATTTTTCTTCATGGTGAAATTTTTTTTGTATCACATGAGACATTCCTGGCCAATCCTTGCACGAGAATTTCATGATGTACATGTAAGATATAACAGAGCATATTTCCCTTCGTCTCATATCTGGGAATGTAATGATGCGCTATATAAGAACTGTTCTATTATTAGTAGTAGTATTATAATGTTACTAATGATAGTATACTGTGTGAGTCAATAAATAGGAAAGCCAGAACTGTAAATATTGTTGCAAGAAGTACATTTAATCTAAGATACTCACATTGAAGTCTATCATTTATCAATTAATTTGACACCTTTATGAATAAAATCCAACCATGCTGGGCAGCTGAACAGTAACACTTTTCCTGATTCATGTCAAATTTGCCTCTGCCCAAGTTTCTAGTGAAATGGATGGTCAACCCAAGGTTGGTGGAATGGTCTCCATTCCAGTTGAATGCACTCACAAACAATGAAAGTAACTCCTGAACACAATTCAGCCCAAACTTGGGAAAAGACAATTTTGACATGTTTTTGTTTTAATAGACCTGCTTACTAAGTGATTCAAATTTATGGATGTTTCTTTCCTGGGGACCTAGTAACGAGGTATTCCATTAACCTGTTATTAATGAATGAACTACAATACTTGGAATCCAGTTTGTATACATTACTTGTTGCTATGTCTGACAAGCCTCTGGCAAGCTTTCAGGTTGTCAAGAACAACCTTTGTTTCAAAAGTATGCATAAAATTTGAATCACTTAGTAAACAGGTCTATTGGCCAGTGCTCAGTAATTCATTATCGGATTTTGATGAACAGCCCATCAAATGAAAGAAGAACTTATCAGCTATCATACCATTAGATTACATGTACATTTCAGCAATTTAACTTAGCTTTGAAGATATTTGGGCTTTTAATTGACTCACACTGTATAGTGGATAAAAGAGTATTGACTGGGTTATAAATAATTCCTGATGATCTCATCTCATTATATCCATTGCCATCATCTACCACTCTGTCAATACTCACTGTATATACATCATTTTCGGCCCAATATTAAAATGCTTTTGCATTGGTGAGGCAAAGTAGTAATACTTTATTGATCTAGAAATTGCTTTGCATGTAAATATTTGATGCCAGAAGAGACAGGTTCTGTAAGAGTTTGCTCATTTGCTCTTTAAAAATTCAAAAGACTGGTTACTTGAGAAACAAAGATAGACTGAGCGTTTTAGTAATAGTACTCTGCCTACCTTTTCAGGCTACTAAGGTAGCTTAGTAAATTGTAGTATCATAAAAAGATGAGTCCGTAACGCAATATGCATAGTTGTGAAAAATTTCATGGCATAGAAGTAGAAGCATATCATGAGCACATAGAGCTAGTTAAATATATCTACGACCTTGATCACATGAATGAAGAAGAAGAAGCTTAATGGGAGGAATTTTAATTTGTAAACAAATTTTTAGGCATTACTCCTAGTGTTAAAGATCGTATGCTCAATCTGTAATGAAAATCACAAGTCAGAAAAAATTGGAACCAATTCGAACCTGTCATCTATTGCTTGCCGGGCAGCGACTTAACCACCAGGCTATTCTGGTTCACGGCCAAGTCACGATGATATTTAATCAAATACCCAAGATCCTCTTTTTAATTCTGACTCATTAATATTCAGCGGTCCGCCGTGGACAAAAATTAGTAAATTAAATAATTATCAAATAATATCAAAACTGTCACCAGATACTAGTATGTCTAATTACAACATTTAGTTGGCGCTACGCCATTGTATTGTGTTATGATTGTTACGGATGTTATCCAGTTGTAAATTGTGTGATCGATATCTCCCGGTGATCGGCCTCTTGGCCGCGGCGTTCAATAAACACCAATCTCAACCTTAAACTCCGTCTGGTAATTGCCTTTTATTTCATTTAGTCTGGCGCTATGCCATTGAAAATTCTGCATTTTGCGTTCTGGACGCGTATTTTCGTGCCACTGCATTTTACTAGTTACCTAACCAAAGTCTGTCAAATGTAAGTATATTGATGTTGACAAAGGGAAAATACATCCTCAGATTTGGAAAAAAGACAACGGCATATGTAGTGGGATGAAGGAATAGCTTGGCAAAATATTCTCATAATTTCCACAAGCAAAACATCAAACCCCAGATATTGATGCAGCCCTTTCTTTTTCTCCCATTCAGCTCTTCCTGGCTGAAGTGACAGGTTACCTGGAGATGCTGTGTGATCCTGATTACTTGAGTACTATCCTCATTTTACCAAACCAAACCAATGCTATCATCCTAGCTGACACCATGTGTGGTCTCTCTGGCAATGACATTGCAATTCTAATTGAAACTGCTCTCCCGTTTGTTGACGTCAATGCCATTTTGAATGTGGTATGTTGATTGATATTTTCCTTAACACATTTTCCTTCTTTGAAACCATGTGCGGTCTCTCTGGCAACAAGATTGTCACTCTCCTTTAAACTACCTTCCCGTTTGCTGGTGTCAGTGCAGTTGTGAATGTGGTATATAGATTTGATTTGATCTATATTTTGCAACAACTTAACAACTTTGAAACCATTTGTGGTCTGTGTTGCAATGAGATTGCAACTCTCCTTAATGGTGTCAGAGCTGTCATGAATGTGGAGGGTTCATGTGATATGATCTGTACACATTTTACATCCATGAAACTTTCCATATGAGGTGCTTGATATTGAAATACATTGTATACAGAAAGGCTTTGTCACAAGCAGAAGCTTGAGTGCACATCCTTTTTAGGAAAGCAATTAATTACAACTTCATAGAATACTCAATATGGTTAAACTGCTATATGAATTTGGAATTGATAGATTTGTGAAGGTATAAGGCTGTCATACATGTATGCAACTTTTTCTCTTGTATATTAGAGCTATATGGCTGACAGTTTTGGTGGGGCATTCACCATCAGCAACGCAACCATCATGCAAGTGATGCAATCCATTGCCTCTCTGGAGACAGTCACCATGGCGTTGCCTGCCTTACAGCAGGCTCTTTCAAGTTTTGATGATGACCCAGCTGTTGAGAAATTGAGAGAATTAGCTGAACTGGGTTTCTTTACAGCAGAAGAGGTATGAAAAAAGCAGTATTTTTCAAACTTAATCCCAGAGGAAATAATAATAATAATAATAATAGACATTTATAATGCGCCATCTATCTAGGTAACCTATTCCGAGGCGCGGAAATACTATTACCCTGGCTTTAGCCGAGCTGCCCTAAGGGGCTAAAAGCATTCAAGGAATAAATTCCTACCAGGTACCCATTTACTACACCTGGGTGGAGAGTGGCAAATGTAGATTAATATCTTGCCAAAGGACATTAGTGCCGCGGCGGGACTTGAACCGCGAACCATATGATCCACAGTCCCATGACGTATCCACTAGACCACGACACCTCTAAGTATTTTTGACATTCAAAACCATGCAAATATGGCAAGTATTTTTATAATTGGATGGTGATGATAGGCATTATTTTGAGGTCTAATGAAGGAAATAAAAAGGTAGTCAACTGTGCCACAAAGTTTTTTGACAGTTGTCATGAACCCATTACTCATGGGAACCAGATGGTTCCTGTATTAAGCCCATGGGAATAAGATAATTTAGCAGTCAACAGGTTAATAAACTTTCACAAGTAACATTGTCCCTATAATGCTGTGTTTCATTCACGTATTTGGCTTATAAAGATATCTTCCTGGCATATACATATCACACTGAAGGTACTTGTTTCTGTTTCATGAAGAAAATGTTGACCTTCATAGTGCAAACACATTTCCCAGTACTCCACGATGGCAGCCCACTGCGTGGAAGGGTTTGATTGGAAGAAAAAAGACGTTGATGTATGGGATAGTGGTTGTTATCAGGGGCGGATCAAAGATTCATGATAATAACAGGGGGAAGGCACAATGCTCACATATTACACAATGGGAGCACATGCCCGTTGTGCCCCCCTCACTTAAAGTGGCATTAAACTGGTAGAACTTAAACAGTCCTATCTTTACAGTGATTGCTGACTTAAGATTATAATTTGAAAGTTACATGTAATTGCATTTTATTTTGAATTTTGACAAACAGCTTGTTTGGATAATAGGCAAATTTTATATTTAAAACTATTATTTTTGACTTGGCATTGTGGAAATTGTGTGCAGGTGCATTAGCTTAATTTACAATCTAGAATGTGGCATGATGGGAAAATGAGTGGCACAGACACTTTAATATCAGATCCTTTTGAAAGATGGCACTACATGTATTTAGGAGTTTTGAGTTACTGTCACTTTAAGTTCATCACTGATGATAATGGTTATGATACGACAGAACCATTGTATAAGCACTACTAAAGGCTACTTCAGAAATACTGTGGTAATTTGCCGTGGTTATATACCATCACATCTTTTCCTTTAATATGTAAATTAATGGCAAGTGGGAATGAGAAAAAGTAGCTGCATGCAACAAAGGTCTAGTGCATAGTCACACTCTCTCTGTGTTATGAGATACATGTACATGTATGTGAAGTGCAGTATGCTTTAAGGTACATGTAGATTAGCGATGGCGCATAAAGACGCGGGAAAATTGCAATGAGGAAAATTGCCAGTTTTGTCTGTGCTTCTAAAATAAGAATCGGACATATCTGAATTAAAGTTTTACATATCTGAATTAAAGTTTTACAAAGAAGTAAATACTAATTCTACATCCTAATATTTTGGTTCTGTCTATATAGAATAAAATTTTGATTTTGAATAATTTTGTCAAATGTATCCTTCCCATGTTTTTACATGCCACAACGTTTTGCTAAGGTACCTAAAGCAAACATGTGAGCAAGGTGTAAGCATAGGCAAATAAACACTCTCCAATTGGAACTTTTGTTGTTCTTCTTCATACATGTAGATCTCAGGGGTAACACAAGAGATTGTATGTGGTAGTACTAATTTGAGAAAACGAAGGGATGTGGACGATAAGATTCGTAGATACGAACGTGATGTTATCTCGGAAAATAATGGTAAGTACAGAGAACATAATTTTGTTTTGTATTTCACCCTCACCCAAGTGCTATTTGGAAAGCATGTAGAGTGTACTGATACATGTATATGGTTAATAGGAGTAAGATCAGGGCAATTAACCTACAGCTTTATTGGTTTGATATATAAAGTTATTATATTGTTCTAATGTTCAATTATTGAAGCAATATGTATCATGTATGCTTATTTTGATATGGAATATAAATCAAATCAAAATGCAGGCCTTTTCTGCTGGGCACATGATGATATGTGTATATTCACCGAACTTGAAATAGCAATTACTCATTTTGTTCCTGTGATGGATGATACATGTATGTTGTTCTATAATGTTTATACATACAAGTTAACCCGTTGCTTATGAGAAATGGGTGATCCCTGTATTAAGCTAATGGGAATGAGAGACTTCAGTAGTCAACAGGTTAATATATACACATAGAATGATATACATACAATGTACCATCTTGAGAGCCTGAAGGGCATTACATCTGTGTTAAATGAGATGATTTAAGCCCTTTTGGCTCTGAGTACATGTATTTCAGATGAATCTTTTTTGCTTCTTTTTATAATATTATTATTTGCTTACCTTTTATCAATCCTCAGATGACTTCTGTCAAGACATCTTTAGCTCCATCGTGGATGGTGTTGATGGACGTCTTGTCTGGGCTTATCTCAAACCCATCGTTGAGGGCAGCATTCTCTTCTCTCCAGACATTCCACCCGTTAGACGCATCATTGAAAAGGTAATTTGTCCACAGATCACATGCGTACAGGTATTAACAAATTGAATTTTAATATGGCACGAAAAAGAGACATGATAACGAAGCTTTTCGACCTGCACTCATCAGGTTATCACGCAGGTATATAACAAATTACTTGAAATCAACTATATTATACTCGGTGAACCCGGACGCAACCTAGACGCCGTAATTTCAGAACAATCGCAAAGCTTGGACGAACTCCTTTTGTCTGCACAGAAGAGGTTCATGCGATTGAATGTAAGCGGCTTCCAGAAAGCTACGGCGTCTAGGTTGCGTCCGGGTTCACCGAGTATAATATAGTTCATTTCAAGTAATTTGTTATATACCTGCGTGATAACCTGATGAGTGCAGGTCGAAAAGCTTTGTTATCATGTCTCTTTTTCGTGCCATATTGAAATTTTGTAGTACCAAGAAATTAAATTGAATTTTTCTATGTACAGAAAATGCATAAACTATGCTCAAAGAATTCTTGAAACATATGAAATGGGTACATGACAAACAAACATATGCAACCTCTAAGTAGAAATGCTCAAATTTGTCCAAACTATTTGTTATTAAGTAAAGACAAAAGCAGGTGTTGAACGGAATTAGGTACAACCATTTGGCAAAAAACAAGCAAGATGCCAAGTTCTATATTACATTAGCATACAGTACCATATTTAATATTAAAGAAGAAATTTAGGTACAGTTTAGTGGAACAGGTTATTTTCATTTTGAATTTATGTCCTTTTTATCTAACGTTTGGTAGGCTAACAGGACATTTGAGAACATTGCCCTCACTCAACGGTTTGCTGATGTTTGGTTAACAAGTGGAGGAGATTTGGGTACGTTGCTTGACCCCGATGCACTTGAGGCTACAAAGGTAAATGCATTTATTCCTTTAGAAAAATATATACTGTATTTTTCACATCAGGCAAAAGCATATATACAAATGGAATAACCTACATGTAGGTTGTTATCTGCAGATGCATGATTATATACCATGTAACAGGTGACCTGACTAGAGTTGTACGTGTATACAGGGAATAGACCCGTTTACTAATTTTATACATACTTCTTAATTGAATAAAAGTTATTCTTGATGACTCAAAAGCTTGTCAGGGGCTTGCCTGGCATAGCAACACATAATGTATGCAAAATGGATTCCATCCATAGAGATGCCATTATACATAGCAGGTGCACTAAATAGTTGGTAACTAAGGATTCTGGATAGAAACATGCATAAACTGAAATGTACATTTATTTAGTAAAGAGGTCTATTGCATTCATATATTAGTATGTCATTTTTGTAATTGTTAATATTGTTAATATGAATGTTTGTGTTATCAAAAATTAAATTTTAATTCCTACTCTTAACCAATCAGGCTCTGATATGCTATGTGGATGATATATGACTGATGTTTTAGACAGACTGTATAATGACTGTCTGTATCTTCTGTTAACAGACACTGCTAGAGAACTCCTATGTTCAGGGGTTGTTAAAAGACCAGTATGGAATCAGCTCTGATCAGTTTACTGATATCCTCAATGGAAACCTCACATCTATGCCGCCAGGACAAGTACAGGTTTGTCCAACTCTAACCCTTCCATACCATGGGATAAAATGGATCCCACCCAAGATCTTGAGTGTTCAGCTCCTAAATTGGGAAATTCTAGTCAATTGATTGGCTGAGAGCCAGTCACATGACTTGCATCACTTTTACAGTCAAGTCAACCATGCTTTTTTGACTAACAAACATGTGCATTAGTATAGTCATGCATTAGTATACTGTTAATACATGGTTGGGAGTGTGTTAGTGCGATCCGGCAACACAAAGGTTTTTATCATGGTGTACCTAACGCACGAGGCGTACCCGAGTGTGTTAGACACCACGATAAAAACCTGCGTGTTGCCGGATCACACTAATGCACGACCTCACAACCATGTATTAACAGTTTTATAAAACGAGTCTACAATCTTAGTGCTTTCACTTAGGCCTACCTCAAACTGAGTGTCATGGAATGTCCCATGCGTGAATCCTGCTCAGCAAAACATGATGTATGCCTAGGCCTAGTACTAGTAGTACTAGTAGCAGACTAGTGTTGCAAACGTACAATGTTTATTTACAATGTTTAGGCCTAGCCTAGTCTAGACCGTTGCGAACGTATTATAGGCCTGCACATGTTTATTTACAATGATTAGGCCTCGTCTTAGACCTATTTGTTAGTAATGTGTAATGGAAGTGGTATTGAATCTGGTTCACCGATGTATTTTCACTTCCTTGAGCTTGGCTGAGCATGTTCGAATGGCACCACCAATGGCAATGGCACTATAAAGAGCAGGACTAGTACAAGTAGTAGGAACAGGACTAGTACTAGCACTAGTAGGAATAGGACTCGGAGTAGGAATCACTTGGCACAGTTGTGTTCTTCGTGTTGTCCATTCCATCTGCTTTTCTGATATGCCTGCATAGAAATGGCTCAACATTAACAGCTTACCGTATCTTACTCACCTAGCTTTGATGGTGGATAGGTCCGTGCGACTGAGTTTAGCGAAACGTTCAAGGCAAGCTTTGAAAATCCAAATTTCACTGCTCTTTTCGTACTGTTGGAATCCTTCCCATTCAGTAGATCGTCGAGTTCTTCCTCCGTGAGAAGTGCAAAACTGAGATTCGAAGATATACAGCCATTTTTTACACGCTTCTATCATCAAAAATTAAACTTAAACTTTCATTTTCGGTACTGAATTGCAACGATCCGACCGCGGTAGCGCCATAGCGCTACAGCTGTAATTTTGTTGATTTGTTGATTTGTTGACATTAGCGCGACGATCGATATCGCGATATCGATAGCGTATACGGTATAGCGTGTAAAAACATATAGCAAAATCGAGTCGTATCGTCTGCGCTACATAAATATTTACATGTTTATGTTTACATGTTTACATGTGCAACAGTTCCCTTTTGCTGTATGTTATCACTTTATTTTTGCACAGTCACGTGGTGTTATCTGACCAATCAGGATGGCTACATTCTTGAACCTGTTTTATAATATAGTATATTGCATGTGTACATCAATGTAATACATGTTCGTATCTACCATGGATAGAGGTGGAGCTACATGTATAGCTAGTATGTGCTGCTCTGCGCTAGTAGTTAGTTGCAGTATTAGGGCAGCCTTTGTAATCATATCACACCAGAATATTTATGCCAGTAGATCTTGGTCTAGATCTACGTTGCGTTGTCTTTACATCTAGATGATTTCTAATGCTCCCTTTATGTGTGATATACAGCGATAATAATGTACATTGGGGAACTGCATGGCGACAGCTCCAAATTTTACGATCCTTTCTGAGGAGGAATTGTAACAACTGTGTTAACTGTTTTAACTCTTTACTCCTGTTAATAGTGAGCATCTTTATTTGTGATGGATGTAGACTCTGTAGGCCCCTACGATATAGTTTCAGTGGAATTTGGAAAATTTAATGTTTTCTACAGGAGATATTGCATTTTTTCTGTAGTCTGTGGACATCACAGCTTCTGGTGGAAGGTCCAAGAACCGATACTAGAATGGACCTAGATATATAGATGTTACATCTATACCCTGGACTATTGTACATTTGGATTTCATGTAATTTATTGATAGGGCAAGGATCCATATATTTTATTTTATAAAACAAATAACACCCGGCTCTATTTCATTCATTGGTTGAAATTATATGTAGGGTACTTGATAACTTCAGAATTTTAAAGCTTATCACATACACTGATTACCCATGCACTCACAGTCACATGTTATCTGTATATACTACTGTGTCCAGAAACATTGAAATAAGATATATCTTGCCAGAAACTACTCAACATGATACATGATTCTGTTCCACAGACCCTGAATCTACTGGCAGAGCTAGTCAGCAATCTGACAAGATGCTTCAACTTAAATCGCTTTGTGGGATATGCCAATGAGGACTCCATGGTTCAGGCAGCTAGAAGCTTAGATGAAGAAAACACCTTGCTTGCTGCTCTTGTCTTTGATATTCCTGCGGATGCAACAGAGCTCCCTGCTCACATCAAATACAAGATACGTATGGATACAGACAATACACCACCAACAGACAGACTCAGAGACCGGTAAGGGCCTTCTTCTTCTTCTCTTTCTTGTTCCCCTCCATCTCCTCCTCAGTCAGTTAAAGTTCTTCAATTTCATTTTATAAATTGTAAATAGAAGCGTTGGATATTCATTGCCATTGATTCTAACTACTCATTGTTTTGCAGAGTAATTGAAACTGTTGCAGGGTCATTGGAACTGTTGCAGGGTCATTGGAACTGTTGCAGGGTCATTGGAACTGTTGCAGGGTCATTGAAACTGTTGCAGGGTCATTGGAACTGTTGCAGGGTCATTGGAACTGTTGCAGGGTCATTTGAACTGTTGCAGGGTCATTTGAACTGTTGCAGGGTCATTGGAACTGTTGCAGGGTCATTGGAACTGTTGCAGGGTCATTGAAACTGTTGCAGGGTCATTGGAACTGTTGCAGGGTCATTGGAACTGTTGCAGGTTCATTTGAACTGTTGCAGGGTCATTGAAACTGTTGCAGGGTCATTGGAACTGTTGCAGGGTCTTTGAAACAGTTGCAGGGTCATTGGAACTGTTGTAGGGTCATTGGAACTGTTGCAGGGTCATTTGAACTGTTGCAGGGTCATTTGAACTGTTGCAGGGTCATTTGAACTGTTGCAGGGTCATTTGAACTGTTGCAGGGTCATTGAAACAGTTGCAGGGTCATTGGAACTGTTGTAGGGTCTTTGAAACTGTTGCAGGGTCATTTGAACTGTTGCAGGGTCATTTGAACTGTTGCAGGGTCATTGAAACTGTTGCAGGGTCATTGAAACCGTCATCATATCATCGTTGTTCATTCACTTGACTTGGCAATCAACAGTCGAGAATGAGGGTTTGAATACGTTCTCAGCTCTATAGACTTTAATTGACATTTGTCAGATGTCTTAGGAGTACTTGTCCTAGGGATGGTGATTCAACTGAAAGTGTGGGAATAGTAGCACCATGCTTTATTTTATCGAAGATATAGGAATAGGGGTGGGTCAAGGATTAAAGTAAAGAATCTGATTAGTGTTACTTAGGAATGTTTACCAAACCATGAGAAGACTAGGGATAGTGTCTCAGGGTCTTAGGAAGTGGGCTAATGGATGTCTCTCTTTTTTTCTTCTGTTCGTCCCGTTTATTCTGAAATATCTCCCCTATGCTTTGTTAAAATAGGATAGTCCATGCCCTCATGGAGCAGAGGAAAAGCCACAAAATTTTCATGTGCATGTACAACATTATATGTAACGAATACAATATTTTTCAGTGCAGTACAAATTATCATTACTTGTCTTGGTTAAATTCACAGCTTTTTGACGCGTTCAGCAGCCCATGACTTTGTATTTGATTTCCGCTACCTTCGGGGCTACATTATGCTTCAAGATATGGTAGAGGGCAGCATTGTGTCGCTCCAAGCCAGCCCTGACTTACAGCCTCCTGGAGTCTATCTTCAGCTGACTCCATATCCCTGTTTTCTGAATGATCAGTAAGTATTCCATTCCTAAGGCTCATTTACACATGGTGTGGTAAACGGCCATGGCACAATATAAACTATAATACTTGATACGTGGTTTTATAATACAGGCTCAATTATTCCATATGTGGATAACAATTGGTACATATACTGTACATCGATTTATTACTTCTGGTTCAGTTGTTCTGCATATATTTTTGATTTAAAATGTTTTCCAATTTCATATATGCATTTAGTTTGGAAAGTTGTTATTACGTAGAGAACTATCCAAGTTATTATGCGTGCAATAAGTATACACTATTATTATTTTTGTAATTATAGCAAGTTGGGGTAGCAAAAAGTGTATCCACATTTGACAAAGCCCCCTAGTTGAACTCGCTTATATATCGGTTGCAGAAATTTGATGATTAAGTAATTAAAGTAATTCTCAGTATTACATTACGAATGAGATAAACTTCTTGAGTGAATAATTTGCTTGTTCTACCTTGCTCTCTGTCTGTCTACCCTGTTAGGTTTGCTTCCATTTTCACGTTGATTCTTCCTCTTGTGATGACAATCTGCTTTGTTGTTCTGATTGGAGCCATGACACATCAACTGGTCTATGAGAAGGAGAGAGGCATTGAAGAGGTAATGCATTGATCTTCTGTTCTAATCATAATTATAATCTAAAGCCACTGAGAGAAAGAGAAATAAAAAGAAGAGGTACTGTACATATACAGTCAAAGCTGCTTTAACGACCACCTGTGTAGAAAGACCACCCGTCTCTAAAGACCACAATTTTCATTTCCCTTGAAAAGTGTTTCTTATTGAAGGAACCTGTACATAAAGACCACCTGCTTATAAAGACCGCTTTTCTTGTCTTCCTAGAGTGGTCTGTATATACAGGTTTTACCGTATATCAATTTATAAACGGCATACCAAGATCCTAAGCCTCTTCTTGGTCACACAACTGAGGGTATACATGTTTGTACATGTAAATTTAAAGGGGCAGCATACTTTTCATCATCTACATTGTATATGAAAGCAAAGAGAATACAAGATAGTTTTAACATGTATCACACACTGACATTATTATTATTCATTACATATATGTATATAATATATAGACAAAGACAAAGAATGCACACTAACACATGGTTCTATTTGCTACTCCGAGTTTCATGCTTTTAAAAGCAATCTTCAGGCAAAAAGTTTGAAGTTTGAAAAGTCTGAAGATTGCTATTAAAAGCATGAAACTCGGAGTAGCAAATAGAACCATGTGTTAGTGTGCATTCTTTGTCTTTGTCTATATTGCTCTGCAACGCATCGAGCACTCTCAGTCCTACAAGGAGAGCACCCTACAAGTGTATATAATATATATATATATATTTGTACCTGGGTCCTGTCCGCTACCGTCCTGCCCTTCAGCATTGAGCACTTTTGAATGCCTCAACTCCAAATTTAACTACACCTATGTGAATATATATATATATATATATATAAATTAATAAAGTCTGCATTAGGTCGACAGTTTTTGTCTTATTTCCATGCTCAACTGTCCACCTAATGTAGCAATTGTCTACTAATGTGGGGGCGCTATTATGACGAAATAAACAGCATTGTTGTGTGTCCACCTAATGCACCCTAATAGTAAAACAAAAATATATATATATATACATTTATATACAGGGTGCATGTTTCCATAAAATGCAAAGAGATTTTGATTGGCAACATCTTTAAAAGCGCTTAACCATCCTTGATGAAATCTTTTAGGTAGTGTTGTAGTAGTATCTCCAATATTTATTTTGAATTTTACAAGGATCCAACCTAAAACTAGAAAGTTTCAAACAATTTTGTGAAACGAAGCAATTTTTCAACTAATACAGGAGATCATGTTTAATAGCGTCAGTGCACAATGAGAGTATACCTGTTGCCTGACCAGTTTGTGGCTTCCTCTGAAATTAGCTTCAGTGCTTGTTACAAAAGTGGTGTTAAGAATTAAATTTAGTGTCATTTATACAAACATTAAGGTCATTTAGTGTCTTTTGTGCCGCCTCTGCATTATGGAACGACTTACTACTTTATATTCATACAGCAAACAATGTGAACACTTTCAAATCCTTGTTAAAAACCTACTTGTTCAATGTTGCCTATGCTTGAATGTACTGTTCTATAAATATATCACTAAAATGTTTATGTTGTGTATTAATTATTCAATTTAATACATGTATTTTCTCTTCACTTCTAAAAAGCGCTTAGAGGCTTTAGCATTTTGCGCTATATAATTATCTATTATTATTATTTTGTATCTCTTTTATAAAGGCATAGTATAGTGGCCATACCAAATAAAATAAAAGTATCAGAAGAAACCTCAAAGACATATTAAGCAATGTTCATGTATCCTCTGAGAATCGATATGGAATCAATGTTCTTTGTTTGTTGCTTAACTTCAAAGAGGTGCTGTGGTCTAGTGGATACGTCACCGGACTGTGGATCGCATGGTTCGCGGTTCGAATCCCACCACGGCACTAACGTCCTTTGGCAAGACATTAATCTACATTGCCACTCTTACCCAGGAGATAATGGGTACCTGTGAGGATTGCCAAAAGTCAATGTGACTGTATTTGCCATTGCCCTACATGCATGCATGTGAACGGTGCAAAATGGTAGGAATGCTCCATAAGGAGTGGAGATGGTGCACACTTGTGTGCAGGCTTGAAATCCAATGACCAGGGGTAATAACAAATAACATTGTAAAGCGCATTGAGGTGTTCACGTATATAAATGTAACATATTATTATTATTAATTAATATCTGAAGATATAAATAGGTAAATAAAGTTGTGTTTTTCTTTCAAAACAATACTTGGGTGTTTCCATTGGTACATTGCCCATGTCCTAATTATTGCAATATAAATCACCATTTCTTTGTTACTACTGAACCAAATCGAATGGGGTTTTCACTGGGATGTAGATAATTAGTTATAGTTTCATTGTAAACCATATTCACAATTTTGAAAGCGATTGATGCTGAAAGTCCGATTGTAATTTGGGGGGACATACAGTACATATATATTATATAGGTATATACAAATGCAAAATGAGAAGTATTATGTGCTTTATAAACTGAACATTATTGTCATTGTTATAAGATGACTGATTTTATTTTGTTCTTATCATTATATACAGCTGATGAAGGTGATGGGGCTTCCAGGAGGTGCCAACTGGTGGGCGTGGTTTATTTCAAACTCCCTCATCCTTATCCTCCTCTCCTGCGTGGTCGTCATCGTCTTGAAATTTGGTAACATCTTACCAATGACAGACTGGTCTCTCCTCCTCGTCTTCATTTTAGATTATTTCTTCTCCATCATCATGTTCTGGTGAGTAGATTACAGGGCCCTTTTTACATAAAAGGAAAGCCTGTTCACATATGACATTTTTTTGTATTTTTGTTAAATTTGTTTATGTCCTTCAGGTTGAATTCATAACCAAACCACTTTCAAAAATTAATTTCACCTCTGTGGTAAAGCACAAATTCGTCTGTAAAAGAGCATAAAAATTGATCTTGTGATAAAGGTACACATGCCTAAAAATCCTTTAGAAAAAGTATTTTCAGACCTATCCCACAGTAGTTTAGTATTTCTTTTTTGTGAATGACTGGCAGTACAATGCGTAGCCCAAAGTCTTGTAGTTAATTTTGTTTCCTTCCACATCTTTTCATTTGATTTTCATATTCCATTTTTTGTTGTCACCCAGCTACCTTGCTAGTGCCGTGTTCCAGAGAGCAAGCATAGCCTCCTTGGCTTCAATTCTAGTATACTTGCTCTTCTACCTGCCGTATCTGGCCGTCTTTGCCTCACAATCTTTGCTAGATGTCCTGTGGAAACCCATTTTAATGGTGAGCTTTTACATATGCACATACATGGACATGGACATGGATATATATCATTTGTCCAAAACAATTACTATCTGACTTTCAGCATCTATAGTATCAAAATTTTTAATTGATATAAATAAGATTACTAAACTATAACTAATTATCTAAATCTTAGTGAAAGCCCCATCTTTTTTGGTTCAGTAGTTGCGAAGAAATAGCATTTTTATAACATATGTCCTAGCATACATGTATGGCTTCCACCGATGTCTCAAATAGGCCTGCATGTGGAATAGGCAATCTTTCTAATTTACAAAATATGACAAACATATAACAAGTCAATATTCCCTTGCCATATTAAAAGGTAATAGATTAAACTATGAATTCTAAATATTCCACATATGAAATAGTAATGAAGTCTGTATCCTTGGTCTTATGTTTGTTGATTATTGATTTTATTTGTACATGCATGTTTGTGTATACTGTAAAACCAGTAACTTCAGCGATTTGTTAATGACAGACAATTTTTCAGCAAGAAACTTCTGCGAATTACAATAATTTTATGTTGTTTCAATTGTGATTTGATTATTTTGCAGCATGAAGCTTTCGCGAATTTCGCGAGTGGTCGTTTCATGCACGTAAAAATTTCTGATTTGACAGTAGTTTAATAGCTTCAGTATTGGTTGTGTGCAAATCAGCTACTTTAAAGTGACTTCATTCAGTATTGGTTGTGTGAAAATCAGCTACTTTAAATTGACTTCATTCAGTATTGGTTGTGTGAAAATCAGCTACATGTTCTTTAAAGTGACTTCATTCAGTATTGGTTGTGTGAAAATCAGCTACATGTACTTTAAAGTGACTTCAGTCATCATCCCCCCTCTTTCTCTCTTTCCTCCATGCAAAGTTTTATTCTGTCCATCTATATGTAGTGTTAGTATTTTTTCAGTCCATTTCGAGTGACTCTTAATAACTCCTCTCTCTCTCTCTCTCTCCTTCTTGCTTCCATACAGAGTTTATTCTGCCCATCAACCTTCAGCGTTGGTTGTGTATTAGTAAGTGAGTTCGAAGTCTTGGGGACAGGTGCTCAATGGGATCTGGTGTGGCACAATCCTCTTCAAGAAGATGTCACAAACATGGCATTTGTTCTCATTGCTTTGGCTGTAGATGGCGCTATTTACCTCATCTTAGGCTGGTACATCAGGACGCTCTTCCCTGGTGAGCATACTTTTATTCATTCAGCCAAAACAGTGAAACCTCTATATCAAGACCGTTCAAGGGAGACAAGAAAAGTGGTCTTTATGAGCAGGTGGTCTTTATATACTGGTTCCTTTAGTACATGTTTTAGTGAGAAACATTTTCAAGGGAAACAAAAATTGTGGACTTTATAGACAGTGGTCTTTCTATACAGATGGTCGCTAAAAGCAGGTTTGACTGTATTTTGAATCGTTAATTCAAATGAAATGAATTTTCATATAATTTGTTATGTAACCACCCAAAGTGGGACACCCTATTGATTCTCTTCCCACTGCTTCGGAAGGCCTGCAAACTTTCATATATATGTGTAGAGGGTTCCTAGAAGCAGCCATGCTGGAGGACATAACAATAAAAACCTGTGCACTAGACCATGACAACAATGGCTTTTCACAGTCTGATGCACAGGTTCTTATTGTTATGTCCTCCAACATGGCTGCTGTGAGAACCCTCTATACTATTTAGCAACAAAGTATATGATGGCAAGTTACATGTAAGACCAGAAGTTTGTTATCACATAATGCTCATACATGTAGTAATCATAATTGTTAAATCTTTTAGATTGTCCATGCCAATTAGCAAGCATGGCATGACAAAGGAATATGCCTAAAGACTACTGTAGCTCACATGGAGTTACTATAAATATAACTTGGCTCTGGCTTAAGGACTATTTTCCTTTTAAGCTTTTTCCTGACTCTCTCATTATGCTTTTTCTGTTTAATAAGTGTGTCTTTTAAAATACCTGTTTTTGTGTGTATGTGGTGTCACATTGTAAATGTTGTGTATTTTGTTAAGGACTGTAAATAAATGAACTTTGAATGTAACTCTATCACTGGAGTATTAGAAGCTTAGGGTTAAGATGACTTTATCACTCTGTTTATCGTTCCCCCCATGAATATGATCAGGTAAATATGGTGTTCCCCGTAGCTGGTACTTCCCCCTGCAGCCCAGCTTCTGGTTTCATTGCTCCATATCTAGGAAGCGTGACATGACACAGTACATCAACTCAGCCCATGATGCAGAGGCAGGAGTCGCTTTAACTGATCAAGGTACAAGTAATCCAATAATTATTCTATGCCTGTGTCATGAAACCTTATCAAGATCTAAAGCAACTAGTCCATGACAAATTTGCTTATAGCCAATCAGAGGTTAGGGTTTCAGTAGCTTATAACAATTATTATGTAATATTATTGATAACAAGTTATATCAAACAGGACCTGGTCGTGACACAAGGTTGCAATCCCACTTCTGCCACCATCACATCAAGGAATATATATTAGGCACCCTAAATATTGTAACCCATGAATAACACTTGGCTCATTAACTAGTGTGAACTATTTCTTGTCACATGATGCACAATAGACTGATTGGTCCTACAGGTTCTTTTTATGACATTTTAGAAATGCCATATTTGTTTCTTTGACAGGATCTGTAGTAGAGGAAGAACCCTCCAATCATCCTATTGGAATTGCCATCTTGAATCTCACCAAGGTCTACCGATCTTGCTTCAAGATGGAGAAGGTTGCCATTGACAACCTCACTCTCAACTTCTTTGAAGGTCAGGTGACTGCAGTACTTGGACATAACGGAGCAGGAAAAACAACCACCATGTGAGTAGGACACATTCTCTTTGAGCCAAGTCTAGATGACTGTCAACCCCAAATAACTACCTTCGGGATGATCAATTTTTAATTTGAGCAACATGGGGGAAATTTGATCCAAAGGGGAATTTTTGATTTTGCCATAACATTATGTGAATTTTATTGTATCCCCGGCAGAATCCCACAGGATACTTTGGATTCAGCAGCGTTATGCCGCTGCGTCACATTCTTGTGTGCCCTCTAACTGCCACATTCCTTGACGGATTTCTTTCAAATTTTGTATGGAGGTGTATTTTGGTACATGTATAATCTACACACCTATAATTTCTGGTGATGCTGCCCCCAATGTTCCATCTTTTATAGGGTAAAAGGCCGTATTTTTGTGGATAGTTTGTGTGCGCTCTGGCGGTCACATTTCTCAACAGATTTTGTTCAAATTTTGCATGAAGGTGTCATTTTGGTATAATCTAGAAGCCTATAGATTTTGGTGATGCTGCCTCCAGTTTTCCGTCTTTTATAGGGTCAAAGGTCATATTATATTTGCTTTTGATTAGGCAACCAGATATTGGCACTATATAAATACCCTGATTGGATTGGATTTTGATAGATGCCTTATGTGCACTCTTGTGTGCACTCTGGTGGTCACATTTCTCATCAGATTTCGTTATATTTTGCATGAAGGGGTGTCTCTGGGGATAATCTAGAAGCCTATATTTTTTTTGGTGATGCTGCCACCAGTGTCCCGTCTTTTATAGGGACAAAGGTCATACTTTGGAGGATGGCGTGAGTGCACTCTGCAGGCCACATTTCTTGATGGATTTCTTTCAAATTTTGTATGGAGATGTATCCTGGTACAATCTACACATCTTTACTTTTTGGTGATGCTGCCCTCATTGTTCCGTCCTTTATAGGGTCAAAGGTCATTTGTCCATTTCATGCGCTCTTCTGCATTTCTTGGCGGATTTCTTTCAAATTTTGTATGGAGATGTATCTTGGTCAAATCTACACATCTTAATTTTTGGTGATGCTGCCCCCAATGTTCCGTCTTTTATAAGGTCAAAGGTCATATTTCGATGTCTTTTGTGCGCTCTGCAGGCCATATTTCTTGACGGATTCCTTTCAAATTTTGTATGGACATGTAACTTGGTACAATCTACCAATTTATACATTTTGATAATGCTGCCCTCATTGTTCCGTCCTTTAAAGGGTCAAAGGTCATATACCTTTTGTGCGCTCTAACTGCCACATTTCTTGACAGATTTCTTTCAAATTTTATATGGAGGTGTGTCTTAGTGAAATCTAGACATCTTTATTGTTTGCTGATGCTGCCCCCAGTGTTCCACTTTTTATAGGGTCAAATGTCATATTTTGGTTGCTGTCTTGCATGCACGCTGGAGGTCACATTTGTCAACTGATTTCTTTCAGACTTTGTATGCATGTCCATCATAGATTACTTTAGACCTCTACCGTTTTTGGTGATGCTGCCTCCAGTGTTCCCATATTTTATAGGGTCAAAGGTCATATTTCATTGGATATTTTGTGTGCACTCTTTCTTGACAGATTTCTTTCTAAGTTTCTATAGAGATGCATTATACTGTAATCTACACACATTGTTTTGGTGATACTGCTCCTAGTGTTGACAATAGTCTGGGCCACTGGTAGCAATCTCTACGTCATCTTTTTATTTGAGGGAGGGGAGAGGGGAGGTTCCTTGTCCCTCCTTCGAACAAAAGGATGACGCAAATGTTGCTGCCAGTGCCGGAGGATACAATCACATTGCTACAAATTATTTCTCGTTACGGAGAACTCATTTTCATATATATTGTAACGTGGAAAATCTATAACTCTTGGGGATCTAACATCCTGAGGTTGGGCTTATGGTGAAGTGAGTTTTTCTTGATTATATTAATATTTTGGGGATTTACAAAAAATACCTTATCGCACACAAAAGGAAGTTATTATACAATTCTTTTTGCCATAAATGCACATTTAATCAAATTAATTCTAAATATATTAACATTTTAAATCCAATAATTCTCTCTAACATCAGTTCGCACTGATTTAATGAATAAAAAGAAAATTCGCCTAGTTGAATTTAGGTATATATATATATATATATATATATATAGAGATATTTGACTAACGGGTACATTAAGTCGACACCTAACAATGCAGTTTATTCCGTCATAATAGCGACCCCTACATTAGGTAGACAGTTGGTACATTAGGTCGACAGTTGAACAAAGAAAAAGAACAAAAACTGTCCTCCTAATGTACCCATTAGTCGTTTATATATATATATTATATATATATTATATATACATGTATATATATATATTATATATACATGTATATAATATATATATATATATATATTATATATACATGTATATATATATATATATATATATATTATATATACATGTATATATATATATTTAAATTTATATAATATTATAGGAGACGTATAGATAGCTTCAGCTACTCTCATTTTTGTCTTCTGAACTTACCAGACCTAACTGAGTACTATAAATGTTTGTATATTTTTTTTTTTCATAGTAACATCATCACAGGTCTCTTCCCAGCAACTTCTGGCAAGGTTTTCTTGCAGGGCGTCAATGTCGCTAAGAAAGTCAGTGCTGCCAGAGAGAACTTGGGTGTCTGTGTCCAGCATAATGCCCTATATGACAAGTAAGAATTTTCCCCAAAATAAGTGCTATAAAACCTACCACCTTTGTGAATTTGGCAGGAAGTGTACTGTGAAACAAGATTCTATGAATCATGTCAGAAATTCATGAAAGATTCATTCCGCAAAATAATTGAATCAGAAATTTGATTTTTTTGCAATTCAAGATGGTGTCTTGCCAAACTAATGCCATCATAATTCGTTTCTCGTATTGCAGTAGATGCTTTGATCATTCAATAGATCTCCTAGTAGTACATAGTATGCCAATGACAATGAATCTTTGTGGCAATTTGCAAATTATTTTTGCCACTCAGTGGCCATTCGTGAGAGTTTCAGGTCTCAACATTTCTGTTTTTAATACCTTGTTATACTTTAAAACTACTTTGCAATGATGTCAGTGATCAACGAATCTTTTTTCATGCCAATGGCTGATCTTGTATATAGTGAAAATTCATTTTAGTTTAATCCTGATCATGTGTTCTTTCTGAGGAGTCCATTTCTTTAGTCAATCCGCTCCTGCCCTTTGGCACGGCATTACTACTTAGTGACCATGTTCTTCGTCCAATATGAATTCATATTGGACGTATAAAGTTATATGTTCACATGGTTGCATACCTAGAAGCACAAACTTGCTTTCTTATGCTTCCAGCTTTTGTTCGTCAAACACAAACTTTGGATCAGTTCAAGACCAGGTTAAAAACCTATCTGTTCGATGCTAATTAGTAATTGTTATTCATGTATAATGTTGGTGCTGTAATGCGCAGCAGAGTATATTGATATAGTGGCTGCGCAATATAAATGTCCTATATTATTATTATTATGCCTCACTCTTAACCGCCCAATAATAGATGTATCAAAATTGCCATCCATTTACACGTAACATGTTTTCATTTATCCACTACTGTTTTTTTGAGATGTGTAAACAAGCTTTTAGCATTCAGGTACTAACCAGTCACTCCCTCTTATATCATCCTTGATACAGTTTGACTGTAAGAGAGCACATGGCCATGGCAGGAAGGGTCAAAGGTCTCACAGGAAAAGAACTAGATGATGATATCTTCACGTAAGTTTTCTTCCCTTTATTCAACCTACAAGTATCAGTATTCGCAGCATGGTGCGCCAGCTATTGAGTGCAACGGACATGTCGAAATTCATTTTATTTCATGTTATTATTATCATCATTATTGAGTATTTGGTCTCACCTGTGCCTGGGAGGGGAAAAGCAACTGAATCACTGTAACCCTTGGGTCTCACCTCTCGATATAACTGAT
This sequence comes from Heliocidaris erythrogramma, assembly GCA_025617745.1. Taxonomy (NCBI): domain Eukaryota; kingdom Metazoa; phylum Echinodermata; class Echinoidea; order Camarodonta; family Echinometridae; genus Heliocidaris; species Heliocidaris erythrogramma. Next base: position 4,181,402 of record CM046862.1, read on the forward strand.
TGGGATGTGCCTCACTCTTCTCTGATTAGTGCGGTGGGTTCTTAATGTGCAAAGGTGGTGACTCTCCTCTACACGGGTCCTCTATTTATCATCCTATCAGAGGGACAGAGTGTTTTCCACTGTAACATAGCCTGTGTCTATGAAACAAGGGAGGGGCAAGTTAACACACAACTCGGGTTCAGTCGTCCGCCCGGGGTGGATACGAACACAAGATCTTTGGTTTGACTGGCAGACGCTTTTACGGACTGATCGAGCCAACTCGCCTCCAAAATGTTATTTGGTTTCATTTTAAGTTTCTTAGCACACTTCAGTATGAGTAAGATCAAATTTGATTAAGACAATTATACATGGAAGATAACAAACATCTGTATTATTACGTTCCTTTCAGTCTTTTGGAAGATGTGGGACTCCTCAAGAAATCAGAGGAGAAAGTCAAGAACTTGTCAGGGGGAATGAAACGCAAGCTTTCTGTTGCTGTGGCATTTGTGGGACATTCTAAGATTGTTGTCTTAGATGAACCTACTAGTGGAGTAGATCCTCATGCCAGGCGTGCTATCTGGAATCTCATCATGAAACACAAGACAGGTAAAACTTTTTGTATATCAATGTACAAATGATGGGCTTTAACTTTTTGTTTTTGTATAATAGTTAACCCCTACCATGCCGTGGGTGGCAAATCCCGCCCAAACATTTGAATGTTGAACATTTTGTTTAGGATCAGAATGGCTTGAAAATTCTTCCTCATACAGAAAATTGTGCCTTCAATATAAATGTTTATTCCTATGCAATATTTCTTTGCCCAGTTTGCTCAAGAAAAAAACTCATTGAAAGTTAATATTTAGCTCTTGAAAATCTATTTTTGACAATTGCTCAAAAATCTGGTGGCCTGGAAGGGGTTGATGCCCATTTGGCTCTCAACAGGCAATATATATTGGTTGGGTTTGTTTGATTTTCTGTATAAAAATTCAAATACAATCATATAAAGATAACATTTAACAAATTCCTAGTGACGAAGCTTTTCGACCTGCACTCATCGACCTGCACACAACGCAGGAATGGGAGAATACAAGAAAATACGAAAGTCAAGGAAGGGAGTGTACAGCGACCCGGATATGATCCGGGCACGCTAAAATAATCAAAGAGCCTGTACAAACTCCTTTTGTCGGCACAATAATGATCTCTCGACTGAATGAACAACACCTCTAAGAAGCGAAGATGCTGAGAGCTGCGTGCTCGGGCAACAATAGTGAACTGAGCAGTGTTATACGCCTTGGAACAAGCCGGACTATTCAGCAAGTGCTGACCAGTAGCAGAGTCGCAGTGATTGCGGCACTGAACATTAGCGACGCTAGCAGCGGTTTTGCAATTACGCTTCGGCTGTGCTCGGCTACCAGCTGCTGTCTGTCGTACCACGGAGGGTACGTGCTGTTTAATGCGGTCCGCTAGACAATCATATAAATGTACATAGATATATACAAATCAAGAATTAAAAAAAGTTGATAGCTTTATTCAGAGCAATTGATGAAATGGCTCTGTTTTGGCATGTACTGCAGAAGTGGACATTTATAATTTATACATGCAGACATTGTACTGTAAGGTGCATGTAGCTGAGTAAAATGAACTTGTACTTATGATGGTTACATGAAATGATGCTCTGAAATGTTATTAGGACTATCGGAATTCATGTACCATTGTTTAATTATTTGGTTCTTTTCATACCCAGGTCGTACCATCGTGCTTTGCACACATTTCATGGACGAAGCAGACATCTTGGGTGATCGTATCGCCATCTTGGATCGAGGTCATCTTCGTTGCTGTGGGTCACCGGCCTTCCTGAAATCTCGTTTCAGCTCGGGATACCGTCTCAGTCTGTCTAAAGAAATGACCAGTGGAGCAGGTACACCTACCAACCAGGCAGAGCAGGACTACAAGACTAAGGCTGAACCCAACATCTATGACACTATGAAGTCTGCAAGCAGTGATATACCTAGTACGTCCAGTGGCATCGCAACTGATCTTGGTAAATGGTTAACCTATTCTACATGATGTACGTGTTTACTAGGGTATCGCATTAATTTTTCAGCACATGCATGTACATAAATTAACCCTTTAGTCACTGAGGATTACACGTATTGTAGTCATTTACTCACTGAACTTAGTCTTGCGGCATCTTGCGGCATAGACTCTCTGCTGTCCACAAAATCTTCGCCTCAGTGCATATTCTAAATGGCTTATTTGTAAAGATAGCTTTCAGTGCCCGATATCCCCTACAATACATTTGTAGCAGTGTTACGCGGGTCAAAGTCCACGAGTGGTCCCGGGGGGTTCAGTGAGTAATAAGAAGGGCGGTCCCGGGCGGTACCGGGCGGTCCTGGGCGGTTTAGTGACTTAAAGGTTTAATTCTATTTAAAAGAGATATTGCAAGTTCACTCTAAATAAATAATACAGTAACTGCTATTTGTAAGTACATTAGTTGACACATCCGTGTATGCCCTAGCACACATCATCAGGGCCCACACGGAACCTAAGTCGGAGTTGGGTTCTGCGCAAGGGGGTCTCATGTTTTCCTTCATTTTCTTCATACTCCTTAATTGTAAACCCATAGAAGTAAGGTGTTTCTGACGAGAGTTCTAGCTGTAGTTATTATTTTTTTTTAGGTGATTGGGTATGAACATGGGGTTAAAAGGCCTACATTGTTAAATATGTGTTGCATATAAAAATAATGATAGTAATGGTAATGATAATAAAAACTAGAATTTAATTCGTCATGAGGACGAATTAGGTGGTCTGTCTTTCACTTTGTATGATCATGATTGTAAGCAGGATGATCATAATAATGGGGATATACGAAACTGAAGATAGGAAGTCAAGAATGCCACGCATGGGGATGCTTCTTGAGGACAGGAATGTAGAAAAATGTGTGAAACGGTCATTGGAAGATGTGATTACGTTGATGATAATCATCATCATGAATATCATGACAGTGATGATAGTGATAGTGATGTTGACGATAATCATGATGATGATCATATCATGACAGTGATGATGATAATGATTTTAATGTTAATCATCATCATCATCATCATAAATATGACAGTGATGATGATAATGATGTTGATGATAATCATCATCATGAATATCATCATGACAGTGATGATGATAATGATGTTGATGATAATCATGATAGTGATATAATGATGATGATGGTGATGGTGATGGTGATGATAATGGTGATGACCATGACTGCAATGACAGTGACCTTTACCATGCCAAATATGAAAGAGCAATCACATTTCGTTATGAAGATACGGCCATAAGTTGATTTTTACAAAATGTCGCCTGGATGACGTCACGATAATCTGATGAGCTTGAAAAAGATGCGCGAACTTGACCTTATTAGGACTGATGACTGCCGAAAATTTGAAGATAATTGAGTATGCCAATTTTGAGAAATTTCCATCTGGTTGTACACAAACTACTGCACACTACTTTCCAATAGACAAAACACGCAAAATAAGGCAGGTTAGTACATGGTTTGTGATTGTATATGATATAATAGTCGAAGAAGATGGTAAAATGAAAGGCAAAAAGAAGCAAAAAAAAAAAAAAAATTTTAATTGACCCACCGGGGATCGAACCTGGGTCACCGGAATGAGAGGCAAGTGCTTTGACCAATATACCAAAACATTTCCCATAGAGATAACACATAAACGAAAAACGGGATTCTCAAATCACATTTTGTAGTGAAAAATTGGGCATGATCCCGACATCTGATCAAAAATTGGAGACCACACTTGTAAAAGCTTATAGTCTCAGTTATAACATACTAAAATCTGGAAGAAAATAGATCAAAAACAACTGAGATACAGCTCAGGGAACAATGTCATGTAGATTCATGATTCGAAAAAAAATCATCTTCCATAGACATAACACGCAAATAGGGAAAATTCTGACATGGCATCTTTAATTGAATATATCACTGTGATGACGTCATCAAAATGAAGAATGGTGATGACTTATTTCTTAGGAAATTGCCTCAGCTACAACATATTAAAATCTGGGCGAAAAACGACCAATAAGTACGAATCTAGAGCCAAATTTGCATAAATGTGATGACGTCAAAACATGAAAAATGGAAATTTTGAATTCTGGCGCCATTTTGATGACGTCATAATGTTTATAAGGGTCAAATGATACATGAAATGAAATCTATGATTCATACCCTACCTGATGATGAAAAAAAATTGAGGGGTTTGTGGACTATTTAAAGAACTAGAGTTAATTTTGTAGAGGCATGTTTTTGCACGTTTTTACGTTATTTTCGCCATAGATGCGCGCACGGAATTTGAAGTTTGACGCGCATGTACGACCTTATTATTGATTGAAATTGATTCCAAGTTGATGGAAATGATGAAGAAAAGTGTCAGGATTGCAAATCAATCGAAAAAACAGCGTTTTAACGTTATTTACGACTTGTGCGCGCGTAAAACGCGCGCGCGGACGCTTACGTACGGACATTTTTGAAATGCTCAAAATGACCTGAAACGTGTGCAGACTTGATCCTATGTGATTTTGAGCATTTTTAAATTTTGACGCGCGCGTACGCGCACGTCCTGACCTCTAGATGACCTGTGAGGACATGATTTGATGACCCGTCATCGGAAGTTCATGTGATGTGAATATAGTTGATTTTTGAAGATCGATTATGAAGATATAATAGATCTTGTAGATTTACAAAATGGCGTCTTGATGACGTCACGATGACCTGATGACCTCCAAAATGTTAATGGATCATGTCCATGATTGACCTCATACATGACATGAAACTCGATGATATTGACCTGGCCGATTTTGAGATTTGGTGGGTACAAAAATTTGTTATAAAAAGAATAAATAAAGAAAAATAAAGAAGAAAATTCTGACAAAACTAATAGGTGATCTGTCGATATTCGACAGACCACCTAATAATAATCATAATGATAATGATAATAGCAATAATGAAAATAAAAATAATAAAAACGATTTAAACCTTGTAGCTTGTGATCCATAGCCTGTCATCTTATCTTCTATACCATGACTACATCTGTTATCCATGTCTATATTTATCAGGTTCAGTCTGTGATGCCAGTCAAGTGACTGATTTCATCCAAGCCCGCATCCCCTCTGCCATGCTGCAGGATGACATTGGCTCTGAGCTGGTATACACACTTCCAGTAGAAAATGGAGAGCGGGAAAAGTTCCAGGAGCTGTTCCAAGATCTTGACAATAGTCTAGAAGACCTTCGCATCAAGAGTTACGGCATCTCTGATACCACACTCAAAGAGGTACATTATTAGATTTATCAGACAGTGCATATATCTGAAGATTGTACATATACTATACAGCGTCCAACAAAAATGAGTAGACTACAGTGCGTCCCTAATACCAATTCTTGCCAAGTTTTGCACCATTTCACAGAAGTGGCTTTTGTTCAATAAAGCGTTAAATATCGTCAGACTTGTTTTGGTGTCACTTCATAGAAGAGAACTTGGGCTGTACACTATAGGATGAAGATGTTCTGAAAATATCTTGAAATATTTATTTGGGAAGATGTTTCCAACTGTTAACTTTGAGGGCGATATGCTTAATATACATGATTATACTACTCTGTTGCTATTGTCATTAAATAAATATTCTGTACTAACACACATATCTATCACAGAGTATCAAATTGCAATGCACTATAGCAGGGGTATGAAGTTACATTGGAATTTTTAACCTTTTTTCTAAATATGTCCTCACTTTTTTTATACTGTACATGTATGTCTGAAGATTGTACACCCCTTTTAATATTTGCGGGCCTAAAATCTTGTATGATTCTTTATAGAAATAATACTATTTCAGAACTCCCTTCAGATTTTAGTGATTGGAAGCTGATTCTTTGTGGAAATCTAGTTAATGCTAAATTTGCTAATGAATTGCGTTGTCAGGTTATTTTATTCTATAATAACAATGGTGGAAACTTGTGTGTTTGTGATTTTCCAAACATTTAATATGTCTTATGAATTTTCCTGATTGACTGACTGACTGACTGAATGATGGCATGAATTAATGAACATTAATATTTTTCGGGGGGTCAATTCTTTAGGTGTTTTTGAAGGTATCCACAAGCAGGTCTGTTGATGGAGAGGCAGCAATACTCAGAAATAACAACTGGAGTCTGAGAAAACCTAGTGAGACATTCACCATTGCAAGTGGAATCTCAAGAGGTAGGTTACCATGGCAACATGTTGATGAATTGAAGTGCATGATGACTGGAATAGCTGGAGGGTCATGGTGTATTTCTATATTAATACGTGTTACATGGGGTATAGTCTGCGCAACTCACATTATCTACATTTCTTTAACCTTTTCGCAATGAATTCTCTCATGCCCCTAGAATTTATAATGGATCACCCTGATTCCAGTGCTATAGGTATTGGGTTAACACGTGTACATGTATGTAAAGGATTTGTCAGTAATGTAGGACTTTATTTGGTTAATACTTCCATGGTGATACAATGTATATTCATGCTGAAAAGCTCTTCCTTTTTTCGTTGAAATACGGAAATAAACATTAAAAGAAATACCTAACCAGGAGGAAAACAAATACAAGGTAAAATATCCTGTGAAAAGTTGGTTTGAATAATACAACTAAATTTATAATGATGTATTTCTATCTGGTAAAATAAAGAAAATATTTTGAATATCCAGAGGTTGTTAAAGCCTTTCTTTATATAGATGCTTTATTTTATACCTGAAAATCCTGACTAACGTCCCACTAGAGCATATCTTTTTTTGCTTAGGTACATGTAAACTGTACATGTTGCAATATTTTTTCTTCATCTTTGTTTTTATGTTAAAAGGAAGCAAGACAGTATTGAAGTACTAACACACTTGTTGATTAACTATTTAATGTGTCCTCCACGCATTAAATGTTTTTAGCAAAAAAAAAATGTGTTTGGTGTATACATGTAGTTAGAAGCAAGGCAAAGCATGTGATTGGAAATTACTTAGAAAGCTTGATCCTGTATGGTACATTGTTTCTTTGTGTTATTTCTGTATAAATCAACATTTAAAAAATACATATACAAAGCAGAAAATATATTGCAAGTAAAAAAAAAATAAAAATAAGTTTATGGTTGGTACATGTATAAGTGGGTTCTAAGTGTAGGCTTTTTAAAATGCTGTTAATTTTAACTTTTCTTTGTCTGTGTGCTGCTAACTTTCTGAAGGCAACATTTACCCGCCAAATGGACAGTTTGACAAAACAGGTAAAAATTTATCGAAAACTGGAATCTTTTCATTTTTAATTTAATACAAAATGATAGCATTTTTTTGCTACTATATTATTGTTCAGCTTCATGGAAATATTCTCTATTTGAAATTTAATTGTTTAACCCTTATAGATATTTTCAAACTTTGTAACTATTAATAACCCTAGAATTATACTCAGTAATAGTTTTCTGCAATAGCACTCAGAGAACAAATTAACAGTTGGGCTTTAACTGATACGTTTAGGTGCATTTAGATAGTTATATTGTAAAATGATGTATCTCCAAAGAAAACATCTAACTCGATCCGTAAAGAGCCAGGAAATTGCAGACTTAATCTGTAGCCTTCCATGTATCTCACTATATCTTGCTGATGCACACATTTCTCCCATGTGTTTACTTAATAATAATAATAATAATCTGCATTTATATGGCGCCTTTCCAGTTAGTAACTGCTCAAAGTGCTTTACAGAGTATTATTACCCCAGTTATTGGATCCTATTACGATTCTGCACTTATAGTGCACATTCTCCACTCCTCAAGGGAGCATTCCAGTCTGGCTGCCATTTTACAGGCGCACATATACTATTCCAGTCACAGTGACATTCGCTTTTTACTTCACTGTACCTTTAGGAGCTTAAAGAAGGTTAAGTTCTGGGAAAGGTGAAAAATAATTTGTGAGCTTTCTTATTCCTTTCATGTCAGTTTGGAAGAAAATCATGTTGTAAATGTCCCGTGAAAAGGATTGCTCTTCAAATGCCCTTATATTCAAAATATGGCAAGAAATAGCTGAAATGTTCAGGCCGAACATTCATGCCACATTGTGTGTGCAGTGCATGTGCTTTTCAGCGAGACTGTGTCAATTTTTGATTATTTTCATGGTTATAAAACCTCTCAGTATACTCCAATTCTTGTGTAGACATGATCAACCTTTCCCAGTTGCTGTGAGACAGTTTCTTTCACAATGTGATCGCAAGACCAGAACTCAACTTCATCTTTAAAAGTTTCTGACCCTGTAATTTGAAATATTTTCATCACCATGGCATAATCAGTATGTGTATATTCCCGTACAAAAAAGTACCATGGTAATACCATGGTAATACCGCGGTAAATTGGGACGGTATTACTGTGAAAGTACCATGAATTTACCGCGTTACCCATTGTCAACATGAAAATACTATGAATGTACCATGCTTTTCATGGTACACGATGCAAATACTATGAATATACAATGTTTTCGTAGTAATACTGTGGCAATACGATGTGTACCACGGATTTACCATGTTTTCGTGGTATTATGGCGGTAATACCATGAAATACGTAGTATTACCATGGTATTTTTTTATAAGGGTTTGCTAATAGTTTGTTTTGGTTTGTCCTAGTTTGTATAGTATTGTTCAGCTTTATTTGTGTGGTAATGCTACATGTACATGTGTAACCCTTTCTCAAACTTCTACAATGACATAACCTAGCTTCAGTAGATTGACTTATAAGTATATATTTGAATAAAACAAAATTGTTTAAATTCATTAAAAAGGTGTATTAAAATTATTTTTCTATGTTCTTCCATTTGTAAATAACAGGTGGCACATCTGAACATAAATCTGGTTTGTGAATTAACTTGACATTTAAAGTGCTTTTAGAAAGCAATACTGCCTGTAAAAACAAAAGTTATTCGCTATCATTTGAAAATGCATTTTGAAAAGTTTGTCTACATGTACATAGTAGTCAGACATCATTTCATTTTTTCATGCATGTATAATCAGTATTTCAAGAATACAAGCTAAAATTTAAGATCATTATGTCATGTCTGTAGATTTTAGTTGAGACCTTAGCGATAATTCTAATCATGGTTTGCCCTTTATAGTTCACAATTGAAATGGTTGATGCATGAAATTGAAGTGTAAAATGTCCATGAAAGGCAAATCTTTCCAAAATATGTATCTTCTGAAAGGAGATGATGATATGAATACTTGGCAACTAATAAGCCACAATATATAAAATTACTTTAATAAATGTCTCACACATTGAAATAGGATGTTTCTGTCATCATGATTATCATATTTTTTTTTTCATTTAACATTTTGCATTAATATATTAAATGCATACATGTATATTTCTGATTTTTAATTTTTTTCATCATTGTTTTTCCTTTCATAAATATTAAATTGATATTGATGATTAATTCACCTTTAAATATGTATTTATCATCTTCGAAACTCATCTATTCTGTTTGAAGTGTGCATACACCTGCTCTTAAATGTTGGAGAAAAAACAACGATCATGTGAAATTGCTATCATATGTGTTAAAAATGTTTAAAACATTCATAACTTACTTTGTCTTAATAATTTTATTTAGTCTGGGAGCCTGTTCCGAAAAAGCTACCCCATTTTAAGCGGCGGTCACACATACACGACGCACACGGCCCGCACACTGAAAAAATAGCTATTTTGGCCCGTACGTTGTCTTTCGCTGGGTGTGTGTCAGCATTTGTTACTCTTTCGTCGACCGCGCTGGACCAACGCTATACATTCGTTGTCATTAGCTCTGTGCGTCTGGATTTTTGTGCATGCACAGATGTGTGTGCGGAGCTTGATGCATGAATGTATTTGCGAGAAGGAAGCCAGACATGCGCAGAGTGCTGGACCAATGCCAGACATGCGCTTAGCGCGCTGGGCCAACAGCAGACACACGCGGAGCACATGCAGGGTATTTGTTGTATATATGTGCACTCGCTGCTGCACTACATGTGGTGGCTTGCAAGACGAGCAGCACAGTCATGTGACCGCTGCCGTTCACTGGCTGTGCGTTGAATGCGCGGTGCATGCGCGGACCAGTCGTTTCGTTCCAACCTTCATAAGGTAGCTTCACAAAACGTTGTGGCACATAAAAATGGGGAAAGATGCATATGACAAAATTATTCAAAATAAACATTTTAGTTTATAAAGGCAGAACCAAAGTATTAGGATGTACATGTAGCATTAGTATTACTATTAAAACACTTTTTGAACACTTTTAGGCAAAATAATATGAACACTTTTATTCAGATATGTCTGATTCTAATTTTAGAAGCACAGACAAAAATAGCAATTTTCCTCTTTGTGTCTTTCCCGTGTCTTTATGCGCCATTCCGATTTGCTAAGCTACCTAACTCAAAAGTGTCTTATTCAATTCACGTCAAAATACATAGTACAATTTTGAGTATTATAATTTTTCTTGGGGTACATTGTGTCAACTGATTTCAATAGTAAGTTATTAAATTGTGAAAATTGTATTGCTTTCTCAAGTGTAATCAGATATTATTGTCGAATAATGCAAACACTCCCATTGTCCATATGCACCTGTTTGACAAGATATAATAGAGGAACTTGCTATGAAGCTGCCTTGCTGAAATTTACCATTCATGTGTTAATTACACAAATACTCTGCCAGCTCAATGGCTCCCAGACTATGGTTTCACTTCAGTTTCTAATCATCAGATGTTGGAGTTTTTAAATAAGTAACACTTTTCTTTTTCTTCAACCAACTATGATCTGTTACCTTTCATTATTGTTTTTTAAACCCATTCTATGCTTTGAATGGCAAATCCTCCTCAAGAATATAAATGTTCTGTTATGTGTTACATATCTATTTCTTGCATGGTTTGTGAACCAGAGACTGGTTCATTCATTGCAATGCTTGTTCCTGAGAAGTTTGAATTTAACCTATGGAAAAATGCTTAAAATTACAAATTTGAAACTTAAGTAGCTTAGCAAAACTTTGTGGCGCATAAGAACGCGGGAAAGTTGAATATGACAAAATTATTAAAAATCTAACTTTTATTCTATAGAGACATGCAAAAATATTAGGATGTAGAATACATATTTAAATCTTTGAACACTTTTAAGCAAAATAATTTTAAAACTGTTATTCAGATATGTCTGATTCTAATTTTAAAAGCACATACAAGACAATTTTCCTCTTTGCATCTTTCCGCATCTTTATGCGCCATTGCTCTTTGCTAAGCTATCATTGCATTTGTTCCTAAAACTAGTGGCACCAAAAAGGGTTGTCAAATTTAATCCATGTAGATGGTAGTCTTAACTACATATTTTCATTCATCTTATGTCCACTTGTTACTCCTCTTTTGAATTCTCTCAATCATCATGATTGCCATCATCTGTTTCCTGTTCTGATCATCCTTTGCTGTACCATCTCAACATTTCATCGTTCTCTCCATCCTTCCACTTCAACTTGTGACTTTTGTGATGGTGTGATGGTTCAACATCACCACCTCTACAAATTTGTATCTCTCTTCTTCTGTCCATCTCATCATGCGATAGGGAACTTCTCATTTACTTGCATTTAACCATCTCTACTATATTGCCTGTCCATCCATTAACTGTGGAAATAACCGCTATCATCATGCGATATATACCAAACTAATAAACACTGAATGTACATCAGACATGAGAATGCAAGAAAGATGCAAGACTCGTTCTATCGACCCCACATTTCCAAGTCCTCCTCTTTCATTCCATCACCAAATATCAGCGCTTCTCAATGCTTGGGGCATCCTGATGAAGAGACTTCACTTCGTGAGACGTGACTGGCAAGGCTTGATATGGACCGTTCTCATGCCCGTGGTCCTGGTTGCGCTAGCCATTGGATTCTCACAGCTCAACCAAATCACCAGAGAATATCAGCGACAACTCACTCCGGCCATGTTCAATCCTAACAGTTTTGTCTTCTTCAGGTACTTGATTCAGTAATACAATTAGTCATTTTATCACATTCTTAAAATGTACTTGTACAAGTCATGTAAATATGGAATGACCCCATGGTGATTCCTTGCAATGTGGCTCTACAACATATGACTTGTAGCCATTTATTTCATCCAAACATCTTTTGATTGAATGATGATTCTTTCAGTATCACTAGCATTGGTCAATGGTCATAACAAGATCTTTTGCAATTTTCTATCAATATATTTTGCAATTTTGAGTGAAATAAATAGAACAAAGAAAGACATGTCGCATATGTCATACGGGACACATTGCACTGAATTGTCCTTTCTTGTCTTTTATGTTTTAAGACACTGTAATTAACTTCATCAAGTAAAAGTTAGTAAATGACCATTGATTCGGGGGGGGGGGGGGGGTACTCATCTTTGCGAAGGTTTATTTTTCCCAAGGTTCATAATTCCGAAGGTCTGTAATTCAGAAATGCAAATTTCCCATAGCAGGGTGTTCATAATTTCGAAAATGAAATGAAACAGAATTTTGATGAAAATTTAGAAAACTAGACATATAATTAGTGCACCAGAAATTTTCACACCTCATAAAATTTGAACTTTCTATCTTGGTAAAGCTACATGTATAGGGTGTATTGATCAATAGTTCAGCAACAAGAATCTATTTCATTTTTTCTGTACTTTTATTTTTTTTTCATCAGTCTTGATTTATATTCAATATCTATTTTGTTGCAGTGATGAGTCAGAGAGCGATATGGGACAGAGATTGACCGATGCTCTCATCAATCCTCCTGGCCTTGGAACAACCTGTATGGCAGATGCTGACCAGATGTAAGTCTATACTATTGTTATTATAATTATTATCATTATTATAATTAAGTCTTTGGTGCCAACTGGGCATAGGAGGGGAAAAGCAAACTGAATCCCTGTGACCCTGAATCAGGTCTCCTCCCGGTATAACTGATTATATCCGTCTTAAAATTGAATGTGCACAATGGATTGGTCCATTGCGAATCATGTGACAAGAAATTATTCACACAAACCTCATGCGATTGAGCAAATTACCTTCAAGGGTATGATGTCACAATACATGTACAGTAGCACTATTCCTGGATACTAGGAGTTTTGATTTTCACCAAAAGTAGAGCCAGCAAATATTATTTTTATCTATATCATGTATATGCCTATTTTGTAGCAATTAAGAAACAAGTCTGTTTGCCTGTCAGTTCCTCTGATTTCAGAGTTTTCATACAGGTGTGTAATCTGGGCCAAGCAATTGTGACAGAAATTGTTACCGCGCTTATCCATTGTTTAAGCCTTTGTACACTTAACGCGTGCAGAATACTGTGCGTATGCTCTAGTAGAGTGGTCTATGGGGAAAACCCGGAAGAGGGCAATATGGAAAATATTGCCCCCTCCCGTAAAGGATTCAGCTGTTTATTTTGCAGCTAAAATGCCTTGTATAGGTAATAATTTTACATAGTTATTTTTTTAGGCTCTGGTGTGTCATAATGTCATAATTTTGGAAAAAAATTTTTGTGTTTGATATAAGCTCTTCAAAATTGATAGTGTGTAGCGGTGTAGGTGGAGAAATGGAGATGACGGATATAAACCATTCAAGTCTCTGGTTAATTGAATATGGTGCCCTCGATGACATGAGTAGGATCATTTTCTCTTTGGGGCTATTCCCTTCAAGAAAATAATCATGTCATAAAATCTCTCACAGCAGTAAATATTTGTATGCTATGAAATATGTTGCCTTATCTGCTACTGCTTCTGTGTTACTACTACTACTACTACTATTACTACTACTACTACTACTACTACTACTACTACTACTTCTACCACTACTACTACTACTACTACTACTACTACTTCTACTACTTCTACTACTACTACTATACTATATACTACTGCTACTACTACTACTACTACGACTACTACGACTACTACTACTACTACTACTACTACGTCTACTACTGTGTCTACTACTACGTCTACTTCTACTTCTACTTCTACTATGTCGTCCGCTACTACTGCTACTACTACTACTTCTACTACTACTACTACTACTACTACTAATACTAAAGCTACTTCTACTACTACTAAAACTGCTACTACTACTACTACTGCTACTACTACTACTACCACCACTACTACTACTACTACTACTACTACCACCACTACTACTACTACTAATACTACTCGATGTGCTGCTACTTCTGCTACATGTACATGTACTACTGTACTAGCACTACTACTAGTGTTACAATGACAACAACATCTTTGATTGTCTTTGATAGAGATTCTCTCACTACTAGTACTTCTAGTTCTGTAACATCTTTTACATGATCTATAACTGATCTCCACTTTCCAGCATTTATAACTTTCTATTCTTTGTCTGATTTTCTTCAAGATTTCACTAACGTTCATCCTTCTGTGATTCTATCTTGTTTCTGTAATTTCTTTGTCAAATGTCAATTCATTTGGGATGCCACTTTGCAGGCTTTTGCCTGAATTCATGCCCTGACACCTCCCTGTTTAGGGTTTTTAAAGGGCATTTTATTGTATAGAATATTTGGTTCCAACATCAGGCTAAGTGAGTGAAAACACAACTGGTATCCTTGTTTCATGTTCTTCTGTTTTGCAGGGACCTGTATCCATGTGTAGAATCCAACTCACACACCGTAGACCAATTAGCCAATTTCGACCTAGCATCATTGTCTGAAGTGCCAGAGGGCCAGTGTACATGTACTGATACAGGGTTTGGTCAGGAATGTCTACCAGGCGCAGGAGGTATACCACCACCCACATGGATCACTGATACCCTTGTTTATCTTCAGAACATCTCAATGAAAGAGGACAAAGATCGCTACCTTCTGGACACCCAGATGACATTCAGGAACTCTAGGTAGGTGGAAGTACTGATTATCATGCTTGGAGCAAATGCAATCCTTGATGTCAGAAGTTACACTACATTAGATTGAAGTACTGAAGTACTGAAATTCTCTGGGGGACAGTGCATTCGAACAAAATTTGGGGATGACGTCCTTATTTTGTTGATATTAATAAGAAAAGCAATGTACAAAATACTTTAAAGTTATATCCAGATTGATTGTGGATTTTGGGCGAATGCTTTTTTAGTTTGAATTATGCAGTGGTAATTTTAAATGTTTGCTCAGCCAAGCCATGTGACACTCCACTCCATGTACATATACAGTACACAGGACATATATAGGCACACATCTAACATCACCCCAGAATACACAACAATGCAAACATGTTGCAAGCATGTGTGTAATCAAACAGAGGCAAGCAAAGTTTTGGACTAAAGTTTCTGAAATCACAGATTTCAATTATTTTTTAAATCTTTAAATGTAACCTTATTATTTGATACAAATTTTAAAACTGACTTCAGTGCATTGTGAAGAAGAACATTTTTCAACGTTTTTTCTTCTCATTTTTTGTTGCTTTTGACAGGTTTGGAGGTGTAAGCTGGTTTGATGTGATGGAATCGAATGAGACTCAAGTAAAGGTATGTTGTCATGTGACGAGTACATATAAATTATAGATTTTGAGGAGTATTGTGTAAATTATATTCTATATTATGTGTCATGAAAAATTGTAATCAACCTGTTTAATAGTTAAACAAATTGTTTACAATAGGAACTGAACAAACCGTTGTACAGTTCATATTGTAAACAACTGTTTGCATTTTTAAACAGCGTTTTCTCTGTGTAGTGCTCTTAATCTTATGGCATATTTTTGTCTGATTTACTTTTAGTCACATTCTTATTTTGATTCAAATATGAAGGTGATTATATGTTCTGAACATAAATATGTTTCATATCTACCAGAAGCTTAGAAATAATAAGGATTTAAAAAAAATGTTCATGAAAGAAAATGGATATCCCATGAAATTTGTTTTGGATGTCTCAGTGGCTTTTTTACAATTAGGATAACTTGAGCCTATGGCTCGAGTGAGCTATTGCGATGGAAATTTGTCCGTCGTCCGTCGTGCGTCGTGCGTCGTGCGTCGTGCGTCGTGCGTCGTCCGTCGTCCGTCGTCCGTTAACTTTTTACATTTTCATCTTCTTCTCCAAAACCCATCATCGGAATTCAACCAAACTTGGTAGGAATCATCTTTAGGGGTAGGGGACCCAAAGTTGCTAAAATGGTACGTGTGGCCCCCAGGGGGGCCCAGGGGGAGGGCCCCCTATTGTAAAAGCTATGTAAATTTCAAACATCTTCTTCTCCAGAACCAGGCATAGCTCATACTTGGTATTGTGTATGGAGATACCTCTATAGATGAAGAATGAATGTTGTTCATGAAATTTCTCTGAGTGGCCCTATAGGGGCCCTGTGGGGGTAACATACTGGAGGGGGGGGGGGGCGCTGCCAGGCAAAATGTACATTCTGATCTTCTCCAAAACACATGATCGGAATTCAACCAAACTTGGTAGGAATCATCCTTAGGGGTAGGGGACCCAAAGTTGCTAAAATGGTACATGTGGCCCCCAGGGGGGCCCAGGGGGAAGGCCCCCAATTGTAAAAGCTATGTAAATTTCAAACATCTTCTTCTCCAGAACCAGGCATAGCTCATACTTGGTATTGTGTATGGAGATACCTCTATAGATCGATGAAGAATGAATGTTGTTCATGAAATTTCTCTGAGTGGCCCTATAGGGGCCCTGTGGGGGTAACATACTGGAGGGGGGGGGGGCGCTGCCAGGCAAAATGTACATTCTGATCTTCTCAAAAACACATGATCGGAATTCAACCAAACTTGGTAGGAATCATCCTTAGGGGTAGGGGACCCAAAGTTGCTAAAATGGTACGTGTGGCCCCCAGGGGGAGGGCCCCCTATTGTAAAAGCTATGTAAATTTCAAACATCTTCTTCTCCAGAACCAGGCATAGCTCATACTTGGTATTGTGTATGGAGATACCTCTATAGATGAAGAATGAATGTTGTTCATGAAATTTCTCTGAGTGGCCCTATAGGGGCCCTGTGGGGGTAACATACTGGAGGGGGGGGGGGGGGGGTGCTGCCAGGCAAAGTGTACATTCTGATCTTCTCCAAAACACATGATCGGAATTCAACCAAACTTGGTAGGAATCATCCTTAGGGGTAGGGGACCCAAAGTTGCTAAAATGGTACATGTGGCCCCTAGGGGGCCCAGGGGGAGGGCCCCCAATTGTAAAAGCTATGTAAATTTCAAACATCTTCTTCTCAAGAACCAGGCATAGCTCAGACTTGGTATTGTGTATGGAGATACCTCTATAGATGAAGCATGAATATTGTTCATGACATTTCTCTGAGTTGCCCTGTAGGGGCCCTGTGGGGGTAAAATACTGGAGGGGGGGGGGGGGGGGGCGCTGCCAGGCAAAATGTACATTCTGATCTTCTCCAAAACACATGATCGGAATTCAACCAAACTTGGTAGGAATCATCCTTAGGGGTAGGGGATCCAAAGTTGCTAAAATGGTACATGTGGCCCCCAGGGGGCCAAGGGGGCCCAGGGGGAGGGCCCCCAAGTGTAAAAGCTATGTAAATTTCAAACATCTTCTCCAGAACCAGGAAAAGCTCAGACTTGGTATTGTGTATGGAGATTTTTTTCTGGGTAGCCCTATAGGGGGTCTGTGGGGGTAACATACTGGAAGGGGGGGGGGGGTGGGGCAAGTTGTCCGCCATCCATAAACTTTTTACATTTTCAGCTTCTTCTCCAAAACCCATGATTGGAATTTAACCGAACTTGGTAGGAAGCTCAGACTTGGTATTATGTATAGAGATACCTCTATAGATGAAGAATGAAAGTTGTTCATGTGCTAGAGAGAACATGCACCAGACGTGAATTGATCCACCTCAGGTGAGCGTCGAGCCCTCTGTGGCTCTTTTTACAATTAGGTTTTTACTTTCTTCTCTTCTATAACACCAGGCTTGGTTCAACAATCGTGCCTACCATGCTATGCCAACATTCTTGAATGTCATGAACAATATCATCCTACGAGCTACAGTCACCAACACTTCACATGAATACGGTGAGTATTTTTTGTATCCTTAGGAAAAATTGCTTTATGAATCCAACTGCATGTACATACGTATCACTGTCATTATTATTACTCTATAAATAAGGGCTTTGACATAATTATGACACAACAATGAGTGAAATATACATGTATGTAAGGCTATAACAAATTTTCTTAGTTTTTCATATGTCCAGAACTAATATTTTAGATGATTTCAAAAGGGATTTCTTTCTTGCAGATCGTGCGTTATGCATTCAATGCCAGTTTTATACTGGCACTATTGCAAAATTCTTTCTTATTTTTTTTTTCATTGTTGCTATTGTACAGGAATCACTGCCTACAATCATCCATTGGAGCTCTCTAAACAGGACCTTGGTGTTGACATGTAAGTCATAATTCTAAAGTCTTCACTGTTGACAGAAACCTCAGATTTTCCCAAAAGTCCCTTCTCACAATTCTACAAGTAAATACAAAATCTTATGGGCCACACTCTTTTGAGGTTGCATCAGCAGAACTTTGGAACAAATTGCGAGAAAATATAAAAAAACGTTCACAACTCTTTGCCCTGTGCATTATGAAAACCAAGGCTGCTGAATTATTTTCAAAGGTGATGTGACCAACCAGTATGTCGTGAAAGAAAAACGCATAAATAAAGGCGATTTACTAAAAAAAATCCAATGTAAACGACGACCGAAGACGCAATGCAATGGAAGCTATGTGTATGAAGAATGCATCGGTTCACAGGATTAGAGCGTGTGTGCGATCATGCAATTGAATAGGCACTATTTCTTTTATTAATGTGGAGTGTCGACCGTAGTCGACAGAAGCGAGCCCGCACTGGTTACGGGAGTCAACAGTAGAGGGAAAACGACTAAGGCACGTATTATTATTGTTCTTATTATTATCATATTATTACCCTGGATTTAGATGTAACAAGATAAGGCACTCAATATTCAAAGAATTTCTTCCTACAGGGTATCCATTTACTTCACTTGGGTGCACAGTGGCAAATGTAGATCATTGTCTTTGGAAGTGGTGTGACATTGATTCGAACCACAAACCACAGTCTCCTGGATCATCCTCTAGGCGCCTGTCATCATTATGCAATCCAATCTGTCATACAATAAAGGACTAACCATGCTATTTGTTTAAAAAATAATAATTTATGATAATCAATTGTAAATTTCTCATTCATTCATTTCCCCCAGCTGGTTGGAAGCGGCAAAGACTTTTGGTATCGTAGTTGTCATAGTAACCGCCCTGGTGCTCATCCCGTCTGCTTTCTCCATGTTCCTTGTCACTGAAAACATCAATGGATCCAAACGTCTTCATCATATCTCGGGCGTTGGCACTCTAACCTATTGGCTTACCAACCTCCTCTGGGATATGGTATGTTGGCCGTTATTGCATTGTCTTCACTCGTCTCACTCTTGCTTCTGATTAATTCACTTCCTTTTCTCCTTTCTTTCTTTAACATTATATTTTTGTTTGAACTTTCTGATCTTAGTTCCTCTTCCTGCTACAACCCTCTATCTTCTCTTTTCTCTGATCCTTAACCTTTTCAGTGCTGTAGACCTGCATACCATCCAAATGTTAGTACTGATTACTGATATTTTTCAGACAATTCCATAATGCTTCATGGATTGTAAGGTTAGACACCATGGAACGCTGGATCATTGTAAACAATTGAAAATAGTACTGTATTTATAAACTTGAAATTATATTTGTGACATTTGTTTGCTAAAATTGGGGCTTGGTAAGGGTTAACTAGTTTTTAATCTATCCCTTCATTTCCTTATCTGATTTTTATGCTTATTTCGTTATTTTCATTGCTGCGTGTTTTCTGTGGCTATCGAATGTTTATAAATTTGATGTAACATGGTTTTCATGTTCCTGTGTTCTAGTTGAGTTTCTGCATCCCTATTGGACTGATGCTGGTAATCTTATATATCTTCAACTACCGAGGTCTTATCCTAGCTTCCAACGTTGGTGCCTTTGTGGCCCTTGCCTTCTTGTATGGGTAAGAAATGATGGTGCACCATGACTATGATGTTGATGATGGCAGTGATGATGATATTAATGATGATAATGATTATGCTGCTTAGTATAATGATGATGATAATAACAATGGTTGTGAAATAGGCTTTGATTATTTATGTTTATAATACTGACAATAAAGGTTGTTTTTGTGGTTCTTCATTGAAGTGCTAAATATTGTATTCTAATACTGTACATGTAACGTCTTATAAGTCTATTTTTCCTTTTTCTTATCTGCAGATTTGCGATCATGAGTCAGATCTACATCTTTATTCCTTTCTTCAAAGAATCTGGTTCTGCATTCATTTTTATTTTCTGTGTCCTGCTTTTTGAGGCAATTATCTCCAACCTTCCAAACTGGCTTATTGCTGTAGATGCGGTGAGTGGAATTTTTTTCATTAACTCATTTCCCTCCCTTTTTTTTCTTTTTTTTCTTTTTAGCATCCTGGATTATTTGTCTTCAGAATTATTGGACAATCAGTTCTTGTAGCCACACCTATATTTTATGGGAGTTGATATTTGATGAATATACATGTACATTTTTGTATTGCTATTAATCATCTAGAGTCAAAGAAGGTTGACTAAAGGTTTTTTGGGGCCTTAAAGGGGTACTCCGGCCTGAAATTAATATGAATTGAATAAATAGAGTAAAATTAAACAAACAAATCACTGAAAATTTCATTGAAATCTGATGAAAAATAATGAAGTTATGGAATTTTTAAGTTTTGCATTATTTTGGTAAAACAGCTATATGCACATCATCATGAATATGCAGTGAGTGAGCTGATGATGTCATATCCCCACTTTTTCTTTTGTATTTTATTATATGAAATTGCAATTATTCAAATTTTCTGCTCCAAGCCTATGACTAAAAGGACTGACTCCTTATTTAATGTGTAAATTCATCATTGCTGTAAATTGTTTTGTTACAAGGGAGATATTTTTTACAGATATGTATGAAAAATGAAATAATGAAGATTTCATATAACATTGTTAAAAAGGGAAAGTGGGGACGTGACATGATCAGCTCACTCATTACATATTCATGATGACATGCATAGAACTGTTTCCCAAAATAATGCAAAACTTAAAAATTCAATAACTTCGTTATTTTTTATCGGATTTCGATGAAATTTTCAGTGTTTTGCTTGTTTAATTTAACTCTATTCATTCAATTAATATTATTTTCAGGCCGGAGTACCCCTTTAATTACCTTACCATAAAGAGCTTCAAGGCCAGATTACATACTCACTTCACAGAAATAGTCAATATTTCACTAAATTTAAAGCAAGGAGTTCTCAAAGATGTCACCATTATCTCACTTGCTCTCTTTTTCTACAGGTGTCTGAGACTGAGACACGTGTGTTTGAGATCCTGAACTATGTTTTGTTGGTGTTTAGTCCCTATTGCTTGTCATCTGGCGTGCTCAGTCTCATTCAGAACCAGGCCATGGCTGACATCTATAGAGCTTTTGGGGTGGATGAGGGTATCTATGAACAACCATTCCAGATTCTTAAGTGGCACTTGGTTGCTCTAGCTGTGGAGGGGGTGGTTGCATTTGTGATTCTGCTCATCGTGGATGCAGTGAGGAACAGCAATTGTAGCAGGTGAATAAGTGCAACAGATTTCGTGCATTTCTAGGATATAGCACGTCACTTGAGTAGTAAACATTACCTAAATGCACACCTTCACACTTCTATTTACACTTATGGACAGGACTTTGTTACCACTCTTAGGCATTATTTGAATGCAATAATTATTTGTTATGAATGAGAATAAGAATGCTAATCACAGAGAGAGAGAGGCGAGAGGACAGACAGAGTGAGTGAGAAAGGGGGTTTAAAGTGATGTAAAGAGAGAGAGAAAGTGGAGGAAAGAGAAGAGTGTTAGAGAGATTTACACACATGAATATGAGGAAGCACAAGAGGGGTTGTTTTGAGAGGTGGTGAGGAGAAAGAGAGAGGCCATACTAATTGTGGATGACATAAAGAGTAACAATTCTAATGGGTATAAATAGATTAGTCAAGATATAGTGAATACGTAAATAGATAATAAATGGAGAGAGAGAGAGAGCGAGGGGGAGGGAGAGAGATAATGAGAGAGCTTGAGTGAGGTGAAAAATATGAATGAAAATATAGAATTAGATAAGGAAAAAGGGACAAAATTTAGAAAGGAAATTGATTGAATATACATGTAAATAGAAGATAGGTAATAATGTCATCTTTTACTACTCAGTTGCTTGGATCCTAATGCCGATGACCCTTCCAGTTACCATGGCAACGAAGATGTGATGGAGGAAAAGGAGCTGGTACTAGGAGGAGGAGAAAGTGACAAAGATGCCTTAGTTCTGAAGGAACTCAGAAAGGTAGTTAAATTACTTGTGTGAGCTGTAGGGGACACTTAATTGTGCTTCCATTTTTAGAACACTGCTCTGTTTGTATGCATGATGACCATGATGATAATGCAGTTCTGAGAATATTTTACCTAAAATGCAGAAATAATGATTCAAAGAGCATTTATTATACGTGTAACGGACCTCCCAACCATCCCGCTTTTGGCGGAAAATTTCAGCTTTTTTATCACTTTTCCGCCGTTCCGATTTTTACCCCAAACATCCCTCTACATCACTATTTTGATTATCATGCATGTGTATGCATACATTCCTCAATGTGCTTTGTGTATTGTGCAATAATAAACCATGCAGGAATCTTCCATCACTGGTTTGAGCATTATCAGAACGCGCAGGTATTTACCATTATACATGTAATCAATGCTCGTGCGCGAGATAACTGCACAACAGCGATGCTGCGCTACCTATCATTTGTGTTTTTGTTGATATGCTGCTGCTTGTACCTGCATGTAGATTAATTGTAATAAACATGGAATAGGTATATTGGTTTATGTTTCTGTTACCTTGGTGATAAGAGAAGAAAGTGTGTCACTAAATAATAATAATGATAATAGTGTTCAATTTATTCATCACGTAATAATTAATAATACTCTATGCGCATTTCATACAAAATAAGTTTACATTAACATATCTAAGAAGAAATGTAACACTACTGCCAGAAAGGTAGGTCTTTAAGGCTTTCCTAGAATCATTGAGGGAAGATGTATTCCTAATGGTTGATGATGGAGAATTCTACAGACCAGGAGCTGATGCTAAGAAAGATTCATTTCCACATTTATGCATGTTAACAGGGTGTACTTGTAGAAGGTGTTGTGATGACAAATGAAACTGGAGCTAAAGGATCTCATAATATTTTCATAGTACTGAAGGTAGTTGTGATTGTGATGTTACTCAACATTCCTAAAGAAATTAAGAGATTATACAGTTGTGATGATGATGATGAAATGGTAACAATTTTTCTTCTGATAATGGTGATGATGATGATGTTGAAATCATGTAGCAGACATTGGCATGATAATAATAGTGAAATTATGTCATCGTCTTCTGTGCTTCCAGGTGTATCGAGGTCCAGGCCGTCAGAAGATTATAGCTGTCAATGATCTGTGCTTGGGAGTATCCAAGGGAGAAGTAAGCTTTATTAATTTAATAAATTTCCTTCTGAATCTGTGTGGTTGCTGTATCAAGTCTATGGTAACAAGATAATTCAGTTGTTAATGGGTTAATGATACCCTGTTGAGGCATGGCTATATATCACCCTTCTTGTTCATTGGTCGCCCCTTCTCAGTGCTGCAGCTTATGTTCAGCCTTGCTGCAATAAATGCTTGGTAGACCTTGTTCATTGTTTCAAAAATCCACCACGGCAAAAATATAACCTATTTTATGTGTAAATAAATGCCAAGAAGGACGAAAATTATAGCTGCTCTCACCAAAGACCCCTAATTAAAGCATACTTTAATACTTCTCTGTGTGTTATAAAATACA
Source organism: Heliocidaris erythrogramma (assembly GCA_025617745.1). Classification (NCBI taxonomy): domain Eukaryota; kingdom Metazoa; phylum Echinodermata; class Echinoidea; order Camarodonta; family Echinometridae; genus Heliocidaris; species Heliocidaris erythrogramma. The sequence continues at coordinate 4,205,384 of CM046862.1, forward strand.
GAAATGTAAATTGCACTAGGCTTATGTCATTTCATTTTACCTTGTCTGTTATTTTAGGTGGATCACCCCTTCATGTATGGATGATTCTTGAATGTTTTGCTATTTTGATTGCATGGCTTCTATCTTGTCATTGTTGTTAGCAGTTGAAAACCAACCTAATATGCATGGACCAGACATGTGCCTAATTTCTGATAATGTGGACAGTCAGCTTTTTTAAAGTGTATTTATTATAGTGTACTGTAAGGCTTTTTAGCTCACCTGAGCCTATGGCTCGAGTGAGCTATTGCGATGGAAATTTGTCCGTCGTCCGTCGTGCGTCGTGCGTCGTCCGTCGTGCGTCGTCCGTTAACTTTTTACATTTTCATCTTCTTCTCCAAAACCCATGATCGGAATTCAACCAAACTTGGTAGGAATCATCCTTAGGGGTAGGGGACCCAAAGTTGCTAAAATGGTACATGTGGCCCCCAGGGGGGCCCAGGGGGAGGGCCCCCCATTGTAAAAGCTATGTAAATTTCAAACATCTTCTTCTCCAGAACCAGGCATAGCTCAGACTTGGTATTTTGTATGGAGATACCTCTATAGATGAAGAATGAATGTTGTTCATGAAATTTCTCTGAGTGGCCCTATAGGGGCCCTGTGGGGGTAACATACTGGAGGGGGGGGGGGGGCGCTGCCAGGCAAAATGTTCTTTTCTGATCTTCTTCTCCAAAACACATGATCGGAATTCAACCAAACTTGGTAGGAATCATTCTTAGGGGTAGGGGACCCAAAGTTGCTAAAATGGTACATGTGGCCCCCAGGGGGGCCCAGGGGGAGGGCCCCCCATTGTAAAAGCTATGTAAATTTCAAACATCTTCTTCTCCAGAACCAGGCATAGCTCAGACTTGGTATTTTGTATGGAGATACCTCTATAGATGAAGAATGAATGTTGTTCATGAAATTTCTCTGAGTGGCCCTATAGGGGCCCTGTGGGGGTAACATACTGGAGGGGGGGGGGGCGCTGCCAGGCAAAATGTACATTCTGATCTTCTTCTCCAAAACACATGATTGGAATTCAACCAAACTTGGTAGGAATCATTCTTAGGGGTAGGGGACCCAAAGTTGCTAAAATGGTACATGTGGCCCCCAGGGGGGCCCAGGGGGAGGGCCCCCAATTGTAAAAGCTATGTAAATTTCAAACATCTTCTTCTCCAGAACCAGGCATAGCTCAGACTTGGTATTTTGTATGGAGATACCTCTATAGATGAAGAATGAATGTTGTTCATGAAATTTCTCTGAGTGGCCCTATAGGGGCCCTGTGGGGGTAACATACTGGAGGGGGGGGGGGGGGCGCTGCCAGGCAAAATGTACATTCTGATCTTCTTCTCCAAAACACATGATCGGAATTCAACCAAACTTGGTAGGAATCATTCTTAGGGGTAGGGGACCCAAAGTTGCTAAAATGGTACATGTGGCCCCCAGGGGGACCCAGGGGGAGGGCCCCCAATTGTAAAAGCTATGTAAATTTCAAACATCTTCTTCTCCAGAACCAGGCATAGCTCGGACTTGGTATTTTGTATGGAGATACCTCTATAGATGAAGAATGAATGTTCATGAAATTTCTCTGAGTGGCCCTATAGGGGCCCTGTGGGGGTAACATACTGGAGGGGGGGGGGGCGCTGCCAGGCAAAATGTACATTCTGATCTTCTTCTCCAAAACACATGATCGGAATTCAACCACACTTGGTAGGAATCATCCTTAGGACCCAAAGGTGCTAAAATGGTACATGTGGCCCCCAGGGGGCCCAGGGGGAGAGCCCCCAAGTGTAAAAGCTATGTAAATTTCAAACATCTTCTCCAGAACCAGGAAAAGCTCAGACTTGGTATTGTGTATGGAGATTTTTTCTGGGTGGCCCTATAGGGGGTCTGTGGGGGTAACATACTGGAGGGGGGGGGGTGGGGCAAGTTGTCCGCCATCCATAAACTTTTTATATTTTCAGCTTCTCCAAAACCCATGATTGGAATTTAACCGAACTTGGTAGGAAGCTCAGACTTGGTATTGTGTATAAAGATACCTCTATAGATGAAGAATGAAAGTTGTTCATGTGCTAGAGAGAACATGCACCAGATGTGAATTGATCCACCTCAGGTGAGCGTCGTGCCCCCTGGGGCTCTTGTCTCTTTTTCACATTATCTGGTTTAATGAATAGACAGAGTAAAAGATATTGTAGTTGGGATTCAAGAGGTCAGACAATGCGAAAGGTGTTACGTCCCTCTACAGGATGAAGAATCATCTAAGATTTTATGTAGTTGATATTGATCATTTTGAAGGGCATACATTTAGATATAATTTTTGTATATACTGAGGTGTTGATTCATATTTCCATTTCTTTTCTATGGTGGTATTTTTTCAGTTTAGTTATCTTTTTCTCATTTTCAGCCCTTTTTTGCTGTCTATGGGATCACCTAATAATGTATTTTCTTATCTGTAACAAATTTACAATTATATCAAAAGGTGCAAATGGAATATAAGGCCTCACTGTTAGGTATGATTGCTTTCAGTGTTTCGGTTTACTTGGAGTTAACGGAGCTGGGAAGACATCTACTTTCCGTATGATTGTTGGAGATCTCTCACCAACAGAGGGCAATATCAAAACGAGGGCTAAGAGGTAAGATTTAATTTTTGATTGTTTTAAAAAACATTATCTAATAATAAGTACATGTATATACAGTAAGTTCAACCTATGACAGCTGCTCTGGGTTTTATTTCATCAAAAATATAGGGTTAGGTATAGGGCTACAATTGTGTTTTAGGTTAGGTTTAGGGTTTAGGGTTAGGTTTAGGGCTACAAGTGTCTTTTTAGGTTAGGTTTAGGGTTAGGTTTAGGGCTACAATTGTGTTTTTAGGTTAGGTTTAGGCTTTAGGCTTTAGGGTTAGGTTTAGGGCTACAATTGTGTTTTTAGGTTAGGTTTAGGCTTTAGGCTTTATGGTTAGGTTTAGGGCTACAATTGTGTTTTTAGGTTAGGTTTAGGCTTTAGTTATAGGTTTAGGGCTACAATTGTGTTTTTAGGTTAGGTTTAGGCTTTAGGCTTTATGGTTAGGTTTAGGGCTACAATTGTGTTTTTAGGTTAGGTTTAGGCTTTAGGCTTTAGGGTTAGGTTTAGGGCTACAATTGTGTTTTTAGGTTAGGTTTAGGCTTTAGGCTTTATGGTTAGGTTTAGGGCTACAATTGTGTTTTTAGGTTAGGTTTAGGCTTTAGGCTTTATGGTTAGGTTTAGGGCTACAATTGTGTTTTTAGGTTAGGTTTAGGCTTTAGGCTTTATGGTTAGGTTTAGGGCTACAATTGCGCTTTTAGGTTAGGTTTAGGCTTTAGGCTTTAGGGTTAGGTTTAGGGCTACAATTGTGTTTTTAGGTTAGGTTTAGGGTTTAGGGTTAGATTTAGGTATAGTGTTTGGTGTAGGGTAGAAGTTGAGAATTCACTTGGTGTTTGAAATTGACGTGGAGCTATTGTTGATGGAGCATATGCCATAAAATCATTTATACAAGTGTATTTACAAAGTCCAATTTAACCCTTTCGTGGCAAGAATTATTTCAGGGCTAAATTGCTCTCATTTTATTCTTCAAATTGGAAACAGTAATATTTTTCTTTTAGTGTTCCGAGGTTCTAATAAGGTGTAGTAATGTCTTTGAAAAAAATATACTTGGTTAAGAATTTTGTTGAAAATTTGAAAAAATTGCCCATTTTGATGAAAAAACAATGATTTTGAACCTCTCAATGTGTTGCACTTTGAAAGCTTTTTCTCATTTTTAAAATTCCTGGTATCAAGCACAATATGGTCATGTACTTCATTGTGTATCCTTGTTCATATTTGCACAAAAATGTTTACTCAAGTGCATTTATGGATTGTGTCAGTACCCAATTTACAGTATATTTCGGTGGGAAACATGCACAGTTGTTATTCTCTGTAGACCTCTATTGTCTTGAACAGGATTTCCATTTGTAACTGTAAAGGCAATCTATTAGGAAAAAATGTAATTTTTAACTCTTAATGTGCCTCTAAAATAATATCTCCATGCCTTATTAAATATATTTCAAGTGGTAGTTTTACCAAGAATAGTCTATTTTAAAATTTCTAGTATGAAATTACTGAATACAGGTGAAGAAGGCCATGTAGCCAGTTAGGACCCATGCTTTGTGTATTGGTCTATCGCTCCCTATCTCCTCCTTCCTCGCTCTCTCTCTCACTCTCTCCCTCACACATATTTTTCCCCTGCTCTTTCTGTCTCTTTATGTATTATATACTATCTCTGTCCCTCTCTCTGTCCCTCTCTCGCTCTTATCTATTGTTCTCTTGCCCACCCTGTCTCTTTATGCATTTATATTGTGTCCCTTTCTTTGGTATTTCTCCCTCATTTTTCTACATATATGTATGTATCTCTTCCCTCTCTCTCTTTTTCTTTCACTCTCTCTTTCTCTCTCTCTCTCTCTCTCTCTGTAGTATTGGATACTGTCCTCAAGAGAATGCCATGTACCCTCAGCTTACTGGTGAAGAACTTCTCTACTGCTATGCTAGAATGAAAGGAATCCCTAGCTCTGGCATGAGCAAGGTAAAGCTTGGTGGTGTTGATTATGATTGTGATGGTAATAAGATGATGATGGAGATTATGGTGGTGACAATGATGATGATGATAATGATTGTCGTTGTGGTGGTAATGAAACGATGATGGTGGGGGTGGTGTTAATGGTGGTGGTGATGATGATGCTAATGATGGTGGTGGTGGTGGTGATGATGGTGGTGAAGATGGTGATGATGGTGGTGATGATAATGATGGTGGTGAAGATGGTGATGATGGTGGTGATGATGGTGATGGTGATGGTGGTGAAGATGGTGGTGATGATGACTGATTGTAGTGATGATGATGGTAGTGGTGGTGGTGGTGGTGAAGATTTTCTCTACTGCTATGGAAGGATGAAAGAATCAGCAGCTCTGGCATGAGTAAGGTAAAGCTTGGTGGTGGCGATGATGACGATGATGATGATGGTGGTGGTGATTGGGACAATTATGATGATGAAGGTGATGGTGATGGATATGATGATGATGATGGTGATGGTGATGATTATGATGATGGTGATGATGTTGGTGGATTATGGTAATGATGATGATAGTGATGGTGGTGATAATGTTGGTGGATTATGATGATGTTGAATTTCTCCTTGGAAAGTAAAAAAAAACTCATACAGATAAGTTTTGTTCCAATACATGTAAAAAATAGTTGCGGCATCTGCATTTTCTAGTGATTTTATTATTCCACCAAACAGAGGTACAGTATGACATTAATCTACATTTGCCACTCTCCACCCAGGTGTAGTAAATGGGTACCCGGTAGGAATTTATTCCTTGTATGCTGTGAGCACCGAATACGGTAGTCTAGCTAGAGCCGGGGTAATAATACTTCGGCGCTTAGAAACATTTGTATTAAGCGCAATATAAATGTTATGTATTATTATTATTATTATGACAAATTTGACTTTCAAATTGATAATGCGAAATAGAATTAAAATTATTTTGCTTCTGAGATCTGTAGTATTAGGGATGTAGCATGTTTTGGAACTAAACTCCTATATTTTATTTGTGTTAGGCTGTTGCTGAGATCTGTGAGGAGTTAGGTATGGAAAGGTACGTTAGAAGGCGTATCTCTACATACAGTGGAGGTATGAAGAGAAGTCTAGCTGTAGCTGTAGCACTCCTTGGCAAACCAGAACTTATACTCATGGTGAGTATAGTCTCTGTTTACTTTTTGTTACAAATACTCCTCTTTATACCACTCATTCTGGTTTGTGCTCATCCAGTATCCATAAAGTTAACATTGAGTGAAAACAAAGAGAAATATACACATGTAACAACATTTTATACTTGTACTTTGATTAGATTCTTTCCAAGTAATTGTTTGATATGTATTGTTCATGTTTGATCTTTATGTCTTTTTATGTTGTTCCCTTGGTAGTAAAGTTCAAATCAATTTCATAAAATCTATTGAAATGATGACCTTAGATTTTGACAGTGAAATCAAAATTTTAAATATTCAGTCATTTGGGTGACATTTAAAGCAGAATGCTACATGTTAGGCAATTGATAGAAACATTATCCAGCCAGCACATATTTTAAGAGCAACACCGACAATCTATACAACATTTCTATTACCATCGGCTTCAATACCATTGTTAATGTTTTATGTCTCATACATGTATCTTATGTTCGGTGATAATTGTATGATGATTTGATGTTAATTTTTCATACAAAGGATGAACCAACAACTGGGATGGATCCAATCACAAAGCAAAGAGTATTGACTAGCATTGTCAATGTGATCAGAGATAACAGATCAGTCATCCTGACTTCACACAGGTACGTTATTCTACTCAGGGATTGTCTTTTTGGCTTGGAGGCTATACTGTTATCTAGCTCCCGAGGTTCTGACATGCTGTGATGATTTGCCCTGGGCTGTATTTTGTGAAAGATATAGGGTGGAAGATAGGGTTGAGATAGAGGTTTAGGGTAGTAGGGAAGCTTCAAAATGCTGCGGCTCGCATTGTTACTCTGTCCACCGAGCGTACTCATATCTCCCCTGTTTTGCAGTCGCATTATTTTAAAAATTTTGTCGCTCACTTTTCACTGCGTTCACGGTTCTGCCCCCCAATACAATACCTTTTTAATTCAAAATTACACCCCCGCGAGATCTTTGTGCTCATCCACTTCCAGTTCTCTTGTGATCCCTAAAGTCGCAAGATCTTGGGGGAAAGATCATTTGCCCATGCGTGTCCTAACTTATGGAATAGCCTTTCTGAAGACATCAAAAAGTGCATAACATTCTTTTAAAAATCATCTAAAAACATTTCTGTGTAATTCTTAATTAATTTCTACATGCGCCTGAGCACTCCATAGAGTGGATTTGGCACTATATAAGTTACATTACTTATTATTATTATTATAATTATTATTATATTATTGGGCCCAGGTTTGAATTTACGAATGTGGACCAATGTTGGTGAAATATCTTGTCAGGATATAAACACCATCAAACCCAGTACTTTACTATGACAGTTAGGAGCCTTCACCGATATACGACAGTGCTCCCTCTTATTTTTGCTTTTCAGTATGGAAGAATGTGAAGCTGTCTGCACCAGATTAGCCATAATGGTCAATGGGCAGTTCTGTTGTCTTGGAAGTCCGCAGCATGTGAAGAATCGTCATGGCCATGGCTACTCCTTGGTGGTGAGAGGACAGAAAACAGCGAAGACCGACATGACTCTGATTACTGAGTTTGTGCACAGGAGCTTTCCAGGAGCAGAGCTCAAGGTACAGTTTGGTCATGATGATGATTATGGTGATGATGGTGATGATGACGATGAAGATAATGATGATGATGATGATGATGATGATGATGACGATGATGATGATGGTGATTATGATCATGGTGATGATTATGCTGATGTTGATGGTGGTGAAAATGATGATGATGTTGATGTTGATGATGATGGTGATGGTAATGATGATGATGATGATGATGATGGTGAGGATGATGATGATGGTGATAATGATGATGATGATGATATTGATGATGATGATGATGATGATAATGATGTTGATGATGGTGATGGCGAAGGTGATGGTGATGGTGATTATGATGTTGATGGTGATGATAATGATGATTATAATGGGGATAATGAGTATGCTGATATTACTTCATTATAAAAGAGTTTAAATGATTTTAATGTTGAGAATGAAACTGTTTTAACCTTCATTGCAATAATTATTAAAGTGATGAAGTTAGTAGTATTGGTGGTTTGCACTGAGGCAGATTAGAAGTATAACTTGACGAATCTGTAATGAGTAGAGTTCCCTCATGAGTCCGAATGCTCCCATGCCATGGGCAGATAATCCTACCCCAAAGTTTTAATGTGTAACATTTTGTTTGGACTCAGAATGACAACATTTTTCTTTTTTAGACAGGAAAAGCTACCACCACCATGAAATTTCTGTCATGCCATGTATTTTATTCATGCTGTACTAATGAAACAACCCATTCAAATTCCATGATCAACTCTTAACCCATTGACTACTGAATTCTTTTATTTCCATACGCTTGATACACGAACCGCCCAGTTCCCGTAGCCAAGGAGTTAAATGTCCATTCACAACAATTGCTCAGAACGGTAGTGGCACGGAAGGGAGTAATTTCATACAAAATTGTTCAAACATACTCTTTCTTTAAAATCATGCAGGAACATCACCACAATGTGCTCCGCTTCCAGTTGCCTCCACAGAATATCACTGTGGCAACAATCTTTGGTATCATGGAGAGAGAAAAGACTTCCCTCAACCTAGAAGATTACTCGGTCTCTCAAACAACTCTCGATGAGGTAACTTCACATATTCCAAAACAATATTCTCACATTCTGATATGAAGTTTCAAACTTGCTCCCTTATCTTGTACAATTGCAGCACTCCTTAAGCTTTATCCCCTCCCCCAAAAAAGACATTGTAGCAAAGCTGATTTAATCAGCATAGTGTGCCTCACATTTCTATATTTTATAACACAGATAAGTGAGTATACTCAAGAGAGTAAACTAATTGCCTATTCATCCCCACTTGCCAATCACTTACACATAAGACAGTTTTTAATTTGCTGCAGCGCCTTACCGCGCCATGTGAATGAGCCTTAATTTTTTAATAGTGGTGCTCATGAGGTTGCAAAAAATTAACCTTTTCAGAGTTTACATTATTACTACATTAAAAAACCCTTGGATTCAGTTTTGCACCATAATGAAAAATGCTTGCCCAGTCGAATGTGAAAATTTGTGATTTTAATGGTGTAGAACATTAAAACAACCTTACAAAATTTGCACAATATTTTAGGAGTGCTATTATTATACCATTGAGGTTGAAACATTTTATTTCTTCTCATGTTGCAAGGGGATGCCTGTCCTTATGGGAAAGGAAATCTTCTATCTATGCAAGAAGATTTATGTTGTTACAATCTGTCGGGTCTAACCAAGGAAGTACGAGGCAAGCCTTGGTCTAATCAGATGTAATGCTGGCACACCGCTGTGTGTGTGTTTTTTTTTCACATGTAATGAATGGGAAGTGGAAGTGAGAATATAGTATCTGCACATTATAAAGTATGAATACTCACCTATCTGTTTTATAAGATACGGAAATGTGGGGCACACTAAGATTATTTTTTTGTGGCCCCTTTTTTTTGATGGTGTACCAGGTCGTATGGGAATGCAGCTTAATACATACTTGTTTAATAAGGGGAAAAAAGAGCATTTAAACTTTAAGACTGGCCTGTTTTTTTTGCAGGAGTTTCTGCATTTATTGTCAAATCAAATAACAAATTTACAATTATAGTATACAACATAATTGTTCGAATTCAAAAATGTGACAGTTAAATAATGACAACAGAATAAAGACATGATTATAAATCGAAATAAACAAGTAGAAATAACAGAAATGCAGGGGCCAGCTATCTTAAGCAAAATGCTTGAATGAATAGCAGCAGAATAGAATTGCCTTAGCCATGTAAATCAGATTATGCCTGTACCTCGTGCAGGTTTTTCACACAAAGTCTGAATTCATACATTGAAAGCAATTACTATTTGTCAGGTGATAGGACTTTCACAGTTACTGCATCTAGGCTATGGAATAATCTCCCCTTGACCATCAGACAGTCAGCATCCATAAAGACCTTTAAAAAAGCTGTAAAATCATATTTATTTTAAATCCGCTGTCAAACTTTGTAACAGGTACATTCATTACATTTTGTCTCCCTAAAAAACCACCTGGTAGTTCCCACATGGACGATTGAAGAGTTTTCTGATTTGTGTTTATATACAAATACAAATTATAATGTGTTCTATAATTTAAATATTTTGTAAACGCTCCGAGCCTTATGGGAAGGGCGTACTAAATGCTTATTGTATTGTATTGTATATATCTCTCAGTATTAGATATCTTTCAGAACTATCAACTAACTTTCAAGGGGTAAAGTTGCAGATGCATATACATATATATCATCTAAAAGTTATGCTGTACATTATACTAGGTTTACATTATACTAGGTTCATGTTCCCGACGGCCACGGCAGTTACATTTCAGGCCACCGCAGACAAAAAGGGATGGACATGAGACAACGCGGGGGGACGGGATGGGCAAACGTGACATGCCATGATTGCCGTGGATGTCGGGCCAGATTTTTAAACTGTAAAAAAATTTGCTGCGGCAGTCACGGTGCAGATGAGAAACTTAGTAGGCCGTAGTATAACGGGGTGAGCGCAAGAAACAAATATCAACTGAGCTTAAAATAAATAAAACAAATAATAATTCTAAAATTGATTTTCAAGTTGGTATTTTCCAATTAAGTATTGTTGTAATGCCCGTCCAAAACTGCTGCGACTGGTTCCTTAATTCTTTTGGCAAATTATTCCATATAACAGGTCCTGAATATGAACTTGATTGTTTCCCCAGATTGGTATTATTGATTGAAAAATTCAAATTAGATTTCTCTTTGTTTCTCATATGATGAGGGTGATCTAGTACAGAAGAATAATCAGATAAAGAATGAGGCAGACGGTTATACATGTATATTAATCATGCATAAAATACCAATTACATAGCAATATTCTTTGAAAATGCATGGTGTAACCCTGAGAAATTTACCTACACTTCATTTTCTTATCTTTCATTTAGGTCTTTGTTAACTTTGCCAAGAAGCAAACCGATGGACTACAAGATGAAACATCTTCTACCGGCAGCGCTCAAGAATTCAGCGTCTTTAACAGGGCCTTTGAACCTGATGATGATCTGGACGTCGATGTTCTCCCAATGAATACAAGGTCCGCTGCAACACAGCTATAGAGAGCACAGTTCTTTACTGAAAGTATGAATGTAACCACCATGATCGCATTTCATTCTAGAGAAATAATGTATCATAACGTGATGTTGGAATGGAATATTTTGCTCTTAGGTCTACAGTACAACTCACTGTTTCTGTGTTTTATACTAAAATATGAAATACTATTTCATTGTAGAGAAATAATGTATCATAACATGATGTTGGAATGGAATATTTTGCTCTTAGGTCTACAGTACAACTCACTGTTTCTGTGTTTTATACTAAAATATGAAATATTATTTGTAATAATGACTTACTTTATGCTCTACAAGTTATTTGTACAAGCAGATTCTTTTACTATAAAATAATAGTTATTAACTTTGAAGAAGGCTATAATGGTCATGACCCTATACACAGGGGCGGATTTTGATTGTATCATACGATAACTGGATGACATATATTCAACAGAGTTATGGAATACACTTTGAATACACTTTGAAAATAATCTAAGAAGTCAGTAAAGTGTTCGACTACTTAATTATAACTGTTCTGGCACAAAAAGAGTCAGTTTATAACACAGTTGAGAACTTAGACAGAGGAAAAAACATGGGTAAAATTGAAATATGAAATAGTCTGGAAACTATCCACAACATGACAAGGTAAATGGTCATTATTTCATTTTTTGTATTGGAAGATTATGCAATAATTTTCAGTTTTAGAGAACCCCAAAGTGTGATTTCCATCCATGTGTAATGTTTGCACAGTGTAGATAATCCAGAAAAAGAAATTTGAACTCTTGTTTTTCCTCGGAAAATGGCGTTGAAGTGAGACACCCTGAAGCTTTTTCGTCTTGCACTCATCGAAGTATACCGCAAGAATGAACAGAAAGTCGAAATCGAACAGTATACCGGAAACTAAAGGAACAAAGCGCGTGAAATATTAAACAGATTTTGATTGGCTGCCTGAACATAATGGGAAATTAGGCTTATTGCCAGCCGGTTTTGTAATAATGGGAGTTCTCATGAACTCTTCCTTCCATGTACATATGCCATGATAAAAGGCTGTGCACCCGTTTTCTTTTTACATTTTCAAGTACTATGTATGTGTAAATATTATGTAGAGGCTACATGAATGACTGCAGAGGCTTTTTCATCGTTTGTAATTGATTAAATCCATCCATCAGTATGCAAATACAACTCAAACACAGTGAATATTTTATTATATATATATATATATATAAAACACGATACAAACTACTTTCGAAATATCAGCTGAAGGCAATTTCAATAGCCCTGTCTATCACCTTTAGAAACGTGCAAATACATGTATTACAATCCAAACAAGATTGCTATGGGTAGTACAATAGGCTTTTGAAATTGCCCTTCAGTTTATTTTTTTAAGTACTTTTTATCGTGTTCTATTATATATATACAGAAATATGTTTGATTACTGTTTTATGTCTTTAAGGACAAGTGTTATTTGTCTTTCATGAATTCTCTCAGTACTGAATTATATTTTTACATTTGCTGTAATTTTTTATGAATTTCTTTTATCATTCTGAAATGTGAAGTAGTAGTAGCTGTATTTCCTCATTCTTATCACAATGATTCCTGTTACTAGTTTGATATTAACCTGTGGTGGACTGGGAAATTTGGAATAGAAAATTTATTTCAATATTACCAATAAAATACAAGAAATGTTTATATACAATATGTTTAGCTATGTATGAACAGAAAGCTGTGCGACACAAAATTTTCGCAACTTTCCAATGATGAAGTTTTTTGTGGCATGAAAACTTTCGAAAACTGCAAAATGTCTTTTTTGCTGTGTCAAGTGGTAACAAAATATGTTACAGCATGAAACTGTTACGAATCTGGACCTGTCACTAAAGTTTCATACACAGGAAATGTTTTATTTTTGTAGTATATCCAATGTATTTAGTAATATACCAAATGTTTCTCAATCAACATGGATGCATGGGAATTATTCTGCTAAGTAATTTCTATCTGGAATAACTAAAATCATTGTCATTTGCCCTTTTGTGAAGTTATATTACCAATTAGCATCGCTTTAATAGTAGATGCAATTAGTTGTATAATTTTTTTTTTTAGTTTGTTTTATTGATGTATATTTCAGACCTGTATATGAGGATTATTTTGATCACTGAATCTTATTTTAAAAGGAAAGGCTTTCATCTCCTGCAATAAACAGTTCAGTGTGTGTCTAAACTTTATGATGAGTAGCAAGTGATGAGATATGCCATTCCTATTGTATCCTATAGCAACAAAAAAATGAAAGTACACATAACAATTGGTATAAGCAGAATTGAGAGCATATCATCTTTAAAAAGAAGTTCAAAGTAAAACAAACAATAGAGTTTAGCACTTGCATGTATATAACTTACACATGTACATGAAATAAATGATTTATTAAGAAAAACTCAATACACATGGTGTTCCTTGAAATATATCAAATGCTGGATTACTAGTACATGAGAAATCAAGAAATTTGCCACAAGTGCAAATTTACACAATCACCACAAGTGCCGAATCACACAATAGCAGGAACCAATTTACAAAAGGATTTGCATTATGACTTGCAAAAGATTTGCCTCATAACCCACTACCAGGGACCAGTTTCATAAAACTTGTTATCAATAACAAGTGACAATAATTGTTATAAGCTACTAAAATCCTTGATTCTGATTGGCTGAGAGCCAATTTGTCATAGAAATGGGCAATTGTTATTGATAATAAGTTTTATGAAACAGGGCCCTGGTCTTGATTGGCTACATGATAATTTCTTTATCACCTATAATAATTTTATACTGGAAGTTATATAACATACACTAAATGATAATAATAATAATAATAATACATTGCATTTATAATGCGCTTAATACAAATGTTTCTAAGCGCCGAAGTATTATTACCCCGGCTGTAGCTAGGCTACCGAATTCGGTGCTCACAGCATTTCAAGGAATAAATTCCTACCGGGTACCCATTTACTACACCTGGGTAGAGAGTGGCAAATGTAGATTAATGTCTTGCCAAAGGCCAAATGATGGTAGAATTACCTCTTGAAAAATATTGTGTGGAATAGGAATGTGGCACATATCATATAGAGTTAGCCTGTACTGCTCAAGTCATCAAATGGTTGCTTACTTTAATTTTGTATACATATTAAACCTAATTTAGCAGTAGGGGTTTTGACCAGCTCCATGTCCTAATGAATGAGGTAGTTATACCTTATGTCTCTCTACCTCTATTCAATAAAGTCATGATTTCAAACAATCACACATTTTGTGTTTGGGACGCATTTTTACGCACCATTACCTTTCAGTAAATTATCCTACAGTTCAATCATCGTAACATCAGTTAATAGATACTCCCTGAATGAATCAGGGTAGTTATATTTTTTCGGAGAAACGGTATAAATGTAGCAAAATATTTATAATTTCTTTTTAAAACATCAATATTTGCCTGTTAATCATGTAATAGTATTCATAAAAATATTTCCAATGTTAGTATGTCAGGAGGTCATTTAACCCATTGACCAGTGAATTATCTAACTCCCATAGGCTTAATACGAGGACCACCCGGTTCCAGTATACAAAGGGTTAATATGGTAAATTAAAATACGATTTTACTCATTTTTTGTTGTTGAGAAGTGTACAAAAGGAATCTGTTAAAGTTTCGTGCATATTTTAACATTTCTAAAGATTTTTCATTTTTCTATAACAGAAATATCCTATTGTTAATCCAATTATATTCAGAAGATCTTTTAATCTATTCTTTTGCTCTTGGACAATCATGTGATATTGGTTTTTTAATGTATAAATAAAGATTTACCATGAAGACGAATAACATTATGCCCATCGTGTGTCATAATTGGTGTAAATATATTGTCTGAATTTTGAGGAAAATTCTTATATTTTGAGAGGACAAAGAAATAGCCAGAGACTGACAAAATAGTTCAAAGAGGAAGGGAATTATGTGGGTATAATCAAATATTTTTGATGAAAATTATATTTCTACTTATTCACATTATTCATGCGGCTTAAAGTCGGGCCGTATCTGCATTAGTATAAGTTTGTACACTAAAAAGAATCATTGAACACAAACTTTAAGATATATTGTGGAAGAAATTATATACATGTAGCAGTATGAAATAATACATTCTATCAATATGCATTAAATTTCAATATTATGTTACTACTCTTTAATAAAGGGTTCCCAGAAGCAGCCATGCTGGAGGACAGAATAAAAACCTGTGCACTAGACCATGACAAAAATGGCTTTTCATAGTCTGATACGCAGGTTTTATTGTTTTGTACTTTAGTATATGGCTGCCCGTGAAAACCCTCTATAGAGGCAAAGACAAAATAATGCAAGATTTAGAAAAATATCATAGGGCCTATATTTCATGCTGAAATGAGAAAACATGGAATGACTGAAATTCAAAATTTTAGGATGAACAGCAATGTTAGCACTCTCATTTGATCCTGTATTCACAGTTACCAACCTTTCATAGCAAAAGACTAACAATATTGACATATTTTTCAATTTATTGATGATTGTTAATTGTCACACACAGATGATGAAAAGATCTTCCCTTTTCACCCATACCCACAATAAGTGATGATGGTGTGTGTTTTATAGGCCTTCCCACTGGAGGTAGACCGAATTGTATTTCTTTGTTTTTCCTTCCATCTATCCTCTTTTCTTTCCTTGTATTTCTTTGTTTTTCCTTCCCTCTATCTTCTTCTCTTTCCTTGTATTTCTTTGTTTTTCCTTCCATCTATCCTCTACTCTTTCCTTGTATTTCTTTGTTTTTCCTTCCATCTATCCTCTACTCTTTCCTTTTGTATTTCTTTGTGATTTCCTTCGAGCTTTATCCTATACTCTTTCCTTGTATTTCTTTGTTTTTCCTTCCCTCTATCTTCTTCTCTTTCCTTGTATTTCTTTGTTTTTCTTTCCATCCTATCCTCTACTCTTTCCTTTTGTATTTCTTTGTTTTCCTTCCATCTATCCTCTACTCTTTCCTTGTATTTCTTTGTTTTTCCTTCCATCTATCCTCTTTTCTTTCCTTCTCTTCTTTGTTTTTCCTTACAGTCTAAAAAGTACTCTTTCCTTTTGTATTTCTTTGTTTTTCCTTCCATCTGTCCTCTACTCTGTACCTTTTGTATTTCTTTGTTTTTCCTTCCATCTATCCTCTACACTTTCCTTGTATTTCTTTGTTTTTCCTTCCATCTATCCTCTACTCTTTCCTTTTGTACTTTTCTTTGTGATTTCCTTCGAGCTTTATATATCCTATATTCTTTCCTTGTATTTCTTTGTTTCCCTTCCCTCTATCCTCTACTCTTTCCTCGTGTATTTCTTTGTTTTTCCTTCCATCTATCCTCTACTCTTTCCTTGTATTTCTTTGTTTCCCTTCCCTCTATCCTCTACTCTTTCCTCGTGTATTTCTTTGTTTTTTCTCCTCTATATTCTTCCTTGTATTTCTTTGTTTTTCTTTCCATCTATCCTCTTCTCTTTCTCTATATTTCTTTGTTTTTCCTTCCATCTATCTTCTTCTCTTTCTTGTATTTCTTTGTTTTTCCTTCCCTCTATCCTTTTTTCATTCCTTGTATTAATTTGTGTTTCCTTTAGTCATCTATCCTCTTTCCTATATCCTTTTGCATTTATTTGTTTTCCCTTTCATCTATATCCTCTTCTCTTTTCTTGTACATGTATTTCTTCGTCAAGTTCCTTTCATCAATCTTCTTCTCTTTTCTTGTACATGTATTTCTTCGTCAAGTTCCATTCATCTATCTTCTTCTCTTTTCTTGTACATGTATTTCTTCGTCAAGTTCCTTTCATCTATCCTCTTCCCTATATCCTTTTGCATTTCTTTGCTTTTCCTTCCATTTATATCCTCTTCTCTTGTGCAATGTATTTCTTTGTTATTTGATTTTTTACTTTAAAAAGACAACATACTCACTGTCACACTAAATCGCCTCTAGATTTTGTAAAGTTACCTTTTTTGCCTGATTTTGCAGTTAATTTGTGGGAAAGACTTCACAGTGCTGAATAAAAAAATAAAATAGCATTTAAATACCAGTAAACAGTTCTGCGAGCCCAAACATGGCGACGCGTCGCGCCGGTTCGCTTCAAACGTAGAGCTAGAGTGGGCGTTGCGTTATCCACTCGTAGAGTTCAAACGCGCACCCCGTTCATCCGTCTCTCAGTCTCCAGTCTGCTATGCTCCGCATATACACGCACTATATTTGCGTGCTATTAACAAACGAGTGGTTTCTTCGACCAGGATAAAGCCATAATATGGGTTCCCGGTGAGGCCTTTTCAGATATTATGCCTTAATCAGTAGTAAAAGTTAGTGGTCAGTGCCCTTATCCATATTCGACGTTGGGCCTACTCTTTCTCCACACCATGATTCATGATGAATTAATGTCATGCGGGACCGTTGAGAATATAAATTAGCTTCTCTGTATGATCTTTTCTTGCTGTAAAATTAAGAAAACATTACAGACCTGTGTGATTGTATACTTGTTTAAATCATACATAACATATTCCATGGTTCAAAATCTATAACATCGTAAAACTAGTAAAAAATAAAACTATCCGACTTTAGGACCCGGAAGCGCAGTAACGCAACCCGGTCGTGTGTCAGATGCGTTATTACTGTTTATATACTACAAAGCGCCCTCCATGACAAGCAGCCGAAATAGCTCAGTTGGGAGAGCGTTAGACTGAAGATCTAAAGGTCCCTGGTTCGAAACCACCCGGAGAACTCGCATGAGTTCTGAACTGTCCCGGGTTTCGGCAGCATTTTTTTTCCTCCTGTAAAACATTGGAAGTTTATAATTGTCAAATAATTTTAAACTAATTAATAGGATTATTTTTCTTTTGATTATAGAAATAAGGTCATTTCTTTCTTTACATCTCATTTCCCTTCCTTGAATATACTGAGGGCAAAAAATCATGATGTTTTTTTTTTTTTTTTTTAGCAAAAAGAAAAGTTTTAAATTTAATCTATAAATCGGTCATTATACCACATTTCGATTATGGAGATGTTGTGTGACAATCTGCTCCTAAAAGCTTTCTTTCACCTTTGCAAAAAATCCAAAACAGAGCGGGCATAGCATCATTATGAAAATCAATCCCTTTTCTCATATATCAAATCAACATATTCACGACAAATTAGGTTGGGACCTTCTTGATTGCCGCTATAACAAACACATGTGTACAATGATTTATAGGATTTTGCATAATTTCACCCCAAATTATATGTCTGACAATATCACAATAAGAACTTCCAATTACACACTCCGCTCTAATCAGAATTTATATCTCCCAAAGCCAAAGTCTAATCATTGTAAAAGAACTTTTTTTCTACAGGGGAATTTCCATTTATAACCAACTATCCAATGAAATTCCTATTAGATCCTTTAAACTGCTATTGAATCAATATTGGGGGGGGGGGGGGTGTTGTCTGCGTTTGGGTATAGTCATTTTCATTTTATTAATTTGTAACTTGGTTTGACTGTATAGTTTGCAAATTTGATTGATTTGTGTTTTTTTTTTGTTTATTTTATTTTTTTTTTTAAATTTTGTTTCTCTCTTTTTTTTAATTATATAATTGTGTTATGATATAATTTTTAATATATAATGATATGTGGGACCCCAAGGAAGAACAGCGGCATTTTGTAAATACTGCTGAATTTGGGTTATCGTCCGTTTTTTAAGCTCATGTATACGTTGTATTTTATGAAATGTATGTGGTTTTCTTAATACGGAAATAAATACAAACAAACATACAACCAAACAATTCAGAGCTTGCAGCAGAGATTTCTATTCAGATTTCATTTCATTAAAGTATCTGACTCGTTTAATTCTCAGAAATATTTGGATAAACGTGTGTGTTATTTACATTTAAATTATTACATTTTGTTGGCATTTCAAGCGGGCCATTTATTATTTACAATTTATTATCTTCCTGTATATAACATAAAACTGATTGTCAGTTACTGCATGCTGATTAGGTACGACTGATGAAATTAGGATATACGATTATAAGTTTTGGTTATTTTCTTAAAAAATTCGTTTTATAGAATGTTTTATTTTTATTTATTTATTTATTCTTTTTCCGTTTCACATAAACAAAATATAAAGAAACATGACATAATAAATATAATACAGCAAAGTTGTTCGAACATGTGTCATATAGAATACATGAAAATATCATAATTCTTGAAAAAGGATCAGCAACATAACAACACTTTAGCTTATAATAAGTGTAAAACGGAGGGACTTGCCAGAAAGAAGCAAAGCTTGTACAAGAGGCAAGCCCCTGAACTTAGTTTCAATACGTTTTAATCCAGGGGAAAATGAAAAAATGTATAATGAACACATAATATATACAAGATATAAGAAGTTATAAAAGTATAACTAACAACAAATATAATAACAGGGGGCAGAAAAAGAAGGTGCAGGTAATTATGAAAAGACAGATTGCAGAGGTACGTGTATGGAACGTCAGGTCGTTAGGCATGCTTATATGATTTCAGTTTTTAAGAAAATGTTATACGAAGGTATAATATAGGTATGGATATGTTATAGCTAATTGTGTATTGACTTGACCTGTTACTGTGAGTATTGACAGATTAACATTTTTTTAAGCATACGTTTAAAAGCATTAATACTAGGGGATTCTTTAAAATCATGAGGCAGAGAATTCCAGTATGCAGATCCAGAGTAAACAAATGAGTTCTTTGCAAATAAAGTTCTTGTTAATGGTAGATGATAGTAGTTTCGTTGTCTAGTTGGGTAGTTATGTATAGAAGTATTCTTGCGGAACATATCAGAAAAAATTGCGGGGAGATAGTCTTTACTTAATTTGTACATGAATTGGCCGAGTTGGAAAAGATATATGTCATTTACTTTCAGAATATTGTTTTCAAAGAATAATATATCGGTATGTGATCTAAATTGCGTCTGAAATATTATTCTTAGAGCCTTTTTCTGCAAAAGTAATATCCGGTTTAATTGTGTTTTTATTGCACATCCCCAAGCTATAATTCCATAATTAATATATGGAAAGATCAATGTGAAATAAAGTGTCAGCAATGTTCGAGAAGGAAGAAAATGTTTGAGTGTATTAATGATTCCGATATTTCTAGAAATTGTTTGGCATGTGCTGTCGATATGAGGTTTCCATGATAATTTGTTGTCAATAAGAACTCCTAAAAATCTTGTTATAGAAACATTATCAAGAACATGGTTATCAAAATGTATACTGCCCGGTAAACTATTGATTTTATTACTAAATAACATGTAATTTGTTTTCTGGAGATTAAGTGAAAGTTTGTTTGACTTGATCCAATCGGTCACATATGTCAATTCAGAATTTACAATTGTAATAAGTTGATTAACATCAGCATGAGAAAAGAAAATATTTGAGTCATCAGCGAAGAGTATGAATGACAGTAAATTAGAAGATTTGTGTATATCATTAATGTACGTAATGAAAAGTAGAGGGCCAAGTAGGCTACCCTGCGGCACGCCACAAGTAATTGGAAGAGTAGAAGAATTGCAATTGTTAACCGATACAAATTGAGTCCTATTAGTGAGGTAACTCCTGAACCACTCCAAGGCCTTCCCTCTAACTCCATAATGACAAAGTTTATGTAGAAGAATATCATGGTTTATGGTATCGAAGGCCTTGGAGAAGTCCAGGAAGATACCAACAGTGTGACAACCTTTATCAATAGAAGTGGTGACTTTATCAATAAATGACAAAATTGCATGAGAGGTACTATGGTTTTCCCGAAACCCAAATTGGGAGTTTGAGAAAATGTTGTGTTGTTTGAAAAAATGTGTTGTTCTTGTATGGACAATTTTTTCAAGAATCTTAGATAGCGAGGTTAGTAGGGATATTGGACGATAGTTAGAAACAAGTTGACTGTCACCTTTTTTGAAAAGAGGAATAACTTTTGCAATTTTCATTTTATTAGGGACCCGTCCTGTGTTAAGAGAAATATTAAAGATGTGCACTAAGGGATCAACGATAGCTATGATAATTTTCTTTAAAAGGAAATTAGGAATGCCGTCAAACCCAGGACTTTTCTTATTCTGCAGATTGCTGACAATATTGATGATTTCACTCGTATTTGTAGGATTGAAAAACATGGAATTAGGGTTAGGGTTGTCAAGGAAATCATTGAAAGATTTATTAGCTTGCGGCACTTCCTTCGCCAAATTGTTACCAACTTGTGAAAAATATGAATTAAACTTTCCTGCGATAATGTTATTGTCATCGGTTAAGGTATTGCTTGTTTTTATTTTTGTGATTGAAGAACTCTTTTTCTTTTTATTCAATGCACCATTAATAATTTTCCATGTGTTCTTGGTATCATTTTTGTACATATTAAGTTGAGAAGTGTAGTATTCCTTTTTTGCAATACGCAACAAAGAGGTGAGGGTGTTTTTATAAGAGGTGTATTTAGAACGAGAGACATCACTTGGTTTGGAGATATATCTATAATAAAGATTGTTCTTTCTGTTGATAGATCTCAAAAGCGATTTTGTAATCCAAGGGTGAATTGGAATCTTTTTATAATTTGATTTCCGGTTGGTGATAAGGGGAATATGTGTATCTAAAGAAAAGGTCAATTTGGCGATAAAAGAGTCATAAGCTACATCAACATCTGAGGAGTCAAAAACAGTCGACCAATCTGTACTCCCCAAATCATTGATTAGATGGGTAATGTTTTCGTCATTTATTTTACGATATGGAGTATTAAACGTTTCTTTACTAACAAGTTTGTTTGTACGAAACTTAACAAAAATTGGAAAGTGATCAGAAAGGTCACTAAGGATAACACCAGCTTTTGGGGTCGGAGAAGTTATATTACTGAAAATATTATCAATAATAGTGGCAGAGTTATCTGTTACTCTCGTTGGTTTAGTGATAAGTGGTAAGAAAGAATTAGATAAAAATATTTCAAGAAACTCTTGCGAAGTATTGTTACAATTAGCTAAGTTAAAGTTGAAATCCCCCATAAAAAAACAATCTTTATTTTTCAACAGAGGATTTAGTAAAAGTTCATTCAGGGTGTCCATAAAATTTTGAGTATTCAATTGTGGAGGTCGGTACAAAACACCCAGTATTAAGTTTTTTCCTTTGGGGTTTCTGATTTCGACAAAAAGGGATTCCAAAATATCGTTGGATATAGTCATGTTACCTATAAGAGTATATTCATATTGCTGCGGTATGTAAAGCGCAACACCGCCACCCGGTCTACGAGTTCTGTTATTAACAATCAAATTGAAACCAGTGAGTAAAAAAAGGGAACATGGGTTTTCCGAAAACCACGTTTCTGTTAAAGCAATAATTGAAGATTTCGGAAACATGTTGTTATCCAAGAATAATTTAAGTTTATCGAAATTTTTATTGGCACTTCTAATGTTTAGATGAAGAAGAAAAATGTCATCTTCAGAATTGTTCGATTTAATGAAAGATTTAAAATTTTGTTCTGTAAAATATTGTGAAGTGATAAGCTGCCCACATGGGTCATTTGGATCAAAGTTAAAATTTAGATCGGCAGTGTTATCATTAATGTAATTCTTTATATATGAATCATAATGGGAATTTTCACGCATAAAGGTAGCTGCATGCTGTGATGAGAGAGACAACAGGTCGTCATGATTGAGCGAGCTGAAAGGAAACTCAGATAAATCGGCCATAGGAGGAGGAGGAAATAAAATTGTAACGCCTAACGAGAATACACGATACCATGTTCCTGCTCATGTGTCTGTGCAAGAGAAGAAGATAGATTACAGGAGAAAGACAGAAGTGATAAAGGGGAAAATAAAAAAAGGCAGACATTATTAAAGAAAAAAAAAAAAAATCAGTGCAAGAAAATAAACAAACACACAGCCCCCAAAAATCAAAAGGGGGAAGGGTCAGAAAATTATACAAACTAAATTAAATAGGATAGAAAGATTAGAAATAAACTAACAAATCAATTAAGGATTGGTAATAATACTTATTTAACAAAAATGACAAAAAAGTAAAAAATAGAAAATAGGTATACAAAAATGATTTTTTTTTTTAACAAACAAAAATCCATTATGTATCCGTCTCTCCTGATTTGTTTTCTTGTTTTTTTTTACATCAAAAGGTACACAAAATGAGGATATGGAGTATGGATGTTACTCGGATCACGGACAGAAAAAAAAAAAAAAAAAAAAAAAACCGTGACATGTGCATTATTCAATGGACCAAAGCTAACAGGTGCCGTAACCAAGATCCCCAGAGAGACATAAATACCGAAGACTCTAACTGGATAGAGTCATATTAACAACATTTCATAAAAAAGAGAGGGGGAAAAACAGTTCGCGAGATACAGATGACAACAGAGATTTAAATGGAAGTTCACCCTGACGTAAAGTTCGTTCTGACAAAAAAGCAGAAAAACAAAAGGAACATACCGATGAAGGTCCGACAAAAATCCTCCAAAGAATAAGCGAGGTAAATAAAGTCTCCAGCCCGTGACGCCACCAGCGAGCAGCCCCCCCCCCCCCCCCCCCACAACTCATGCACTACAAATTCAATAAAATATTTTTTCAAGAAATTGAAAATTATTTTACCTGTGCATTAAAAAAAAACGATATTTTCAGTCATCATAGTCCATTAAAAAATGGGAATCTATGGAACCTATATCACACGACACAATGTCATGGGGCAGCCGCCCGCAGGTGACGCCACAAAACAAAAACTCTGAAAACCCACAACCCCCAACTAGTAACGGACCCCCGCCAAACCCTCACCAGCACTCTCAATAGCCTTTCAGCTATAAACAAAACCAAATTCTCCTCAGGGTGAACCTCCCCTTTAACTGTATATCACTGTATACAAAAAAGGTAGAAAGCATGCCGAGCCAGTTCAGCATGTCATAAATGAAGTCTCCATTTTAGGTATAGTTGTGTGAAACAACTTTACAAAGGAAAAGAAAAAAAAAATGGCACAATATCGACCAGTACATGCAATACAAAGATAACGGTATGTTTACACAAATGTAACGAATAAGATATATTACAGGCCTAAATTAATTGGACACGTAAGCATCCATTGAAAAAAACAAGGGGACGTGCTGTGTTTGAATCATGATAAATTTCAGGATTCAGATACAGGTGAAAATGCCGACCCTATACACTGTAGTCATCAAAGTTGGCATAAAGACAGTGTTTAAATTGTTTTTTTCTCGAAAATTAATAAAGAAAACCATCAAGTTTCATATAAGCAATTAAAAAACTGAGGGGGACAAAAGTGTCTTGCACGG
The DNA here is from genome assembly GCA_025617745.1 of Heliocidaris erythrogramma. Classification (NCBI taxonomy): domain Eukaryota; kingdom Metazoa; phylum Echinodermata; class Echinoidea; order Camarodonta; family Echinometridae; genus Heliocidaris; species Heliocidaris erythrogramma. The sequence goes on from CM046862.1 coordinate 4,229,603, forward strand.
TATCAGAATCAATTCCAAATTACTACCGTTTGTGTTCTATACATACACCGAAAGTAAATAGAGGTAATAAAAATACAATACCGACCCCATACAATAGTCATCAGTTGGCCTTACAGAAAGCATTTCTTTCTTTATTTTTTTTCAAAAATTGTCATAAAGAAAGCTAACATGTCTCATAAGCATTTCTAAAGATGGATGGAAAATCATTCAAGGTAGGTAAATAACTACAAACCGAGTGTAAATTAACAGGCCCCGGTAATGGGTGAAGTGTAAACACAACACTGTCGGTTCCATTAATCCAAATAACCCTTGATCAAAGAATGGACAAAAGACCTACTAGACAACATAATACAATCAAGGAAAAAAAAATGTCGAACTTGTTACAAGGTCATAATGGGTGTCTATCCAACCATCGAGCTTAATCGTCATGACTGAATTCATTCCCGATTAAAGACATTGCGTTGTTACGGCATAATTGAAATAGTACCAGCTTGGTTATTGAGAATGTTAATTCAGAGCTTGACATGGTTGGAGGAACACAAACGTAAATAAACAACATTTACAGATGGGGGAAAAAGATGAGGAAAAAAGAGATGTGTCTTGCACAGTACTCGAATCAATTACAGATTTTGATACAAGTGAGCAGAATCAATACATGTGGTGTATCTTTTTGGAAAGGAAAAAAATAGTGCAAATGTTTGCACAGAAGTGAAAAAAAAAACATATTATAAAGCTTTTCCATATTTTTAATATTGTCATATAGTGGGAAAAAAGGAGAAATATTCTGTTCCATAAGCATTTATGAACCTGCATAAAAGCTGTTGCACAAATGGGTGGGTAGTTTGAACATGAATTAGGTCAACAGCATCAGACCAATTACCTGTTCGGAGTAAAAACCAAAATAATCTAAAATCGATAAGTACGAGAAATACACAGGAACATATTTAAGTACATAACCAACAGCAGGTCAGATATTGATAAAAGAACAATCGCAAAAGTACGATCTGAATATAGGTCTTGGCTATTTAAAAAAAAAGCGAAAACGTGATACCCAATCCATAAAATAAAGGGTGTAGGCGTTTTGTCAGCATTGAAGATGTATTCACTTTTCACTTCAGAGATGACAGGTCACAGTATAAATTATTAAAGAGAAATAACAAAAAATCAGTAACTGTTCAAGGGAAACCATGAGAAAGCAGTCATTGCATGAATGAACTAACTTGGAACATAGAAAGAACGTTTAAACATTACCAGTTGCTGTGCTAAGAGAAACACCGTGGGCGACATGGTGAGATGTATCCTCAAAGTTGTAGGCATCTCCTCCACGAAGACGCCACTTGCCGGCATAGAAACGCATCCTAATACCTTTTGCATAGAGCGACTGAACCTGTTTAGCCCATTTTCGCTTTTCTTGAAGATCAGCATTGGTGAGATCATCGATGATGAAAAACTTTTCTTTTTTCAAGATATCACGAGCTTTCTTCATTATTTCAACCTTATCGCGATAGGACAAGAGCTTTACAAGAATGTGACGCGGTTTACCGGCAACCTTTCTTCCGTCACGGTGAGCACGCTCAACCTTCGAGTTGATTCCGAAGAGAGATCGTAGCTTTTCTTCAACTAGCGCGATGCAATCTTCGCTTTGTTGAGGTTGGGCAGATGCTTGAAGCTGGAAGGTTGATCCAATATCAGCAGGATGTGATGCTGGCTCGAATTCATCGATCCCGACGAGACGGATGTTGTTCCTCCTCGAGAACCGTTCGCTCTTATTCGCAGCTACATCGTTCTTATCGGCATCAACACGTAGTCTTGCGACTTCCTCTTCTAAAACCTTTACTTTCGCTTTCAGGCATTGCTGGTTGTCCTGAAGAGCATTGACCCTTTGCCGTTCGAAATCTAGCGAAGCCCCAAGAAGAGATTCCACGGCCTCTATTTTTTTGGCCAGCCGATCGACAGCTCTTTCGAGCATTTCTTCGAATTTCTTTGTTAGAAAAGAATCGTATTCATCGTGTATTGTGTGATCGGGCAGACCGGCACTAGCAGCTGTTGACATGGCGACGGATTTGGCGGGCCTTGATCCGCTCTGGTTCTCGGAACTCGGGCGAGGTGTTGAATCCAAGGCCAGCTGGTCAGCCGGAGCTTTGGGCGAAAACGGATTAGGTCTCTTGTTGGCCGACTTAATGTGCGCTCCGGAAGGTTGACCAGTGGTTGGTTTTGAACTCTTGATTTTCTGTGATTTGCGGAGATCGTAGGACATTATTCTTCAGAATACTTAAACAGCAGATGAATGGTTGTCCAATGGTTGAGGTAGAAGGTATATCCGATGGATAAGTGAAGTTAAAATCCTCAAAAAATGGAAAAGTCAGGAGAGACGGATTATATGTGTACTTGCTAAAAGAGCGCCATCTTATTTTATATGTTCAATTTCCAATTTTCATGAATGCAAAAAGTAACTGGTATATAGGCCTAGGCCCTAATTTTAAGACGGACATCCCACGGTGAACATAAATTCAGTAGGATTTTATCTTTATTTTGTTTATACTCATTGAAGTTTTGACACTTTTTCACGTCTTTAACATTATAATTATATAAAGGCCCTTTCTAGCTTCTTCTTCTTCTTCTTTTTTTTTCCAAATATGTATTTCACTTCTAATTTCCCATGTTATACAGATAATTGTGTTAATGCTATATTTATTCTTGGGAACCTACACAAACAAGCTATGCTTTCCAGTAGGTTCCTTTTTCATTTCATGATTCTGTACATTGTAGTCATATTATATAGAAAAATGAGATGAAATAAAAAACCTTGCATCAATCAATCTTCTTCTTCTTCTTCTCCTCCTGCTTCTCGTTCTTCTTCTTCTTCTTCTCCTTGTTCTCCTCCTCCTCCTCCTCCTCCTTCTTCTTCTTCTTCTCGGCTTCTTCTTCTTCTTAATTTCCTCCTCCTCCTTCTCCTTCTTCTTCTTCTTATATACTCCTTTGTCATATTTTTGTTTAAAATAAACGTCAATTTGCAGTTACTTTGGCATTGGAAATTAAACTTGAACTGCTATAGTTTACCAAAGTTTTCAAAAGAACAGTACTTCAAATCTTGACAAAACAAAACAAAAACTAAAGCACACCTTCTCTCTCCACGCCACCTACATTAGCGCACCCTGCCCGGTAATTGGCTCCTACCTTGGGGCGTTGGGCAATAGACCACAACAAGAAGAAGAAGAAGCCCATATGTAGCTTACCTTATCATTGTGAATATATATAGGCAAATAAAAATGCATGGTGCAAAAAATATTAGGGAATTATCTTGACCACATTTTAGAAAATTGTCAAAATGGTATGCAAAGACAAAAGACAAAATAATATTGTACACTAAAGTGGGCATTTTTTTTTCTAGGCCTTACCAATGAACATGAGCGAAGAAGTCGTGATTCCACGGTTGAAAAACAACAGAAACATTTTTCAAGCAAAACTCAAAAATGTAAATCTATGTCATAAGTAAGAAACATTCAAAATTTACTTTTGATATTGATCATGAACCCGTGATCAGTTTTAATTTTATGCTTCGTTATCTATGCGGTCAAATTTTGATATCTTTGCAGCATGAAAGGGAATAGTAAAAGCTATCATACCAGCTAATTGGTTTTGAGCAATTTTGATTGGTTCTTGATATATTGATTGTTGAATATATGGGTTTTCCTTTTTAAAAAATTGTCTTCACTCTCACTTTACTTTTTTGGATCACAGAACAAGTAAAGACGTCTTTGGAAGTTGAAGTGCATGGTACCTGTGAAAAAGTAAAATTTATAGTTCTGTTAGAGCGCCACCTCTGTTTAAATGCGTGTTTTTAATTTTTAATCAAGAAAGAATTGTTGTGTCCATCTTGAAATCCCGGCGCGAAGCAACCTTCAAGCCACGGGCAAGTTGGATGATCTTTGCACCTTTCCAGTAGGACTTCAGGCCGTTTTGAGAAACTAGATATTTACCTTACAGTCATATTAATAGGTACGTGAAATTTCATTAAAATTGGTAATGTGAAAAGACACAAAATTTGTCAAAACATGACCGTGATGCTGCGTGCGTCGCTACCGGCTGTGCACAGACGGGGCGTAGTCCCGCATAATGTTGGTCAGCAGTCCGTTGCGTTGTCTACATATTCAGCTGCCGTTTTTGACAATCATCGGGATCTTGTTTGTGGTAGAAAGTAGTAGAATATAGACCATAATGGTTTATTTGTCTAGATAAGGTAGTTTCAATAGCTTTTATGTGTATCAGCGGGCCTTTTTCCAGTCTAGATCATTCATACATGAGTAGCCAGGATTGGCTTCGTGAATGTAAAAAAAAAAAAAATTGGCTATACGCCTTCTACATCACGAAGCCAGGCGTTCTTACCCAGCAATCTAACTGCGCACGGGTTAGCAGGACTGGAAAATGCCCTGAAATATCACTTTTCTGATAACTCCCGCGACCGATAGCTCCTTCACCACAGCGTATCCTCCTAGGAAAACGTTTAGAATTAGAATGTCTTTTTGATCGTACGTATTTTTACCAAAAAATCCAAAAAAGATCGTAAGAAATTTCCGAAAACTCGCCAGTGTTTGTGTGTATCCATGCCTCCTCTTGTCATGCAGATAAGGCATGACAATGGATACACACAAACACTGGCGAGTTTTCGGAAATTTCTTACGATCATTTTTGGATTTTTTTGTAAAAATACGTACGATCAAAAAGACATTCTAATTCTAAACGTTTTCCTAGGAGGATACGCTGTGGTGAAGAAGCTATCGGTCGCGGGAGTTATCAGAAAAGTGATATTTCAGGGCATTTTCCAGTCCTGCTAACCCGTGCGCAGTTAGATTGCTGGGTAAGAACGCCTGGCTTCGTGATGTAGAAGGCGTATAGCCAATTTTTTTTTTTTTTTACATTCACGAAGCCAATCCTGGCTATACATGAGGGCAATAGGCCTGGCCCTAGGCCTACAAATGGCCTAGTATTTGAATATAAATTTTCCATGACCTAAGTTCATGGCTTCAACTCTGCATCCCCAAATTTGAGGCACAGTAAGAGTTGAAGAGTCCCTGAATGAGGTAATCTAGCAAATTTAAGATAATTAAATCTTGCTTAGAGTTAGACCAATATTGTCAGTTTTTGACTGCAGCAACAGTGAATGTTTGACACAGTCCCACATACGCAAGTAGCCAGGATTGGCTTCGTGAATGTAAAAAATAAAAAAAAATTGGCTATAGGCCTAGGCCTACGCCTTCTACATCACGAAGCCAGGCGTTCTTACCCAGCAATCTAACTGCGCACGGGTTAGCAGGACTGGAAAATGCCCTGAAATATCACTTTTCTGATAACTCTCGCGACCGACAGCTCCTTCACCACAGCGTATCCTCCTAGGAAAACGTTTAGAATTAGAATGTCTTTTTGATCGTACGTATTTTTACCAAACTTTAAAAAATCCAAAAAAGATCGTAAGAAATTTCCGAAAACTTGCCAGTGTTTGTGTGTATCCATGCCTCCTCTTGTCATGCAGATAAGGCATGACAATGGATACACACAAACACTGGTGAGTTTTCGGAAATTTCTTTCGCAAGAAATTCCCCAAAATTTCAGGAAACCCTCTTCAAAAGTGACAAAACAAACTGGTCAGTTTTAATCACTCCCGGGTACATTTCTGTAAAATAGTTGGTATTTTCTGTCGCATGTACTAAAGGTATGGGGGGAAAATAAGATAAATATTTTAAATACTTGCTTTCAAATTCAGCCCTTAAAAATCTCACTCCTACCTCAAATGGCCGTTAGGAAGAACTTTTGATATTTACAGCAAAATCTTGTCCAAAACCGGAGAAATCCCCGCCGATTTGTTTCGCGATCGCGTGTTGTTTACAAACTGCCGATGTCTTAGACTAAAATCGGCCAATATAATTTTTGTCCACGAAGAAACTCGGGATCGCAAGGGCACATCGATCTTTACGATCGCGCACACAGAAAATCGGAACTTTTCCGTGTACGCCATAGGGACCGAATTTTTGAGGACAAAACTCTTTTGGGGAGATGTCAGCGCCCGCGGCGACCAGGAAATGTACACAATGACTCCGATAGCTCGTTTCGCGAGAATCAACAGTAAATTGCGGATTTCATTTTTGTAAATATCTTTTCCAACATTGGTGAGTTGAATTTATTGTATTTCTTGGATATTTTGGGGTCGGTTTTTGAAAATTAAATGCCGATTTTGAGTGAATATTGGTGACTTTTGTGCAGTGGTGTTTTAAAAAGATGAGGTGTATGACTGCCTACATTATGCACCTATCAATTGTAAGACGCACCCCTCGACCCCCGGGAAAGGTGCGTCATGGTTGGGTAATTTACCAACAAATGAATGACGCAGGGTATGGTCATGGAAGCATTTGGTCAGTCACAGCATGGAGAATGGGGTGCGTCATAGTCGGTCATTTTACATGGGTGCGTCATAATGCCTCGCTATGTTTACAAACGGGTCTGTCCGCGCAATACTCACCGCGTACCGGGCTTTTAAACATGCAAACTCCTTGAATATAAAAAAAAATATATTGACATGGAATCTATACTTTCGCACCGGGCGCCCAAAATCGAGTTTGATGACATCAAATAAAATGGAAACCCCCAAATAATAATAATTGATCTCAAATCCTCTCTCATGCTGTCTTCTGTCTGGGTTCTCAAAAAAGGGAAGAAATAAGGTATTTTTCGTTACTTTGTTTATTTTTACCCCGTTCGTTCCAGCACTGCGTTGGCTGGTTCGGTTCTTGCCGCGATGATCGCGATCGGTAGCATTTGTGCTAGGCTGGATTGAGACATGAATATTCATGTGTTGACGTCACAAGAATGTCAGCGATTGCACTGTGTGACTTCTGCACATTTTCATATGTCATCGCCGATAATCTTATCTCGAGCTCGGCCTCAATAGCGTGCAGGATGATAACGTGTGTTTGTGTCTTCAGCTAGCGTTCATGCATGCATGTCGATATCAACAATGCATGCAATACTATACTAGCGCCGCGCCGATGCATAGCGTGCCACGTGCGCGCGGAGCTTTACCATGACGGGGTGCGTCACAATGGTAAGTCAAAGTCTAGAACTGGTGCGTCATATTTTTTCGTCCAGGCACAGTCATTGTAAGAAAAGGTCCGTCATAGTCGAGACACACAGGTGCGTCATGGTATAGGAAAATCCGACTCACATCTGACAAGTGACGCACCATTCCCGGGGGTCGAGGGGTGCGTCTTACAATTGATAAGTGCATTATACACACGAAGTATAGGAATGTACCTATGAGTGGTTTTAATCATCTATTATTCACCATAATTAGCTATCTTACAGTACATTTCAACCGAAGGTTTTCACTTAAATATAGCCAAAAATGCACAGTGATACATATTAGTACCGTACTGACTATTGCCTGCGTTCCTACCTACACAGTCGGCAATGGCGTGTGCCTATGAGTGGCCATGATGGCAGTGTGTCCAAACTTCGCGTATGTCCATAGGGCTACTTCGCGTATCAGTACTGAATACGCGATAAAAAGTACATTATACATGTACGCGCTACTGTATGTGGGACTGGAAAATTGTTCTACAATACGGAAACAACCCAAAAGAGGCAAATACGATGAAAAAATGTAACTACATGTACACATGCATTGCACATTACCATTACGATCCATAAGCTTATCCACGTACACGTAAAGTCATTCACTTGAAAAGGAAATTGCGACAGCTCTAAAGTTTTTTACAAATATTTTTGAACAACTAATAGCACAAACGACTTCCAATCATTCTTGGCCATTCCACAAAATTTTGACGTCTTATTTATTATTTGAATTAATATGCACAAATAGGGCCAAAAGAGGGTGCCAAACATAATCCGCGAAGTATGGACTCGTCTGTGGTGAGCGAAAGCTGATGGTAAGGGACTGGATTTGGCCTTAAAATGAGAGTTTATAAGATAAAATTTTCAAACATTTTTGCATGACATTATTTTACGGTATATTCTGCTTCATTTGATATTACATTTTTAATGTATATCTATCAAATTGTGTTGTAACGTTATAAAAGACGAAAATGTCCGCAAAGTTTGGACATCCCATCATACTACTAGTATGCGTTGTGAAAGTGATATTAGGATCTCTTATTGAATGTTATCACGATCTTAAAATTGTCAGACAACGTTTCTGTACGAGACTGAGGAAGTATGCTTTCTCAATATTAGTGTAAACAATTTGAATGCCCTACCTAGTACGGTATATGTAGTTAATGCTACCACCATAAACCAATTCAAGTCATCCCTAGAAAGATATTGGAGAAACAATCCAATCAAGTTTGAACCATACGTAAGATGGGATGGAGCAGTAAAGAGGGACAAATAGGCTTAGCTTCCAGTCTCTACACCCAAGTATTAAGTAAGTAGTTATAAAATGGGTTCAAGAATGTACATGTACATGTAGACAGTGTCATTGGTAAAATGACATCATGTGACCGTGCATTATTCTTTCCAACTGTGCAAAAATGTTCTCATCAGATATTGATAACGCACGCTCGATATCTCGCAATATTAACGATATAGCTTCCATGTTCACGAATTATTTGTGCACATAAAAATAAAGTGCGTAGTGCTGTGGCACGCACATGTACATGTACCCATCAAAAGAATAATTGCCGACCCGTTATATAAAACAAATAATGCACTGTTTTGTTTGTGTGTTAGGGCATGAAAGTGCACTCACTTTAGTCAGTGCAAAAGCAATGATGAACTTGCCCTACGGGGTGCGTGCATTATCAAGTATGTGGACTGACTAAACTGAGTCTATCCATCAATATGTGTAATACTAAGTTATCATAATTGAATCAAAGGAAGTTGTCCTAATAAAATGTTTGAAATAACTTGCGAAGCCTGTTGTCCAAGTGCGGAACTTTATTTGATTTTGAACAAGAAAACATGCACACATGTTTCCTGATACTCGGGTCATTGCCACTATCCAACCTTCATCTTTTCATTAATTTACTGAATGGTCTTCAGTAATATTAGAAGATAAAAGACAGGGGGAGGGGGGGAACAGGAAAAAATAAGAGAGACGAGGGCAAGAGAGAGAGAAACACATATAGAGGATGTAAGAGGCACAGAGAGAGAGAGAGATTAACTGCCTGAAATTATCAGGAATGTATCATTGCCGGCCATGGCATTGAGATGTGGCAGCTGTCCATGCAACTGGCTGGTCCTAATTGGGTTCAGTCCATGATATACTAGCTGATACACGTAGGGTGTGTTTATACTAATCTTTGCGAAGGCAGAATGAGCATTTTAAAATGCAGTTTTACAGGGTACTACTTCTTTGGCGAATTCTTGCTCTGCAGCTGGTTTTGCAAACCTTGATTGCTGCGCATGCTAATAGTTTATATGACGTCATATAAACGTGTTCCAAAATTATTGTGCGTTTATGCTTCCCCAGAAACCATGCGTTTGGAGAAATGCTGATTCAAATCGCACCTTTCTGTTATATACACCTTTCTGTTAAGAGAATGACTGTGGATGCAAACTATAAAACGCATGACAAAAGGCACATTCTGGCCTGAAAAATGGGAAGTATAAACGCACCCATAGACCACTAGGGTTCCTCAAGTAATTTCATCTTGATTGGGTGCCATATGGTCCAGATGGATTTAAAGGCAATCTTGACTTTCTGGTCATCAACCTGCATTTTTAATGGATAATGTTCAAGTCATTCTGAAACATTGATCTTGTACTAGCATTCAATCATGCATGTAGCAACAATCCTGACTTCTAGCTCAGTAATTTGTAAAGTGAAATTACAAAAACACTTGCCAATACCTTAATTGAAAAGCTGCATGTACATGTACATGTGCTGGAAATCACGATCATTCAGGTCTAGATTGCACAGGATTGGATATCCTTTGCTTTCAATTCTTCTGAATGTAAACATACACAGTGGAAGTGGTCAAATTATGCATTCAATCTTTTGAAAATGTTGAAAATCAACTTTAATCTACATACATCAAAACTGTACATTAATCTACACTGTAACCACAGATCTGTTACTTGTTGTCCATTACTTGTTGGATTTACCCTTTGTCTAGAATAGAAGCAGTAGCCAGCCCTACATTTTGATCTTAGCTATTAAAGTTGTAGGCCTACATACATGTATACATAATTGCTGTCAGTTAGCCTACCTTACCTTGCACCGGGGTCGGGCTAACTCGGCACTAGGGCAAACTTGGCACTGCGCGGTGACTGTGTTTCAAACGTTGAAGTTTACGCTACACACTGTACCTTTTTACAGACTTAAATTTCATGTTTTGTAAAATTTTACCTTCTAAAATTTTCAACATTGCTTCTTTGCTAATCATTTAACACATTGATATCAAATAATTTTGAATTCAAGTGTTTTGAAATGTGTAATTCATGCGAAATGCAACAAGTATTTGCGATCAATTCAGCTCTCTGGGCTCGCGGCCGCGATTTTCCGCCGGATCCCTTGCACCAATGCCCCATAATATTTAATACAGCCTACAGGACATGTTCTTGTACATCTACCTGAAATTATACCTCTCTTATGGTATATTGTACATTTTCTATCAAATTGACCCACGTTCTAAACATTCTTCATGTACGCAATGCAATTTTTTTGTGAGAATTCACAGTGAGCAGGGCTCCACTTAAACGGCATCAGGCCATCTGAAACTATTGGATCAGTGGCCAGGCTAGCCACTGAAAAAATATTGGGAAAGGTACAAATGAATGAAGTGTAGCATCAGGGCCACCTGAGAATCCATTTGGCCACCCGGATCTTTTGCTCAAGTGGCCCTGCTGGCCACATTAAAGAAAAAAGTTAAGGGCAAGCCGTGGTAAAATATTCATATTCAGTACACCGTACATGTACAACTCAATCATGTTCTTCAGCCATCATATCAAGTTTTATTAAAGTGAATTTACTTTTTTGTTGGACAGACATTTCCATGTACATGTAGATCTAAATGTACATTTGCACTGTGCTAGGACTTACAAATTGTCATTTTATATTTCATGTTTACTTGCTCATGTACATGTAGTTTTCACGTTATCTTTTAATCCCTTTAATGCCATACAGTGTAGATGCATTTTGCATGCAATTACAACATTGTTATAACGTATTTTCAGCCAATTTACTCGGCCAGGCACATACATATATAGTGTACTTTATAATGTACGTGATATGACTATGTACATGTGTACATGTATGTTGATGTGGGTGTGGCCAGGCACAAAGAGGCAGGCAGGCAGGCATCATGTACATGTATGTCTGCTATCCTACTCACCTTCAGAGGAATGTTTAACAGGGAACCAATACCATCATCACATATTCTTCAATGTCAGACCTTTTACCCTAAAGAACACATACATGTAGTTGGTAGATAAATGTTCTCCACTCTACTTTTTAAAGGATTCTTTTCTTTTAAGGCACCTAGTACTACAATAAGTATGAATTAATAATTAGTCCTAGCTGCGCTATGCTGCTGAAAGCATTAAAGAAATTTCTTTGTACCCAGTATCCATTTACTACACCTGGGTGGAGAGTGGTAAATGCTGATTGATGTCTTACTATGAGACATGCAGCGGCTGGGACTCGAATCACAAAGCACAGTCTGGCAACATGCCCACTACTCTATGACATCTCAAACCCCACTTTCACACAGGAGTAAAATTCAGCTATTTATAGCTGATTAGTTTAAAGAGTTTTAAACTAATGAGCATTAAAGTTTATATACGATAGCATTCACACAGAGAAAATTTCGGTGCGATCGTTAAGGATTCACTGCTAATTAAATGATTTCGTAATTGTCCCATGAGCAACTTTTTGCAAATGGCCTTTCCCTTTTTTCGTTAGGATAGACATCTTTTCAAAGAAAGATAATATGTAAGCTTGCCCGACATAGCAACCTACAGAATTCAAACTCTATGAAAGAAAGACATCGTAGACCAGGTGACTAGAATAGCACGTCAATGAACACTTGAGGAAACGCATTGTTTGCAAGTTGGCTATCATTTGGCAGACTGTCATAAACCAACCATCAATGAACACTGTCGCTTTTCAGTGGATTTAATGAAAAATATAAATTAAATGAATATATGTATAATCATTACATCACAATCGATGCTTATCTCAGTGAATTTTAAACGAACATGCCAGTTTATGTCAAATGACCTTTATCTGCTCATGCGCAAATCCTAATTACGAACTCGCTTATTGAAACAACATAAAATTATTGCATTTTGTGAAAGTTTGTTGCTGCAAAATTGGCTGTCATTAACAATTCATGAAAACCTTATGTCTCGAATGTTTCTGGTTTAAAGTAAAGGAATAAAACTCACAAATCATTTTTCACCTCTCCCAGAACTCCACCTTCTCTTTAAAGTCTGAATATATATAGCCTAATGATTGCAAGTGTGACGTTTACTGCATGTTGGGTGTCATCTGTCACGTACACTGTATACATACATTCACCTCAATGGAAGAAGCACACATGTATGAACACAGGCAGGCTCCATATGTGTTTGCTATTGATATTAATTTCTTGTTCATCCTGGTAGTTCGAAGTACTTTTTTCTCGTTATATGTGTATTTTTCAATGAAAAAGGAAAAAATATTCAAGATTACATTTATTTTTAAGGTGCACCCTGTACATGTACATACATTGTAGGCATACATGCCCAACTGATGATGGCCCGTTTCACAGTTAGGCGCCACTTTTTGTCAACCTAGGTATCAAAATTTCAAGTTTTAGTTGAAATGTAGAGAAGTATGATTTTTCAATCCTGGGAATGTGAATTTAACAGCAAATGTGGTGCCAGAGCTTAATTAATGCCATAACACCTGGCTCTGTAATGGCCACTTTGAAGTTTAAGGAAATTTGAATAAAAAACAACATTTAAATATCACAGATATAACTATAGGTCCATATGTACAAATAATATTATCACATGTTCACATGATGAAGTGGTATTCAAGCAAACTTTGTTCCAAAAATTGTGCCTTTCTGTACATTTGGTGTTAAAATATAGCAATGTGAAGAAAAAATATGCATTATAACAAGGTTTTGACTCTGAAAAGTTTCTCTCATTTTACACTTCCTCATTGAGGATATGTATTACTCCATGGAGATGATGATTGTGGTGGGGGACATCTACATCCTTAATAGTAACATTGCTAATGTTCGTCTTTTAACTTTAGAATTTTAGCCACAGGGTGGTGCGGATGTGACAAAACCAGATGTGAACGGACATTTCAAACATTCACCAATAATACACAGATATGAGCCCATCATTAGTTATTAAACAGTCTGCAAATTCAATTTTCAATCACAATGGGAATTTATTACTTAAATAGATTGTATTTTTCACAGTATGTGGTAACTGGCATGGCGGATGTGACATAATGCATGTGAACGGAACATTATCTTCCTTGTTTTCTTCAGTTTTACGCTGCAATCACAATAATAATGTCTAGCAATACTCCCAAGATTACCAATATTTGCAGAAGACAAGTCACTGCTCACAAGGTTATGCATTCTGTAAAGTTATGAAGTTACTTGTGGTGGATGTGACAAAATCAGATGTGAACAGACACTTTCCACCTTTATCAATTAATACTTAATGATAATGCAAATAACTGAGACAGTGATATTAATCAAGCATAGCAGAGTTTAATGTATACTGAGAATTCACAGCAATAATCTGTTGGTACGCAGAGTAACTTTTTGTCAGAATAAATGAATTCAAATACGGTGGATGTGACATTATAATAGTGAACAGACTTACCGTTATAGGTTGATTTAATTTACTGAGAAGTAGATTTAAACCAGTACTTATCTTTAGCAAAATCACTAAGAATACTCATATTTCTAGAATACAAGTCACTGCTCACAAGATTTTCTATTTTAAAAAGTAGCCTGCCTGAAACTCCTTGTGGCGGATGTGACAAAATCAAATGTGAACAGATATTTTACACTTTAATCAATTACTACTTGATGCAAACCTTTAGACAAGAATATTGATCAAGCAGCAGTGTTACATACATGTATGTACTGGGAATTCACAACAAATGGCATTTCTGTTGGTAGCAGTGTTAATATCTCATAGTAAATGACATCAAACATGGTGGATGTGACATTACAATACAGTGCATCCCCCAAAAAAGTTAACAGATGGAAATAGTCTCCTCAAATAATTATTTTTGAATATTTTCAATAAATTTTAATTCTTGTAGATAGATTAGGGTCCCTCCTGTACAATAACACCAAAAAATCTGACTAGTTATTACGCTTGAATGATTTAAAACCACTTTTGTGAAAGGGTGCAAAATTCAGACTTGACAAGAATTGGTGTTTGTTCAGACTGGTATGTTTGAAATTGACAGTCGGAAAATAGTCTCCCCAATGAAATATTTCAAAATATTTTCAGTAAAATTTCATACATGTGGTTTGCTTAGAATTTCTTATACCAAATGACACTAAAATGTCTCTCAATATTTTTATGCATAAGTAAAGCAAAAGTCACTTCTGTGAATTGGTGCAAATTCCAATCTTGACAATATGTCTATTGTTGTTCTAGCTGGTATGAGCCAAGTTGAGAGTCATGAAATACATTGTAACATCAAGATTTTATATTTTTGTCATTGAAAGACTATTTGTGAAAGAACAGACTTTGTTCAATGCATTTCCTGATATATCCCATCAATACTTTATGGTTAAGTGAGCAAGTCAGATGAAATTAAAAAACTCACCAAAAGTAACATTATGAAACACTCAGCAAAATAGTAAATTGCTCACTCAAGCATAACATGTTGATGAATGATATACAGAGAACATAGCCTGTTATTTCATAAATTGTCTTTTATTGATCCGAATATGGAAATTTTAAGCCTTTAAATGTACATAGTCTCAGCTCAGCTGATACCAGCCAGAGCCAATATCAATACTTGTCAAGACTGGATTTTGCACCCTTTCACAAAATTGGCTTTTGCTCTCTCAGACGTAAAGTATTGTGGGATATTTTGGTGTCATTTGATAGAAGAGACCGTAGGCTATCCACAGGTATGAAAATTTCTTAAACATATTTTGAAACAGTTATTGTGGGAGAATTTTCCAACTTAACTTTTTTCTTGGACACACTGTAGTGAACAGACTCGCTAGTTCAGTGTTTCTTTTACTCATACATGTAATTAATTATAAACCAGTAGTAATATGTTCAGCAAAATCCTTCAGAATACTCATAATTCCCAGATCACAGGTCACTGCCCATAAGTTTTGAATTCTTCAAATTTTAGTATGAATTACTGAAATCCTTCTGGCAGGTGTTTAAAAATGACATGTGAATACAAATGTCAACTTTCAACAATCGCAAAGTTAAACAATTCAAACATTTAATATTTTATCAAGAAGCAAATTAATTTATAGCAATAGCACATATTCATGTACTATCCAATTTGTGGATGAAATGTGAATAAAAGAACACTAATTTGTTTTTCCAGATGCTTTACACAAATGTGGTAAAAGCACCATAAAGTATAACAGTACTTGTACATATATGTACATACATGTACATGTAGCAAACGCTAGAAATACCGGAATGCTTTAATAAGTGTATTGCCCAATACGATTCTAATAGATATTTCCAATGTTAATCATACAAATGCTGCTTAGCTAGAAATTGCACTTACATGTACAACCATGTAGCTATGCATTCTGAATGTACTGCACTGGTACAGTATACATGTACATGTAGGTACAAAAAGCTCTTACATGAAACCTTTCACTCACCCATCACTTTCCTGGATTCTACTAGTCAGAGGTAAAGGCAGAATGTTTCATTTATTTGCTCCATAATTTTCTAAGTCACACAGTGATATTAAATGTTCATTGCAGTTTGTTTAAATGTATTCCTGTTATCTGGTTTGCTTATTTTCTCTCATCGATAGTGATTAAAAGTACTTATGAATACATATTTATTTCAAAAAGACAATTCTGCTTTCCAGTGTGACGTCACTTTCTTAACTACGACCCTAGTAACGCCTCTGTGGGTGGAAACAAGGCTCGTTTGAGCGTCTCAATTAGTTGACTTCGTCTTCGGTCCCACACGTAGAATTTGCATGCAATAAATCCATTGCATTTTATTTGTATGCACATAGAAGGACTCTCGCACAACGAACATCATCGGAAATTCACTCCTGGCAGGATAACCTCATACTGGTCGGAGTGGTTGATGACGTATTCAGGGAATTACAAAATATATAAAAAAAAGCTTTCACAAAACTTAGTAAGTGGGACTGTAGAAAGTCCCATACCCTGATGATATGGACTAGTGAACAGCTGCATGAGCGAGTTATTGTTTTTGGTTCCCAAAGCACATTTTCTGTCTTTGAAATCTATATTGCTCTATTATATTTATATATAAGACTGAAGCTAAATATCAGCAGGATATGTATCTATTATGAAATGATCCGAACAAATGAGCCGAACGTATTACGTCGGTTCCCAGCGTTTGTTGTCTGAATTTTTCTTGCAGATTTCGATCGCGTTGACCCATTTTCCCCATCTTCGCACTATTTAACGCGATAAGGAAAAATACAAAATGAAAGAATATCCCTGCACCATATTGTGGTTGTGACAACCTATGGCACAGCAAATTTTCGGCATTTTGATGAAGAAAAGAAAACCATTTTTATAGAGTCAAAGTGTGTGCAAAGTCAAATGTGTTGCTACGCATTGCCAAGCTATTGTTTTCACCCAGCGGCTGCAATGACGACGAAAGATCCCGGATGCCCGGAAAGGAGAATTCCAAAGTTTTTTTTTAATTAGTTGGCACTTTTCAAAGTCTTGTCGTTGGGGGACCTAGTGTAGCAAATGGAGAATACACAATGTGTCTGTTCACATGGAAAAATGTCACATCCACCACACATTTCAACAGCATAGTATTCAAAGCATCTTATAAGAGAGAGGTGAAATGGTAGTATGTTAAATATAATACTAAATTTATAGCTTTTTAGATGTCATATATGTATCAAGTTAAGTAAAATACATTGAATTTTGGCTTTATCTGATATGACGAAAAATGTATTTTACACCCTTACTGTGTGAAAATATTATTATGTAAAATAAAGGGATAGGTATAGTTAAACAAACTGATTACACTCCTATTACATTGTAAAGACCAGAAATATTTAATTTAGATGCCATTAGGTGTAAAGAAAAACCGAACTGTCCCAATAATTTGGTGAAATGTACGAAATGTCCGTTCACATCTGGAAGTGTCACATCCGCCACACCACTTTAAGCATTTTCACTTTTTTGTAAATTTATAATTACGCAGCAATCTCTTTTTGTATTCTAACTGCCAGCTCAATATAGAATCTGAAATTTCCTGTGATTTAAAGTCGATCACATTTGCAAGTACTGAGATATATATCCTGATGTGATTCTGGAAAAATAGACTGGTGGATGTGACAGGTGTGAACGGACATCATGTATTGTGACATAAAAGAAAAACTTGAGTTTGAAATGCCTAATTGTCTTCATTGGATATGTAGCTCACCATTTCTCCAAAATCTATGTAAAAAAATCTGAAGTCACCTAAACCATAAAAAAGTAATAGCATTCCAAAATTTTGGTGGATGTGACAAAATTGTGAACGGACATTTAATTTCGTTTTTCAAATTATCGACATAGCATTAGATCGAAGTGAGGTACAGCCAAACTTTCTACAGTTATTCGACCAAACCAAAAATGTGCTCAGACAACATTTTTATGAAACATGCCTTAAATATCTAATGTGCATGACCCTTATAAGTAGATGCTTAAATGTGAACGGACACTGTCACATCCACCAAGGGAATTTTGGAGTGAAAAAAATGTATAAAAAAGGAATCAAAATGTTTTAACACTAATATGATTTATTACAACCACTCATCAACCAAACATATATTGGTTCAGTTAGGTGAGAGCTGAGTGTGTTTAGGAGTGGCACAGTTTTCAAAAAAGGTATGTTTGCCAGGTTGACATCAGGTAGGTCCAATTTGGGCACATCTCACCCTACTGTGCACAAATGCTTGGGAGTTAGATTTTCGTTATGCTATGGGAGGTAGACCCCATAGGGGCCTAACATATGCATATCAAATCATTTCATTAATCCGCTCATATTCTGTGTAGGAGACCCAAACCTAAAAAAAATGAAAAGTGGCGCCTAACCGTGAAACGGGCCTTATATATTTTTTGGAAAATTGGCTATATGAACTCCTCCTCTTGATCCGTATATTTTACAACACCAGTTTTTGACACTGTCCTTACATGTATTCCCTCACACTATATTTTCAGCATCTGACATCAAGTACATGAATATGTACATGTAGGAAAGCCTACATAAGTGATGATGTCAATGTGTGCATATGTGCAGGCCAACATGTACCTCATACCTCTTTCTGCCTATGGCCATATAAACCCCTTTTCTCCCCTGTATCTCTCTGTTTCTCCCCTTCTCCCAGAATTATCCTGCCCGACTCTTTGAGTTGAGATTTACTATGTAGACAACTGGTTACATGATGGATGAAGGCTTTGCATTACATGCCTAGACATATTGTATCGGTTGGAATGATGCTGTGCATGATACTTGATAGTGCATAAAATGTATCTTAGTCCTCACATTGATCAACTGAACTTTAAGCCTACATACTACATGTCGGTATTATTATAACTTGGTAAAGTTAGAATGTACATTTTAAGTTTTTAACAGTCAACACTGTCAAGCCAGATCAGGGTTTGAGTTGTGAGCGAACTATACTTTTTGAACTGTGTGCTTGTGATGTACATGTAATATGCCTACATGTAGGCATACTGTCCATATTATACTCCAAATAATTAGGAATATGATCAGAGTCTAAATGAAAACATTGTTCAAGGAAGCATATATGTACATGTAAGTTCACTAACATTCAATGCGGACCATTACTGAGGTGTACTGTACTGATGATATGAACACTAACATTAAACAAACAAATAAGTATAGGCCTATGGATAGTATGGTCTCTGTACAGTACAGGAATGGGTAACCTCATTAGTCATAAGGACCGCTATTCATAAGGGCCACTTATTCATAAGGTCCGCTATCCATAACGCGTGACTAAATGAATAGCGGTTTTGTATGAATAGCGATCCTTCTAAATAGCGAGCAAACCATAAACAAATTACCTCGCTATTCTTAAGGACCTCCATTCATAAATGAATTACGTGTTTCTATGAATAGCGGTCCTTATGAATAGCGAGTGGACCCCGTATTGCACATTTCCCTGGTACATGTACATGTACATGTGTAAAAATTTACATAGATACAGTATGTGTATTTAACAGATATTCAAATGTTTACAAAATGTAAATAATGAATGCTGTCTGTTTTATCAGACTAGAAATCTCCTTGCATAAATTATGGTTGTACCCTGGGTGATCCAGCCACACCTTGCCACCCCAGATCTCTGGGATGCCCAGGTGGTGAATTATGGCAATTAATTCCAGTAGACCTACCATCTTAGCAAGGAGGAGAGGCATGGATAGATGGATGGAGGGATGGAGGGAGGGATGGAGGGAGGGACGGAGGGGGGGGGGGGGGGGGGGGGGGGGAAGGGGAAGGGGGTGAGTCATTCTTATGATTCATGGTAAGGAGTGCTGAGATTGAATATCTTGAGATGTTCAGCAGGGGAATGTTCACACTGAGATTTTATGTGTACTGCAATGTATCCGATGAGACTAGAATCAGATGTAAACATTGACATACAATGAACATATTTAATATAATGCTTTTTTTTGTACAGCTGTTTGTTATGATTGCTGTACATGTATTATGCAGTGTAGTATCATAGTTTGTATTAATATATGCCTTGTATCATTTTCCTAAAATTTGACAGTTCTATGGAACTGGGGTGGTATTCTGAGAATTATTTTATCTTGATTTTAGTGAAAAGACTTTATTTGTCATATTAAATTGCAACATTTCATTGGTGTTTGCGCAGATGAATTCCGCTTTAATACGCAGCCACTTTCGCGAAGTCATTAACCAATGATGCGCCGTAAGCGTACAATCTATTTATATGACAATTAAAATTATTTCACTAAAATCAAGATAAAATAAATCTCAGAATATCACCCCTGATCTTCTTCAGAAAAATTGATGTAATCACATAATTATCGTCATTATCAATACTGTATCATTATGTTGTTGTTTTTTTAAACAAGATATTTAGCATGGCAGGCATCTTCTCTTTCCAAATACATGTACTTGTAGATGTATATAGCATACATACCATGAATATATTGGAATGGCTGTCAATGGCATGATAGAAACTGAAAATAGATGTTAACCTGAAAATCAAGGTGGTTAAAAAGGATTTGAAGTCTCCAAACTATTCTGTCAGCAACAGTATTTTTAGGTTTTATACATGTATATATGTATTAAATAGGAACCCAGAATTCTGCATAGTATACCTTTTGAAATTAGGTACTATATAGAGTACCTACATTTGTAGTGTGAATACAGCTATATGCTTTGCCTCATCATTTCATTTGGTATGCATGAAGGCAGACATATGAACGCATCCTTCTCCAATACATGCATCTTAATGAACCTACCATGGTGGTACCTCTGACTACTATGCAGGGCTTATCAAAAACACACAATAAATCCATGAATAATTATATGTGCTTGCCACAAGTATATTTATGAATTTTTTGTGTGCATTGTGTTCATGGGGAGCGTGTGTTGCCTGTAGGTAAATGATCATTTTTGAGACATTCTTTTTTTGGGCATCAATCTTTTCAGTGGTACTACATGTACAAGGTGAAATTGAATTCCTTGTACATTTGTAGATTATTCATATTAAATATACAAGAAAAATTGTTACTCTGCTCATAAAATCTCCTTGTGAAATATTAATAAATAAAGCATTGTGTAGACACTTGGTAAATTATTCTAGTATGTACACTGTTTGTGTTCATATTTGAAACATTTCCTTTTAACTTTTCATATTGATAAAAGTCTACCTTTCAATACTCCTGTTTTTTAGCTTTGAAATGTCATCTTCCAGCACTTCCAACACTTCCAACACTACAGATGCAATATATTCATGAGTGCACAGATGAAAATGTAGAATACATCATTTTTTAATGAGGATGTTGAAATGACATCGTGGTCTTTTCAGTCAAACTTTTTATCTTGAAATATTTATTTTGTCATTTGGGGGGCAAAAAATTACCTCTGGAAGGTGTTGATAATTGAATTTCAGAACATATAATTTGAACTGCCAAATTTTGATATCTTTACAGTCATGTATTGTAGAGAGGTATTTCCACTTGATAGTATAAAGATTACCATAGAAAGTTCACTGTATATGTCATTATGTACATTATCGCAAAATGCAAAATTAAGTGCGGAATTTAGTCCTCTCCGATATTGTTTTTTTGTGCAAATTGTATACATGTAGGATGTACATGTATGTCGTCAGCCTTATACCAAAAGGGCCTTAAGGCAATAGACTTTATACAGTGATAAGGCCCTTTTGGCATAAGGCTGACGATGTACAGTGTACTTGTTTATCTACCATCTAGAGAAAATCCAGAAGCAGAGAAATCTAGGTTTTGTTATGTGGTGTTTCTCATATAACCTCAAGGGAGAGTTATGTGAGACCTATAGAACATTAGCCAGTCTATCTGCTCTTCCATTTTAATCTACTGCTCCAGTTCAAAACAGGTTGCATCCTCACACACGCTCTACAAACTGTGTGTTCAAATTCAGCAAGACTTTGGCTTTTGCCTGTGATTGGTAAGCTACTAATTCAAGTCCATTTGGCAAACAAACCGGAGGAATGAAATGTATTGAATGCAGAAAATGTATCGAATCCCACCGCACCACTAGCATCCTTTGGCAAGACGTTAATCTACATTTGCCACTCTCCACCCAGGTGTTAAATGGGTACCCGGATAGGATGGCGAAAGTTAATCTTGTTTGCTTAGTATGTGCGCGCTTGGAAACAGGCGACTGGCTGGATTGCTCCCCAGGGAGTGGAGAATGTGCATACATTGTGTGCGGGCGTGCCAGAATCCAATGACCGGGGTAATAATATATATCCAGTGCTTTGAGCCAGTTTGGGAAAGGTGCTTTATACCGTAAATGCCAGGTATTATTATTATTACATGGATGGTTTTGTGGGTAAAATCTGCAACAAAGCTGTGTCTGGAATCCAGACTAACATCCAACCTGCAGGCAGTGAGATTGGTGATGATGATAACCATGGGTGTCCTTAACTGACCTTTGAGTGACCATTGACTGAGGTCAGGGTCAATCTTACAACCCCAGTGGACCATGTTTGTAAACATACATGTATCACACCCCATTGTCTGAGAGCCAGAGACAACCCCTGAGGGCTACCCCTAATTAGGATACCACTCACTGTCCTCCATCAACTACTGTAGTTCTTTATTCAAAGCCTTTCACTCAGAGGTACATGTACATGTACTACCTGTAAATAAATCTTGACAGAGTGGCTTTTGATTTACTTTAATTCATTACTTCTATATGATCAGATTTTCAATTCACCTTCTATTATTAAGAATTTCTCATGGTGGTGGTCATGTAAGTTAAGATGAATATTGATCTTTTACAAAGTTTTTGCCTCTGATTATATTATATGTACTGTATGTCCTATACAAAAATACTTTTGTGACAAATAAAATACTCATATGAGCCTGATCGATTTAAGAGTGTAATGCATTTTGTCCGTCCGTGACATTAAATATTTTATGGACTATAATTTAATAATATAATAGTAGGAAACCATGGCAACCAAATTTTATCAAATTTCAACTGCTTCAGTGATCCCCTTCATCAATGAAACATCAAATAGCTATCTATACTCATTTTCTACAGGCCTGCAAATTTTCATAATTTGCCAAATGTCTGTCCGAGACTAACTGATCAGGCTCATACATGTATTTATATTAAGCTGCTGTAATTTTTGGTCTTTTTTGAACTTCTGAAGCAGAGTAATGGACAAGAGAAAGGTGAGAAATAGATATCATATATACGTGTAGATGTAGATACAAAATGTACATTTTGATGTTGTGTTGATCCCTGGTCCTGAGCACTTCCTGCTATATCTTTTTAAAATTTATACAGTACATGATGACACATCAGTGCATTTACTTATTATTTTGACTTTTACCATAACTGGAAATGTAGGCCTTCATGACCTACAAATACTTTTGTGAGATATTGTGTAAGCCTCGCTTTGGGTCCATCATCATGAAGATGACAGTACATGTATGTGTAATTTATTCTGAATCTACATGTACATGTACATGTGCATTAATGCAGACTTGTGATGTACTGACTGAACGAGGTCTGACTAATAAGCCTAGTACTCCTTACCTTGTAGATGTGGTAAATAGATTAACTGGACCTGTCTTGATGCCCAGTAGGATTGGTTAGTGGTTACTTGACAGTTTGGGAATGGACACACCTGGAGTCCTGGACACATCTTCCTTGGGAGTAACTATGATATATTAGGCATGGATATATATCCATGATATGCATGTATTGTGCATTCACATTGTTACCCAATTAATACTAAAAGTGGTAGAATTGTGTCTAAAAGACGAAATGTATGATTGAAGATTTTCTTTAGAGAAAAAGGATATTAATGATTTTTGGGTTACAGGCCAAATGGGAGTGGAGCTCGCAAGATATGTCACAGAGTTGCCAATTTATATTTGATTGATTGCAAGTTCAAAAATTTATAACTTTCTTATTACTTATCGTATTCTGCTCAAACCTTCACTCATCTGTAATAATTTTCTGCTTCTTTTAAAACCAACTTGTAATCAGGGTGGACTTTTCCTTTAAAATTACAAGTCTGTTGTGAAAGCAGCTACATGTATTGTGCACTTTTGCACAATTGGTTATCCTGATGTTCGATTAAAATGCTTGGCTATTTTGCCATTTACCTTCAAAAAATATTATGTACAAGTACAAGTACATTGTACGTATGAGTCAGAAAATTGTGACAAGGCTGCTGTCTTAGGAATTGATTCTGACAAATTCACCATGAATTTGAGAAAAAGTACACTAATCCGACAAAAATTGATGGACATTTTAGAGTACCATTTGAATGGGATTGTGTGGAAGCAATTCTGTGTTAATAATTGATGTTTGACACTTGTAGATAGACATGTAGAGTACAGTTGTACATGTAGTGAGGAAGGATTAAAACTGTTGTATCAAGCTGAGTAGTAGGGCCATAGTGTGAGAAGGCCAAGGATTTACATGTAGGTCAACCGTCACGTGGAAAATACATGTATTACAAATAATATGGTGCTATCACTGCATTGCCACTTTTCTACAAGAATATTCGGGGGGGGGGGGGGGGGGGGGGGGGGGGGGGGGAGGGGAGACGTGTATTGTAATAACCATTGAGGGATGTACAGTGTACATTTACATGTACATGTAGGTCTGAGTATGATAGGCTGACTGTCCTGTTTTTTGTATGAACACAACCAGTTCGGGATGATACTTAAAGAGTGTCACTTCTGTAGGCTGTTTCCATATTACTGTAGCTTTTCATTTCTTGGGTCATTTAAACCCCTTCCATGCCACCAGACTTTTGAGCAAATGTCAAAAATGAATTTTCAAGAGTTAAATATTAACTTTCAAAGAGTATTTTCTCGAGCAAACTGGGCAAAGTTATATTACATAACAATAAACATTATACTGATGGCGCAGCTTTCTGTATGAGGAAGAATTTTCAAGCCATTTTAAGCCCAAACAAAATCTTCAACACTCAGAATTTTGGGCGGGATTTGCCGCCCACGGCATGGTAGGGGTTAAGAACAAAGACTTGTTTACAATACAGTACATCCGAACCACATCACAAATGTACTTTCCTGATTGGAACCATTTTGAATACTGTTGTTTCTTAATATCATCTGCGTCCAATTATTGATGTTATTAATGACACCTTTTCATGTTTTAAAATTATTATTTTAATGGACCTGACGTTTATGCCCTTCATAAATTCTTGATGTATTTTTTCCTCCCTCTTGATTGCTCGTACGTACATGTGTACATACATGTACATCTATTTTGATGATGTCCATCAACCGGTCCAGTGAGTCGCAGCAACACTGACCCGAACACCTATAAAACATGGCAATCCTCTGTAATTACTGTAGCCAAAACCTCCGTATGAAAACTCCTTAAAAATGTCCGGGCAAACTATTCAAAATATCTGCGTAAATACAGGAACTGTCTATTCATTGTGTAGTGAGTGAATGTAAGTGGATGGAGGGTTCACAAGATACATGTACCTCTAGGCACATTTTTCCCCAGTTCATTAGATTCTGATTTGGACCATTGGAGTAAATGTGTGAACTACCTATGGGCCTATATGTAGACTGATCCAAGTCACTCCTGTGACTCCAGTCCATAGAGAGCTCTAGTAAGGGGAGAGATTTGGATCGATCCGTACAGCTCTAGCACAGATAACACACTCTCCTGTATGAAATGGGCACTATATCATGTACCATATT
The DNA here is from genome assembly GCA_025617745.1 of Heliocidaris erythrogramma. Taxonomy (NCBI): domain Eukaryota; kingdom Metazoa; phylum Echinodermata; class Echinoidea; order Camarodonta; family Echinometridae; genus Heliocidaris; species Heliocidaris erythrogramma. The sequence continues at coordinate 4,255,249 of CM046862.1, forward strand.
CATCTCCATACTATTGCTTTACAAGTAAACTTGGATTGGGAAGGTCATCATAAACAGGGACAAGGACTTTTGTGTTGATTGCCATCTGAATGAAATTGTCAGCGCTATTGTCATTAAAAATCTACTCTTGAGAATAACATCGAAAGCAGTTGTCCTGACATTTGTACTTGTGGTTGTATTGTGCATCTGTTGGTGTACTATTTCTGGCTTATAGCCCTTTTACACAAGACCTTGATAAGGTACATAGATATGAAATTTGTAAAAGAAACATTATGTACAGAGCAAAGGAGTGTATTCAGAGGATAAGAACGTCGCAAAGAGAAGCTATTTTTTGGAGGGGGGGGGGGGGGTGGCCTCAGCTTGTATGTAGGTCAAATGTACAAGCCTTGAGCATAAAACAAATTACAGCTGGCTTGTCATATCAGCATATTTATGTTCATGCATAAGCTCCTGCCAAGTTGTACTTCTTTGTTCAATACAATTTTCACACCGGTGATGAATCCTGATTCTTTATCAAGCGTTCGGTTAAAAATAATGCTCAAAGCACCGTTTCGCTATACGTACATTGTCTTATTATATTAGATGTTTTTGAGCCAAGTTCAAACAGGAAAATCGTTATTACTTATAGTTTTCATTTAAATTGATGCTTGAATTCTAAACATTGTTTTTACATTCAGACAAGGAAAATTGAAGTACATCGTGTACCTGTAGAGTTTTCGTAAGGAACATTGTACTGTTTTCTTTGTGTGAATGGGGTTAATTTAGATGTTGTTCCAGAGTGAGTGTGAGATTGGAGGGAGGAAGTGGGAGAAGATGTTGATATCAAAGCACAGCATGTATGAGTCACTCATCAGACACACCAGGCTTTATTTCAATCATAAATGGTTGGTTGGCCCGGGCCACACTATTCTCAGTTGGCGATTTGGCATAGATTTTATTCCCAAGTATTACGTGAACTTACAGGTAATAGGGCTGAGATGATTTGATTGGACTTTAATTTATTCAGACATTATAAAAACATGTCTCGGGGAAAACAAAAAATGTTTGACCAACCCATACAAGTCTGTTTCCCGGATATTATAAACAAAGTAGATTCAATATCATTAACATATTGCACAAAGTATTATTTAAAAGATGTAAACGATACACAGCAATGATGATTGCAAGTAAAATCACTATAGTATTGCAAAAGTAAAAAATTACTTAGTTGAGGTATAGAATCTGTGAAATTAACTATGTGGGTTGAAATGGTTATTTAATGCTTTTTTAAACATGCTAAAGAGTTTTCATATTGACTACATACTTCGGAAGTTTGTTCCAATCATTCATGGTTTTAGGATAAAATGAGATCATATTAATCTGTTTGTGCGAAGGGTACATGCGTCTTTAAGTTATGATCATTTCTTCCAATTCTGTTCGCAGGTGTGCTCCTGTTTTTATGTCCTTTATCTATTAAATCATTAAAAGATGCATGTACCCTTCGCACGAACAGTTATTATGATTGTCATGATGGATATTTCATTGAATGTTAGGAGGGATGTTCCATCCAAAATTCAACTGCCCCTCATGCTCATACAGTGGAGCCCCTAAAGTCTTCCCGCTGCAAGGGGCAGGCCTTTGTGTAAACAGGAATATTCTATAGCCTGTAGTTTTGATCTATGAGCTGTATGCAGGGATTAAGAACTTCTAAAGTACAGTACTTGCTAAAATGTCGTGGGAGAGATGCAGGAATTTTCTGCTCTGTGTCTTCTGGATAACTTATTTTATAGAAGATGCATGATGAATAATGTAAGAGTATGAACGCAGCCTGTGACACCCTCTCCTGTCTTGCTATGAGGCCCATGTGTAGTTTTCAGGGTCAGTGGACTTATTTCTCACTTGTAGTAATGAAGTAGACTGTAATAGGTGAGCACAAGATGTATGAACACATGAGGCTTCCATGTCATCCATGATCTATACATATGTCCTCTTCCCTGCGAACTTGATGTAGAGTGCATCTAGAACATGTGGAGTTTGGTGTAAAGAGAGGTGTGGCCTTTTGAAAGTTCGAAGTAAAGGCTGATATTTAGGCTTTCAGTTCTCTCTCTTTCTCTTTCTCACTTCTAGTAATGAAGTAGTGGAATAGATAAGCCCTATGAGACTTCCATTCTCCTCCCTGCCTTTACGTGATGCATGTAGAGTTCATCTGTAACATGTGCAGTTAGGTGTAGAGAGGGGTGTGGCCTTTTGGCTTTCATTATATAGGTTGGTTGCAGGCTTTAAATGAAGGAGCCCTGATGCTTACACATTTTTTTTGGTTCTTATTTTCTATACCAAGCCAACCCTCAAAATACTTGGCAAAAGTGCCTTTCCAGATTTACAACAAACAATTTATCTGAAAATAAGAAAAATAGTGGATTCTTTTTTACTAGGCCTATCTGCTGAGTCAAAACCCCCAAGGGCTGTATTTCTTCTCAGTGCTGATTTCTATTCAAATGTATGTGAATAGGGAGGGGCAGGGGTTAGTTTGGGGCCAAATTCATTGAATGCTACTTGTATACTATACAAATGCTATGGAGAAGTACATATTGATATAATGTTTGAACAAATTCTTGAAAAAAATATACATACATGTAGATGTGCAGTCCTACCTAAAGAGCCTTCGCTTGTTCCTTATCTGTATTGTAGCTCTATGATATATTGGTTTGTTTTTTATCCTCCAGTTTGTGCAAAATGTGGATAATATATGTGTATAGATTGAGAAAATTTAAGAACAAGTATGTACAATGAGAATTATAATATCAAGAAGTGGGCCTCTATCAGAGCGTAGTTTGGGATCCCTTTATACAAGATACGAGAAGGCTTCTCAGCCTCTTGCACCTGACATCTCCAATCAGAAAGGATTCCAAGCCCGTGGGAAAAAATCATTTCCTTATTTTATACCCGAGCTGTTTGTTTGATTTCATCTCCATTACAATGTTCAGTAGAGTGAGGGCATTGATGTTATGGGAGAATGGAGATTAGATGAGATGTGTTATGGTGTGTGGGTGTGTGTGTGTGTGTGTGTGTGGGGGGGGGGGGGGGGGGGGGGGGGTAGAAGGGTGAAGATACATGTAGAGGAAGAAAGATGTAGAGAGAAATAGACAGGGAAAGAGAGAGAAAGTGGACGTACATACATTACATAGAGAGAGAGAGAAAGAGGGGAGAGAGGAGAAAGTCAAAGTTCTACATGTGTATCTAATTCTGTGCGAGTAAGAGATAGAGAAGGGGGGGGGGGGTGGCCACCAGGGGGGCCCTGGGGGAGGACCCCCAATTGTAAAAGCTATGTAAATTTCAAACATCTTCTTCTCCAGAACCAGGCATAGCTCAGACTTGGTATTGTGTATGTAGATACCTCTATAGATGAAGAATGAATGTTGTTCATGAAATTTCTCCGAGTGGCCCTATAGGGGCCCCGTGGGGGTAACATACTGGGGGGGGGGGGGCTGCCAGGCAAAATGTACATTCTGATCTTCTTCTCCAAAACACATGATCGGAATTCAACCAAACTTGGTAGGAAATATCCTTAGGGGTAGGGGACCCAAAGTTGCTAAAATGGTACATGTGGCCCCCAGGGGGGCCCAGGGGGAGGGCCCCCAATTGTAAAAGCTATGTAAATTTCAAACATCATCTTCTCCAGAACCAGGAATAGCTCAGACTTGGTATTGTGTATGGAGATACCTCTATAGACGAAAAATGAAAGTTCATGAATTTTTTCTGGGTGGCCCGATAGGGGTCTGTGGGGGTAACATACTGGAGGGGGGGGGGTGCGGCAAGTTGTCCGCCATCCATAAACTTTTTACATTTTCAGCTTCTTATCCCAAACCCATGATTGGAATTTAACCGAACTTGGTAGGAAGCTCAGACTTGGTATTGTGTTAGAGATACCTCTATAGATGAAGAATGAAAGTTGTTCATGAAATTTTTCAGGTGAGCGTCGTGCCCCCTGGGGCTCTTGTTTTGGGATGCACTGTACATTGATACTACAGAGAGACTCAGTGCTGGTAGAGAGAGAAAAAAAACCAACAAGAGAAAAAAGCCAGAGAGAGAGAGAGAGAGAGAGAGAGGGGGGGGGGGGGGGGGGGGGGGTGAGAGCTGAAGGAAAAGATCAGACCCAGTCCAAGAAACAATTGTATGAGGAGGAATCCCATAGACTTAATGTTATTCTATACACAGGATAATTCTCCACAGGTCCTGTGACATTTGAAACACAATAATTTTAACAATTATGAGTATTTTATGAGGAAAAGTCATGTACTTTCGCAAACTATACATTACGCTACTCTTTTGCCACAACCTGAATGTGATATTTCCTCATAATAAAGTGCAGCCCTATATTACACAAACGATCAGATAAAGAACTTAGATGGTATGAATAGCATATACATTTGTAAAGTAAAAATAAGTTTGAAAAAATAATGTGCAATGATGTTAAAATAATGAGTAGATTTATGAGGAAAGGTCACATACATGTTCTTTCACAAACTGAACATTATATACCCTACTCTTTTGTCATAGCCTCAGCGCGATATTTCCTCAAACAAAGTGCAGCCCTATAAATTACACAAACGATGAGATGAGGAACTTAGAAGGGAAAAAGTATATACAAAGTAAGAATTAATGTTTTATGATCTTTTTATAAAAGAATGGACAATGATTTTAATATGAGTAATTCTATGAAGTAAATGACATACTTTCTTTTTCTATACATGATGCTATACGGTACTCTTTTGTCACAAGCTCAGTGATATATCCTCAAACCAAACACTGGAATTTTCATACAAAAACAAAGAACTTTGAATGGGAAAAAGTACATATAAAAAGCAAGGTACAGAATTAAGATTACTAAAATGTTTTTGTTATTTCAAACATATTAGAACAGAATGGACAGAATCTTTGTACCAAGCCGGAGAGGAGATGAAAAGGACAGATGGACATTATTTCATAGCAGTTTTGTACAAATATAGAGTAATATCATTTACGTTTGCTTGTCGTTGTCTCTCCTTTGCATTAAAAATCTTAACACCTTAATACATCAGTGATAATATCAACAAAATTCAGTTTTCATTTCGTGACTTTTGTGCTGTTATTATCTTTTTTTTTTTAAAACACAGATACAAACAAGGACCAAAGCAGTGGCGTAACTGGACCTTCGCTTGTGTGTGTGTGTGTGTGTGTGTGGGGGGGGGGGGGCCATCTGAGCCAATGGTGATCAAACAAAATCCTTTTCCAGGACATAATTTGAGTCGGAAGGGTGGGGGGGGGGGTAAGGATCGGATGTTCCTTTAAAGGGCAGAACACACATTGTTATAGGTCCTCCAAAAAGAAAAAAAAAAAGATCCTACGAAGTTATACATTTTGAAAAATTGACATTTTAGTCATTGTGTGTTGGAGCGAAAAGGAAAGTTGACCGCCACTACATCACAGTGACCGTCCCGATTTGGCCAATTTGAAATTCCCATATTTGTATTGTGATTACAACTTTTTAAAAATTACAACTTTCTTATCGTTTTTTGTTCAAACTTTCACTAATCTGCTTCTCTAATTTTTGTGCTTTTACACAAATCAAAATACAAAATGTACATAAAGATTGGATTTCCCTTTAGCCGATCTATTCATAATTCGCAATTTGTGCTTTTGAATTCATTGTAGTGTCATTAACAACAGCACAATGTGCCTTTGATATTTGGGAGCGAACGAAATGAGTGAGCAAAAATTTTGGCCTCCTGAAGTTTTGATTGAAGTGTTTGGACAGGTTTAATTCTTTATCATGAATAAACTATTGATTTATATGTTTGTATGTTATTACTTCTTGCTCCATAATGATTGAAAGAATCAGTCATTTTTTTCCATGGTTGAAAATCTATCGGGAGGGGGAGGGGCAAGGGGGCAATTTGTCCCCCCCTTTAGATACGCTAGTGGACTTACATATTTTGGAGATCCTCAACGACTTCATGTCACACATGTTGTTCTCAAGACAAGAGTTGATCAGACCATAGTACAGAGTCTAGTTATAGTTCTACTCGTAACTCTATGGATCAGACTAACTGAATTTTGTGTCCAAAAATTTATTGATTTATTCTGCAATTATGCTTTATTTTCCTTATTTTCCTTTAATTTTCACTTTTCAGTATTTCCTTAAATTTTCTTTGAATTTCCTGGATATTTCTTCAAATTTTCATTGAATTTCTTTGAATTTTTCAACTTTCTTAATAATTTCCTTGACACTTTCATAAAGAGAGAACGATTGATATCAATCGTAAGTCTATGGCAAATCATGTAGTGAAGAGTTACAGTTGATCGTAAGATTGATTGTATCTCCTTATGTTACAGGCCCCTGGTTTGATTTCAACCAAATCTCTGTGTCCTGTGATATAGGCCAACCGTCCGCTTCGATGATGCGCCTTCAGTTTCGGCATAGTCCACGCACTTGCGCACTTCGGTCTTTCAGCTCAGCTTATGAATAATTCATGAAATTTGCATGAAAGTTTATGATCAGCTCCTCGCCCCCCACCCCCTTTAAACTGATCATAAAAAGGGAAACCACGAGTTCAATTTTTTTTTACATTTGCGGTTGACATGTTTTGACATTTGTGGTTGAGGGTGTTTCAATATTTTAGGGATTTTAATGGTCAGGAAAACCTCACACATACATGTGCACAAGCACATACATCTCATAATAACTTATCTCATATGGGTGCATTATGCAAGCAATGAGTTTTTACATTTGCGATCGACATGTTATGACATTTGTGGTAAAAACGGAAATTCTTTCATTTGTAGGCGAAATGTTTTTACATTTGTGGTTAAACCGATTTTTACATTTGTGGGCGATTTTTTTTTTACATTTGTGGTTATTTTTACGCTTGTGGTTGACATGATATGACATTTGTGGTTATTTTTACATTTGTGGGCTCTACAGGGGGGAGGGAGGGTATACATGTATGCAGGGTATGATGATGAAAATATGGAGAATAAGTTCACATTTTCTTAAATGTGATACATGTATTAACAGTATCGATGGGTATACAGAAGGCTACAGACATACATGTAGATAATTAGGCAGTGAAAACTAAGCAGCATAATAAAGACTGGATAGACAATCAAAAGGCCACTCATTTCTCTGAGGATATGGGAAACAGTGTCTGTTATAATTGCCCATTGACCTGAAATTAAAACTAATTCCAGACACTACTACTACTACTAAAAATACCTGTCTGAAGAGTGCCGAGATATAATACTGAGATTTACAATCATTCTGATTACATATATGGTGTCATGATAATATTCTTAATCCATTCTCTTGTTGTTGTTATTCTCCATGAACTTTAATACAGAGTAAAGAAACCGTGGTGCTAGCTCAACCCTTCCCTCCCATAAAGTCTCTCATCTCTTGTTCTACTATCTCTCTGAGGGGTAAGTACAGTACATTGCAGCTGCACACCATTTGCCATCAGATAGAATAAATGCATGGTCATAAATGTTTAGCTTACAATTTGTACCTATAAGTTCCATATCACTTCTTTTCCATCTCTGATGTTTTCCTCACTCCTTTCGTTTCCTGTCAAGTAGCTTGATCTACAATTTATGAATCAATATAAACAAGTATCAGTAATAAATGCTTACACAGTTTCAGTGTGTACCTCCCATTGTTACCATTTTCTAAATTGTTGAATTTCTGAGATGTTATAATCCAGTAACATGCAAGGTCTATCAATTTGATTGGTTACACATCAGGAAGAGACTCTGGATAAAGTTGATTAAAATGTGCACACGTGAAGCTGCATAAATGTAGAGTGAGTGATTGAACAATCCACAATGCTACATTCATGTGCCTTCCCTTGAAATGGGATGAAGTGAGTTTGATGGATGGGTGTTTACCGTATCTCTTCTCCCTCTCTCTGAGCCCCCCTTCCCCCAAGCAGTCCCCCTCTCCCCAACAAGACAAGCTCCCCAGGGATGATGCCAGCCAACCATGCTTCAAGGAACCCGCTCCCCTCATATCACAAATCAAGTGGAAATAGCGAGGTGTTTATGCTCCCGCATCGTACTGAAGCTCTTTGAACCGTTGGAAGGTGACAATCGTTTAAATTATGCCATGTCTTCCCGACTGCAATTCATTGCATTACGATGAAAATGCATTGAACTTGTACGATTCTGATGTGATACCTGCCGTACATGTTAATAGGGGGCACCTCTTTCGGTTGTCGTCGTCAATTGCATTCCATCTGTTTAATGTGCAGTATGTGTACTCTAATAATTCCAACAAGTTTCAAGTTAGTAAGGATGGGTTATTATTACAAATAATGAGAGAGAGAGAGAGAGAGAGAGCGAGGAAGAGAAAGTTAGAGAGAAAGAAAGAGAGAGAGAGAAATAGAGGTGGGGTGGGGGTGGATGGGCAGAGGGCTATATAGGGAGGGCCAGGGATGCACAGGGCAGGTCAGATATTATTGGAGTGGTATGGAAGAGTGACGTGGATGGCACTTTGCGTGTTACCAGGGGTAACCAAGACATCATCCCTTGAGGGTATAGAGAGAGAGAGAGAGGAGGGTAGTACAGTGACATCATACTATGTTAAAAGGGAAACCTTGAAGAGGTGCTTTTCTATTGTTCCTACATGTAGCAATCTTGAGCTTAAGATAGTAGGCAGATCAGCACTTCTTGAATGATAATCTGAGTTTGATGTTCCCCCTACATCACGTAGTCAAGCAATCCGTGCTCGTTCGAGCAAGATAACTCCTTGGTTCGAGGGACTAGCTCAAGCTACAGAACATATTGTCTGAGTGTATCTTCTCCGTCGAATTTGTCCACTTTTTTGCCAAATACTGGGTTATTTTATTTTTACGTAGTTTGTTTTAGGGATAGTACATGTATGAAGCTAAGATCCCAAGCACAATGGTGAAATAGCTACATGTATCAATTTGCATCTTCTCTTCAAATTAGCTTGGGCTAGTTGTGATTAGTCTGCAAGCACAGACCCTAATTTGACACTTTATCAGAAAATCATTGTGTCTTGAGACAAGCCTAACCCAGCTACCTACTGGTCATGTCAATACAGGAGCAGCTATATACTGTAGCACAGGGCCTATGGTAGTCTTACAGTGCAGACACTCTTTTACGACTGACCAGGTTTTGTGCCTGCAAAATATTAAAGTTGTGATAGGGCTGATTTCATTGGCGCAAAATTAGTGGGCTGTTTTGAAAACTTGGGCTAATGAAGATGAGTCTCACAAGCTGTCAGGGAAACTTTACTCCACTCTATTCCACTCTATTCCACTCTATTCCACTCTATTATAAAAAACAGGGGTCCAGCTTGAAGTATGGTAGGTCAGTATGCAGGGAACGTTTGTTCAAATTTCAAAGCGTTAGGGATTTGAAGTTAATTTGAATGGCGTATCATGTGTACCGGTCTGGAGCGCTGTTACTACTGAGCCCTGGATACATGATGTAACAAGAGATGACAAAAGGAACAAAGAAATAAAAACACAAAGAGGTATCACTTGATCATGTCAAGGTCACCACGTATAAAGTTTAACAATGAAAAAATTATTACATTTTCTTTACAAAATGTTTTCCCTCCCATGTGAAAAAAGAATGTTCGTTTCAAACATGATCCTACTCGGAACCCTGTTTAATACATGTACAGGTGTATGAGATAGTAAGAAACAGACTTGCAGGTACTTTGTGTCCAAGTCTTTGGTATGATTTGTCGCAGTTTGACACGCAATAAAGAGTTTTCAGATGTGTCGACTAGAATGCCGTCCTAGATCCTCCCAGTGACAATGGACTGCTTTGTGTTGACTGCATACAAAGTAGGTGAAGCATGAAGCTAACAATGTGTGAAGCGACGTTCACGTTTTAGAGAAGACGGCAAAACCATGCTTGACGCGTTCTCGATCTTAGTAGTGGACGAGGGAGAAGCCAGTGGACGGGTGAGCCGTTCTTGTACAAAGCGCGGTATGCAGCTAACACAAAGCAGTCCATTGGAGCTGGGAGGATCTAGGACGGCGTTCAAGTCGGCACATTCGAAAGCTCACTATTATGATGTTGTCTCTCTGTCTTGCTAGCTACCAGTACATGTAGATGACAGGTTCACATACAACCTGCTCCTTGATCCAATATTATACCTAACCCTGACCCTGACCCTGACCCTGACCCTGACCCTGACCCTGACCTTATCCTAAACGTATCCTACGGGTTAGTCATACATCAACGATATTGATGAAAATAACAATATCATATGTATATGTGGAAGAAAGGTAGTGAGTCCAAGAAAATTGATGACAAAGTTTCACAAGCAAAAATCTGAGAGCAACACTGATATCCAATACATGTACAGATAACTTTGCCTAGAAAGGCCGTCAAGGCCGGCAGACCCACGCCTTAACCCAATAGGTTTTGTTTTGTTGCGATTATTTTTGTAAGCAGTAGCCATTCAAAGGGGATAACAAGAGGCACATCTCCCCCCCCCCCCCCCCCAAAAAATTTTTGCCATATCCAGGTCATAGCTTTGTGTGTCCCCACCCTTGAAAAAATTCTTCTGAAAAAGATATTTTATTATTGAAACATCCCTCCCCTAAAAGTAATTGATTAGACATGTCAGAGAGCGTGGCGTGGTGAGAAAAAAAATGTTAGCAATTTGTATTCAGTGTTCAGTCCAAGGCCGTACGCAGAAATTTTTTTCCTGGGGGGGCAAGATGATCGCTTTCAAAGGAACCCATAACTTGAAGTCTAAAACCCGATTTAAAAAAAGTATGATTTTGAAATTTCTGGGGGGGGGGGCAGGGGGGGCAACTGCCCCCCCCCTCCCCGCTGCGTACGGCCTTGGTTCAGTCATGTCAGTGTTAGTAAATGTATTCATGTTCTATCTTTACATTGCAATTCGGGTTGTTGTTTTTTTTTTCATCGGGCTTGGATAAAATAAATATGACGACAAAAGAAGTTGGATTTCGACTTGAAAATGACGTGCATGCGAGGCACAGAGCTTACTCACTCAGTACTACAGTCAGCCGGCCCCAGGCACTTCGCGACAGTGCTGTGTATAGTTATGTACGTACACTACAGCTACTCAGCCACTCACTCAGATCAACACACGCGAACACTCGCGAGTGCGATAGACTCACTCACGTCGAACAAACGCACCAGATTTTCACCGAAAACAATTAAAATCACGTACTACACGTCCACCAGGATAAAATAAATCACAAAAACTTCCACAACAAAGTGGAAAGAACCGGGGAAAATAAACAGAAATGCACAGAAGATAAGAAATAGGAGAAATTAGACGTGCTAGGCTATACGTATACCGTATACCTAGCCGCTTTCGATTTCGCAACGAGAGTACAGTTCAAGCGCGAAAAATCCCTTGTTGCTGGGATACGTTGGCTTTGAATATTCATTGCAGGCTCGTGCGGATTTGAAGTGAAATAGCAAATAATGGGTCTAAAAGTCTTCTAAAATTCATAAACCTGAAATAGATTTTTGGTGAGACGAAGTAATGAGTGTTTTGATTGACCAAAATATTTCTGCATCGGCAGGCGAAGTTTGGGGTCATCACACTTTCTAGTTTCTATCCTGTCACTCTCTGAACTGAAGTTCCTATACTTTACTACAGGGTCAAAAGTTCAAGGTCACACAGAATTTGCAGGGGTCAACCAATCATCACCAAAATCTAATCGATTCTTTCCTGTCACTTTCTGAACATTCCCTGAAAATTTGGTGCAAATCCGTTCACCCGTTCTCTTGTTATCTTGTACACAAACAAACAAACAAACAAACAAACAAACAAACAAACAAACAAAAAAAAAAAAAAAACAAAAAAACATACGGAGCCCTTTACATAACCCTGCCGATTTCATCGGCGTGGGTGATAACTTTGCATATAAAGTCGAATCTGTCGGGACCACAAAAAAATTATTTGACTTATGAAATAAAAATAACACGTATTTTGCAAAGTTTGGTAAAAAAAAAAATTGATTTGATTTAAGGAAAGTTCGACTTATATGTATACGACTTCGAGTTATGCCAGCTTAACTGTATACTTTTCTATATTGACCGATTTTATTGTTGCCCTTAATAGTTGTCTTTATCATTGAAAACCTAATAGAAACCCAAGCACTAACCCTTTAGATTTTATAAAACTAGAAAGGCCGTCAAAGGCGGCAGACCCACGCCTTAACCCAATAGGTTTTGTTTTGTTGCGATTATTTTTGTAAGCAGTAGCCATTCAAAGGGGATAACAAGAGGCACATCTCCCCCCCCCCCCCCCAATAAATTTTGCCATATCCAGGTCATAGCTTTGTGTGTCCCCACCCTTGAAAAAATTCTTCTGAAAAAGATATTTTATTATTGAAACATCCCTCCCCTAAAAGTAATTGATTAGACATGTCAGAGAGCGTGGCGTGGTGAGAAAAAAAATGTTAGCAATTTGTATTCAGTGTTCAGTCCAAGGCCGTACGCAGAAATTTTTTTCCTGGGGGGCAAGATGATCGCTTTCAAAGGAACCCATAACTTGAAGTCTAAAACCCGATTTAAAAAAAGTATGATTTTGAAATTTCTGGGGGGGGGGCAACTGCCCCCCCCCCTCCCCGCTGCGTACGGCCTTGGTTCAGTCATGTCAGTGTTAGTAAATGTATTCATGTTCTATCTTTACATTGCAATTCGGGTTGTTGTTTTTTTTTCATCGGGCTTGGATAAAATAAATATGACGACAAAAGAAGTTGGATCTCGACTTGAAAATGACGTGCATGCGAGGCACAGAGCTTACTCACTCAGTACTACAGCCAGCCGGCCCCAGGCACTTCGCGAGAGTGCTGTGTATAGTTATGTACGTACACTACAGCTACTCAGCCACTCACTCAGATCAACACACGCACACTCGCGAGTGCGATAGACTCACTCACGTCGAACAAACGCACCAGATTTTCACCGAAAACAATTAAAATCACGTACTACACGTCCACCAGGATAAATAAATCACAAAAACTTCCACAACAAAGTGGAAAGAACCGGGAAAATAAACAGAAATGCACAGAAGTTAAGAAATAGGAGAAATTAGACGTGCTAGGCTATACGTATACCGTATACCTAGCCGCTTTCGATTTCGCAACGAGAGTACAGTTCAAGCGCGAAAAATCCCTTGTTGCTGGGATACGTTGGCTTTGAATATTCATTGCAGGCTCGTGCGGATTTGAAGTGAAATAGCAAATAATGGGTCTAAAAGTCTTCTAAAATTCATAAACCTGAAATAGATTTTTGGTGAGACGAAGTAATGAGTGTTTTGATTGACCAAAATATTTCTGCATCGGCAGGCGAAGTTTGGGGTCATCAAACTTTCTAGTTTCTATCCTGTCACTCTCTGAACTGAAGTCCCTATACTTTACTACAGGGTCAAAAGTTCAAGGTCACACAGAATTTGCAGGGGTCAACCAATCATCACCAAAATCTAATCGATTCTTTCCTGTCACTTTCTGAACATTCCCTGAAAATTTGGTGCAAATCCGTTCACCCGTTCTCTTGTTATCTTGTACACAAACAAACAAACAAACAAACAAACAAACAAACAAACAAACAAACAAAAAAAACAAAAAACAAACATACGGAGCCCTTTACATAACCCTGCCGATTTCATCGGCGTGGGTAAAAACATACGGAGCCCTTTACATAACCCTGCCGATTTCATCGGCGTGGGTAATAAAGCCTGCATGAAATGTTGCTGAGCAAATGTTTGCTATAGATTTCTGATATGTTCCATTTGATCTTTCTTTGTGCAGCCCCTAGATTGTGAAACAGATTACCACTAGATACATTGTATAAGGAAATCTCAGACATTAGAAAGCTTTATTAGAAAACTTATTTGTTCTAAACATGGACCCATTTCATTTTCATTTATGCCCATGCTTTGAATCAGTTAGCATTATGTGGCAGAGGCATACATGTAAGAGCTCTTGCAGCACATATAGATATAGTTTATGCTCTTAATAAATGATTTATTATTATTATTATTATCATTATCTTGGATACTCGGAGAATTAAACAGGTACATGTTGTTTGTTTAAAAAGGCGAAATTCCCTTTTACTCATTTTTCTTCCATTGAAAAATATGCTTTGTATGCATTACTGTACTGTACCTTTAATATGTGAATTGTGTGCTAGCCATCCATTACCACTTCCAAGGAGAGGATTGCTCAGAGTGGTTGGGAAACTGTAGTTGCAGAGCAGGTGCATGAAATGATATGACTCATTACTGGAGATTATACAATTAATCCAGAGTATTTAGAATGATTAAAACCCAGTTTCAGTAAGCAGTTCAATTAAAGTTCATTTTATCTAGCCAAGCGGTCAGATCATAATGAACCAAACCCATACTCAAGACACAATGTTGTCTATAAACAGGTGATCATAAATTTTGTATGCAAGTACAGTAAATACCTTGAAACAAGCTGTTGCTTGGTTACCATTCACCATATAAACTCCTGTGTGGCTACCATTAAAGTGACAGTAAACTGAAGCTCTTAATGGCGCAATCTTTTAACTGGATTTGAAAAATGTCTGTTCCTCTCATTTTCCAATCATGCCCCATTCTAGTTTGTAGAAGCTTAGACTGTACTTGCATGCAATTTTCCATATTTGCAAAGTCAAAAACAATAGTTTGGAATATAAAATGTGCCTATTGTCCAAACAAGCTGTTTGTTAAAATTCAAAATAAAATGCAATTAATTTTAAAATAATAATCTTGATTTTAATAGCAGGCAGTGTTAGATGACGCTGTTCAAATTCTGCCAATTTTGTTGCCTGTTTGGTACAGTAAATACATGTACATGTATTATGTTCTGTTTACACATGGAATGAATTGCTGGGTCCATCTCAATACTGGATCAAAGTACATTGTAACTTGATATTTTGGTTGAACAGAAAATCCTTAAAGGGAAGGTTGAGTTCTGGGAAAGGTAAACAATAATTTGTGAGCTTTCTCATTCATTTTATGTTAGTTTGGAAGATTATCATAGTAGAAATGTCCCCTGAAAAGGATTGCTCTTCAAATGCCCTCACATTCGAAATATGACAAGAAACAGCTGAAATGTTTGGGCCGAACATTTGTGTATAGTCCCATTTATATATTTCTGTGTGCAGTGCATGTGACTCTCAGCAGGATTGAGTCAATTTCTTTTCATTTTGATGATTCCAAGACCTTACAGCATACACCAATTCTTATGTGATATATAATCAATCTTTCCAAATTGCCTTGAGACAGTTTCTTTCACAATTCAATCTCATGACCAGAACTCAACTTTACCTTTAAACCAGGGTTGTAGGCCTACAGCTACAGTGTAGACATCACATGTCCCTGGCACATTAAAAAGTGCCAGTAGATGCCAGTGGATCAGTCAGCTTCAAAAGTAAATATTGTTGACATTGATTTATGTGAATTTTGGATAAACCCCAATACCACTTAATTTTATTTTTCAACCTTGGCAATCTACATCTACATATGTACATTGTATGTACAATGTAGACCTGCAAACTGTTTGTATGCATGAATGATATGAGCAGCCTTCTCTGTACTTCATGGCATACATTATTCATGGTTCAGTACTAATATCTTCTGTATGATCACAATATACCATCAAGGACTTTTCAAATGCTATTCTGTTTGCACTTGGATATTGATATCTCCTTTGGCCTTCAGCTTATCTGCCAACAATTTTATCTGTAGTATAATACTCTGTAATGTGCAATTTTAAAAAATGCCTACATGCAAAACAGGGTGTAGAGAAACATAAGGGATAATAGGAAATAGGAAAGGCATTAATGGTATTGATCATATTATATTCCCTCCTAGGAGTGGTGCATACTTCATTTTATTATTTTTTTATTCATGATAATAATAATAATAAAAAAGAATTAGAAAGGGTCTGCATTATTTCCTGGGAATGAAAATTATGTCCAAAATGCTTTTCATTTTTTTGTTCCTATTCACTCAAATGTTTGTAGTAATTAGTTAGGCAGTTGATGTTGTATACAACTTGTTACATGTATATAAGATATAGAATATTGAAACAAAGAGAGAGAAAAAAAAACAACAACAACCCGGCAATGCACTATATTGATTTATTAAGAAAACAAATTTACAATGCAGGTATAAAATAGGAAACCCCAATATACATGTATGTCACGTATATCACAGGATTAAACATTGCACATATTAAGAGAACCCCTGATCTATTCATGTGAAAGATATTCAGATTAAATGGTAGACAAAGACAAATTCTCATGATCCCTGTAATAACGGTCATTCAACAATTATCTGGCAGTCATCTTCCATTTTTTAATTTCATGCATGTTGATTTTAGCAGTGTGTAATAACACACCTCAACAGGCATGTGATGAATGAGACCTGGCTGAATTAGATGAACCCTGGTAGAGAGATTAAGGGGGGGGGGGGGGAGGGGTTGAGGTAGAGGAGAGTGGGGTGAAGGGGAGAAGGGATTTCTTGATGTAAAATTTTAATGTACAAGATACTTTCATGAGTGACATGAGCAGTTGATACACAAAATCAACACTATAATTTTGCAATTTATTAAAGTTTCTTTAACGTGAAAGCACTGGTTTTACAGCATTGTTATATGCATCCGGAAACTTTTTGCGTGCAAGTAGGTTTAAAGACTTTTGGAAGTAGCCAATGTTTTATGCTGCAAAACAAATGATTCATCATGCTAACAAAACTTTGCAAGTCTTGAAAAAAGTTATTATTTACAATTTGTGAAAGATCCAAGTTGGACAAGTTTCTTGCAAAAAATTCAAAACAATATGTGCCATCTTGCGAGAAGTACATGAAATAGAAAACAAAGACATATAGTGCCCAGATGTAGCCTATTTTTTTTAAAGGAGGCCTGGTGGCTCATTGGATAGTGCAGTATTCCTGAAACTAGGAGTCCTCATATTCAAACCAAGTCCATTGGTACAGTTATAGGTCCTACATACTGTACATGTCTTAAACCTGTATGTTGAAAACAAGTGGACCTACCAATGGACTTTCAGTGTCTGTAACAAACTGTAGTCTGCATAGTCTGCTATAGGCCTACTTGTTTATCAGCAATCAGAAACATTAGCATCAACAATATAGCTGATCTGCAGCTGATGAGTCATTTTGCTGTAATAATAAGAAACTGATTCTGTGTGAAGGTTTCTGATCATAATCATATGCTCAGTCATTGATTATTTTAATGATCAATTACTGTTTACTAAATTAATACTCGTAATTTGCCTGAACTATTGGTGCTGAGGTACATTACATGTGCACTTAACCAGTTGTACCTGTTAGCAGACTAGCGAATGATGTTGATGCTTAGGAGTGCGGTTTGGAAGGAGTACCGGTATTGCCAATTTGATGTCTCAAGTATCATTGAGAGTGAAGGCAGCCGTGGCAAAGAGCCAGACTAGTGTTCCTGGAGTCTCCACTAGTCTGCTCATAAATGTCTATTTACATTGTCCATGTTATGATGACTCTCAAAGGTTCAAATGTTAGACAAGGCTTGATCTAGTCGCCACTAATTAGCCTGCAGTACAGATGTATGTATACACAAGTACTATGCTCTTCATGAGGCTACACATAGGAAAGTGAATGGGAGTGCAGTTCACATCGCTGCATAGCAGTAGCTGTTCGTTTTGGGGTTGTCTTGGATTTTGTGTCAGTTGTGAGGGTCAATGAAACAAGTTCATTTAAATTTGATGAAAACAAACATTGGAAAATACATCAACATACATATATTGAGCAATCCCATTGACGCAATTTATCAACGGACATGATTTTATGCATGATTTCATATATGATAGACCTACATCTTGGCTTAGTTACATGTATATCAGGCTGTTTTTCTTTGTCAGGTTTGCTTCCAGTGAAGTGCTTTCGGGAGTCATGGAAAGCAACAGTTCAGTTGGGTTAACCATTGATACCACTACATAGTAAAATGATGACTACACAATGTCCAGATTGCAATATGAATATTCATGAAACTTTGAACGTTGAATCAAATCAGCCAGTGAAAAAATTAATGTAATTTTCAATTTTATGTAGTTATCACATCCCCCCCGTATAAATAAGGAGGGGGCTATTTGAAAGACTTTTCTGGGGTCATTTTATGTTTTTTCGTATTAGGGTATGGGTATTCATTTATTTTTTTGTTTGTTTTCAATATTTCATTTCCATGGGAAAATGCCTTTGACCCATTTTTATTTTTAGGATTGGAGGCAGCATGATCTCATCCCACTCAATGGTTGAAAGGGAAGCTAATAGTGATCTATTACATGTCAAACAATGTTTGACACGAGAAGAAAAAGAGAGCTTGGCTTGAGATCTCTAAGCTTAGGCGGCTGGAAATTGAATTTCTAAACAAACACTGCTACCCCATCTACATGTATGTAGGTTATACTGCCTAACACTCAGTCAATGGGGAGGGAATCAGTAGCTAAATCTTGGAGATGATGACATACTTGTAAGAAATACTTGGAACGTTCCTGCATACATGCATGTACAATGCTCTGTGTGGTATAAACACAACTAATGTATTCAGATATATACAGAGTTATCTGAATACATGTACTGTATATACCTACTGCATGTATTGTAAATTAATTTTGTAACTAGTATCACAGTGGCGGATCCAGGGGGGGGGGGGCACGTCCCCCCCCCCCGGCCCCCCCAAAAAAGGCTTTTTTTTGGGGGGGGGGCTTGTCCGGAGAGACAGAAAAATACCGAGGAATTTTTTTTTTTGCTTCTCAGAGAATTTTGGACTGAAAAGGATAGTCTCTGAAATGCTGAGGACCTTTTTTTTTTTTTTTTTCTTGTCAGAATTTTGGAGGGAAAAAGCCTTTTTTTTTTGGTGTGTGCCTCCCCCCCCCCTCCCCCCCATGTACTCAATCCTGGATCCGCCACTGTATCAACACATATATAGGCATATCTGTACAAAACATAGGCATATCTGTACAAAACCCATGTAATTTATCATTTACTAGAACATATACAGCAGACATTTCAAGAGTGCTGGAGTGGTTCTTGTTCATGACATTAATTTCAAATCAAACAGATACTTAAATTACTAGTAGTGGTACCGGTAACACAATTATTTACTTTTCAATGTATGTTAAATCACTTCATTTTTATTTCATCAATGTACATGGAATACAAAATATAATTTAATGATGTAGAATCTACATGTATAGTGTATGTAGAAGAATGTATGCATGATAGATTTATTCCAGATTAATTTGGAAACTGACAAACCCTAATGAATACGCAGAAACACAAATATGAGAGCATGGTTCATGAACAATTGAGTGACAGCACTGGATAGAGCCTACATGTATTTCAGGAAAAGTCTAAACCGCTTTGGGGGGTTTTAATATTGAAAGGCGTCACATAGCTTCAGGTTATTTGCACTTTTCGTATGCTATAAATCTGAAGATTAAGGACATAATTGTGCATTCAAAGTGAATTTGAATTCATGTCACGGTCTTGTATTATGCTGCCTATGGAGGCTATACCAGGAATCGTATTCCTGCACCCTTCTATGTTAGATCTCTTCAATTGATGGTCAATACATGTACATGAATTGATCATGTTACGTATCTTGTTTGGATCTGTTGTGTTCAGATGTATTTGCTCTCTGTATTTGGAGGGGATGTCGATGGATGTCAGCGAATATAAGCATTTATTTCAAAAATATAAACGTTACTTTCTAGAGTGTACTGTACATGTACATGTGTAAATGTCTTTGACAAAATTTTCTCAATTTATTATGATTTTCTTTTGTTTAGAATTCATAATGATGATGAAGACTATAATGGTTTTATTACACCTGATTGAAAGAAAGCAAGTGTATGTTTGTAGATAAGCATCATGTGGACCTATACAACTTTTATTTTTTAAAAACTTAAAATATGCCCTGTTACCTTGATGAAGAACAAATTCTAACTTTAAATAGTCATTCAATATGCAACATAGTCCTAACTTTTATCTGCTGTGCAGTCCATTTTTATTAAATTGCTATTCGCCTGCATTGACACAGCCAATTAATAGCTAATTGCAATTTGTGGTAAGTGATATAGGACTGCTGGAATGAATGGAGACTAAAATGTAGGTGGAAGTGAAGGACAGGGCAGGGTACATTGATACAGTCTGATCACTCTAGAAATACATCATTCCTGCATCAGTAGCAGACAGCATATTGCATTCTCCTATTCACAGTGATGAAATCTAGTTAGAAATGCTACCATGCACGCTGTACAGATAGCCTAAGTGGCTTCTCGGCTTACGTGCATTTTCACTGTTTATTCTATAAATAGATTCATGATACCAACATAATGTGGCAATGTTATTAGCTGACCACATTCATCCACTTCTGCACCCACTGCATTCAAGCAGATCTATATACAATATCACATTGAAATACATATTGGTTTTATTATGTTCTATTGTTTCTTATATTTGCTTGTCAAGTTTTCATGATGCTGAAGATGTTTTAAAAAAAAAGTATTCTGTTGCCACAATTATGTGCACTTTTATTTTGCTTTATTTTATCCTGAAGCATAATAGCACGACAACCCGTCAATTTTTTATCCTTTGGCTTTATAAGGAGGTAAATGAGGTTGCCCACCTGGGGAACATTTCATCAAGTGTCTTGTCTGATTTTTACTGACAAATTTGCTCTCAGCCAATCAGATGCAAGGATTTCAGTAGCTTATAACAGTTGTTGGTAATTCTCACCAACAAAACGCTTGATGAAAATCTCCCCTGTTCATGTGATTGTTCTATTATGTAGAGAACCCCACCTATCTTTACGTGGGCAGTGGGCCGGGTCTGCACCAGACATTGTAAGAAATAGAATTTCAATTTGAAGTGTCAGACTATGCTACCATTGTGTATCCATCATTGCAAAATTCACAGTCAACAACATTTGAACATTCAATTTCAAGAAAACAATTCAATTCAAGGAAACATTTCAAGAAAACGTTTTTGTTTTCTCATTCTCCAAACTGGATGCTAGCTTTGCTCTTTTAAAAACTCTCCTACATACATGTAGTATTCCTTTATTTGTAAAATGTACTTTTGTCCTGTATGAAATCCAAGCATTAATTCCATGAAATGATACATCATTGATTATTAAACCCAATGGCCCGTATTCTGAACTCCGGTTTAACTTAAACCATGGTCTAAATGTGTGGTTTAACTATGGGTACCCAAATGTGACACAAATCTCTAACAGTAGATATCAGCATTTTTGGTACTTAAACTTTTAACAAATTTCTGGGAATGATAGTATAATAGTTTTCTTGACCATTAAAACATGAGACCAGAATCCAGTAAACATAAGAAAAATACAGTGTGAACAAATTTTTGACATTTTTGGCTACCCATAGTTAAACCACACATTTAGACCATGGTGTAAGTTAAACCGGAGTTCAAAATACGGGCCAATAAGTTTACAAGAATGAGGAACATGTATAAAAATATAATTTGTGAGACAATTTTTAATAAGTTTTCCTTTCCACTGTAAATTTTGATACAAATATTATTCTACCAAGGAGTTATCACAGAACTCCTTGGTTCTACCATAATATAACTTCACAGTTCATAACCATTTAAAAAATATCAAGCTGGATGAAAAGCTCATACCCTGAAATATGAGATACAATATACACATTATGGGTCTGAGCCAAAAGTAGTCAACATAAACCCTAAATTTTCAATTTAAGATTTGTGTCTGCCCTTGTATATCACATGAAAGCTGAGAATCTGTAGTTTATGAAAATGTACATGTCTCTTCATGATTGCGTTCCGTTTTTTTTTAAATAACCTTTAAAATGGAAAAGAGCGCCCTCATAGCGCGACGGGACGGAATTACTAGAAAAAGCAATTTAAAAAAAAGTGAAAGGGCATTTGAAAAATAAAGTTTGGAGTTGGAATACTATATGCAATACTATTCAATGCCCAATGCCAGTTCTGGCGATATTCTGTTATAAATTGGGTTAAAATTTCAACTTTTTGGTGCAAAATTGTATTTTGGGGCACTTTGACACCCCCTTTTAATTTTTTTGTAGGATAAAGTAGGGTTTATAGACTGAGGTCTTATAAAGTATCAATGAACTATCGTACCATCACTTCTGTACCATTAAAATTGATTACCTTATATTTTGAGAAGAATTGTGATGTGTTCTTTTTTTTTCCGTCCCGTCGCATTTAGTGGGTATTTAAGGGATTTTAGGCGCGACGGGACAGAATTTTGCATGGAAAGTACAGTCCCATGTATGTCATTTGATGTAAGTATACTTTTTTTAACCCAAGCAAGTTTTTATTCATTTAATTTGAATAAACAATAGAGAATAAAAGTTTTCTTACTCAAACAATGTAGTTCTACCACATTTTTTTAGAGAAAAGAACTATTTCATGATATCAAAAAAATTTCTTTTCAAAATCCCCATTTGTTTTGTACATGGTGCAAAAGTGTCCATCCTCTCTAGTGATTTAATCTCTTTAATTTGAATTAACAATAAATCTTGCCACTTCCCTGTGCCTTAACATTGTGGTTCTACCATAGTTTAAAAGAAAAAAGTACAGTTGGACAATATTTTAAAAAAAATTTGAAATCCCCATTCATTTTGTACATGGTGCAAAAGTTTCCGTCCCGTCGCATTCCGTCCCGTCGCGCGACACCCATTCATCAATTTTCAAATTTAAAAAAATTGATTGGGACAAAATCTTAGCTTCATGGTTGAATGTCATGTGCTCTATCATACTAATAAAAAATCAGGATACGTAGCTAGTCTTCAATTTTAACTTCGATAGAATTTTACTTTGAATCTGTCTTACAAAATTTCACCATTCTATCGTTCCGTCCCGTCGCGCTAACAAAAAATGTTGTTACCATGGAAACGGAATTACGATCATTCTTGTGTTTGTAGTGGAATTGTTCTTCAGTGTAAACTTATTACATAAGTAAAGGTATGCAGCAGGTAGCATTTCTTATTTTCTTGTAAGGAGAAAAAATCCTATTGAATTCCGTCCCGTCGCGTTGACAGGACTTTTGGCTCAGACCCTTATGTATTCTACAGCTGCTCTTTCAACTCTTTCCTGTAATTCCCATATTTAATTTTATGTAAACACAGGTGATATCCTTACTCTGTGATCTTAGGATTATTTCTTATAGATTGATTTAAGTATGTGCTTTATGAGCCTTATTGGATCCTATCAGATATCAATGGAAGATGAATTTTTTATTTAATCAAGACTGATGAAGGACTTTGTAACGGTTGGGTTCAAAGGTGATTCTGAATCAAACATGGACTGACGGCATGAGAAATACAGATTCAAAAGCTTTGTCTAGTGTGTGGGCGAGATGTATGGAAAGAGGTGACAAAATGTTTGCATCGTGTCTCGCTGTATTAAAGGAAGATGATGAGCCAAGCAAACATTTCTTTAAAAAATATGGCCATGTCTTCCACACCTACTTCAATGAAGGAAGCTTTCCAATAAAATGCAAGGATGAAAAATGCAGAAATTTCTATTCATAGCAAGTTTCCTGTAATAATGAAAGCTTTTTGTATAATAATTTGGGTTGGTACAATGGTAGCTAAATGTTGCACTAGAACGCAGAAGAAACCATTAACCGTTCTACATAGACCTGGCATGATGGATGGTTTTCATAGCGTCCAGGCAATTATTTGTCTTGTGTTGTTTGATCAGAGAGAGAAGGATGTTTGCACTTGTTCATGATTCGCAATGTAACTTGATTGATCATGGAAGGTTGGGTTTGTTTAACAGTCTCGCTGTAACCCTCGTATTCAAATTTGAATCAAAACAGGCGCGAAATTAGTGTATCAACAGTTCAACACAACTCCATCAAACTCGTGTTCTAACATATACTGGTATCTCTTAATTTTTATATAAAATCTACACTGCAGTAAATATTCTTCTTAAATTAAACCTATGCTTGATAGTGCCCAAGTACCCATGTATATGAAGTATTGCCAAGATTAAGATAATGTAAAGTAATGTACAATGCCAAATTCTATGAAAATATAGTATAAATTAAATACATGTTTAATGCATCATATAGATCATAGCATAATTGATAATTGATTGTTTTTACTCTGTTCTATTCACATTAGCCTGTATCGGGATCCCAATATGTTTCTCCATAATATCACTTCACAACTAAAGTTTTTTAAGGTTTTCTGAATGTTGTTGAATCTACATTTACATGTATGATTTCTGCAAGAATGTTTTTTTAATGAAGAACAAATGTACAGTAACAGAAGAACTCCAGGGTGTATGCACAATTCAATCATACAAGCTGGCTGAGGAATAGAAAATGCCTAAAGTATGACGATAAATGTCGATCATTTCTTCAGTGATACCAACTATTGTTTTAATCCACATTCTCTCTGTCTTGCTATTTTGTTTACCTAATTCATGATACACTTTGAGGTTTTAGTCTGGTAGAAGCCGGAAATGCCAGACAAGTATTGTCATAAACGATTTACCAAATGCTTTGCAATGATACGACTGACTGTTGTGCTGAAATTGGTTAAGTTTAATTTTGACTTCTCTTGAATTAGGAACAGGTACATAGCACTGAAGCTTCCATCTGAATGCTATGAAAAGTGCATCCCCCTAGCATCCTACCTACAGGCATAGCTGATGTTAACCAGGTGGAATAGCTAAGGTCACTGTCTATTTCGAGCTCAGTAGAAAGCCAGCCAGCCAGCCAAGCTTTATCAGGGCTTGTCTAAAGATCAGACTCCATCTTGTGGTATTCAAGAGCAACATTACACTACAGTACACCCAGTGCTAGATTGACTTAATGCTCAATCACAGATCAGTTTTTCTTCACATCATGAACATACTTTTCATATAGTCTGTTGAGAGCCAGAAGGGCAAACTCTGTTAAAGTATATGAGTTAATGCCTTTCTGGCTCCAAACAGACGATATATAGATCAGTGCTTATCTTTGTTTATTACAGATTTTAATTGGCAAAATGTAGAAGAAAAAAATGCAGACCCTGGTCATTTTCTTCCACCAAGCAATTCACAGCTCTGTATATTTTTATAAAGTGAACTCAATATAGAATTAACCCTTAAACAAGAGAAATAATACAATGTGCTCCATTCGTAGAATACATGTAGATACAATGTACATGTATATTTAGGACCAGATTAAATTAGTGATGCAGGAGAGTTTGAATGGGTTTAATATGAAAGTGTTCTTGGGAAAGAATTTTAATGCAAATGGTCATGGATTATTGTAATAGTGACTACTGGTACTCATAACTCTATATCGTGTGTTGAGAGCCATAAGGGCATTAACTCATATGTTTTAACACAGAGTTAACGCCCTTCTGGCTCTCAACACACGATATGCCTGTATGTCCTCTACTTGGAATTTTGTATAATGTAACAAAATAAATATATGTTCATTCATTTTTTTTAACAGTTTTTTAAATTTTCATTCCATAAATAACTTTGGGAAAGCTGCTATCATTAATAATAATAATAATAATAGTAGTGGGTTCTTGTATAGCACACATATCTGTCAGACTTGACACAGACGCTCCACGATTATTAACCTGGCTTTAGCGTGGCTGCACTTACGGCGCTCTAGATTTCAAAGAATTTATTCCTGCCAGGTACCCATTTTCCTCACCTGGGTCGAGTGTGGCAAGTGTAGATTAATGTCTTGCTAAAAGACACTAGTGCTGGGCCAGGGATTCGAACCCCATACCTTGTGGTTCACACTCCGGGGACTTATCCACTAGACCACAACACCTCTACTGTCAACATGTTACATGAGATTACCTCCCTGGTTGTATCGAGACAAGTGAAACAAAAAATAAGAACATATCTCACAGTGAGTGTACCAAAATATTACTACATGTATTTTCAAATTTTGTTCCAGCTGATACCAGAATAATTAACTCATTTCAGGACAGGTAGAAATTCTTCCATGTTGTCATTAATAAAGGAAATAATGAGAGATAGCTAACACCGGAGATATGGATAGATTGTTTGGAACAATGAAATAAAGTAACTTCTATCAGAGATTGCACGTACAGCCTTATGTGATCAGGTTTCATTTTTAGTCATGTTGTGTTGTCCATACCGACTGTGGAAGATGTAAAGTGTAAGAGTAGTGTAGCAAGCAAGGCACCAAACTAATTTTATTTCTTCCTCACAGGTAGTCTGGATCAAATATGTACTGTCATTGCATGCATCCTCTGTTTGAATTTCAAATTATTTAGGGTTGATTTGTTTTGTTTTGTTTTGTTTTGTTTTGTTTTATTTTGTTTGTTTTTTTTTGGGGGGGGGGAGGGGCAGGACTGAAAATTTAGAGGCCCATAGAACCCCCATCTGCCACAGAAATACAGTTAATTTCAAACCCTGATGCTGTAGGATTTCACAATGTAAAGGCCAATGAAACATGATTTTGAAATTGAAGCCAATCAAATCAGGTTATATTAAAACATTGGTCATCTCATCATTTGCTATCCAAACTTGAGATCATCTGCTTTGATCCCCAGAACACTGAGACATCCCACATTCTCAATTCTCAATTTGCATGCTGTAATTATATGGTATTTTGGCACTCTAATGGGGTGTTGCAAGAAAGTTGCAATCAATTGCAAATTGTAAAGCAAATTAGAACAACCATTCTGAATGGTTCAGGGTCTGCCCATTCAAGAAGATGCGCTTGCAACAATGATTTTGATTGGTCAGTACCGATCAGTTGCAACTTGCAATCAGTTGCAACTTTCTTGCAACACCCCATAAGATTAGCAGTTGCGTGATATCTCACACCATTCAGCCAGTGAAATATGATTGTAATGAAACCTGATGGAGGTTATGAAAGGTAGTATGAACATGATTTTATAGAACGATCCCGTTAATGACCATCGCAAACAATGGAAGGTGTGCATGTTATGTTGATACCAGATATGGTCATGAAATATCTTCGAGATGGTAATGCTGGTATATCGATGAACACAATATAATAGGTTTGTAAAGTGATACTAATTGAACTATGGTGAAGGTTAATCGCATACTTTGATCTTATATTAGGCTTATTAAAGTTAATGGAGCTACCGAAGGACAAGTCAAAAGGTGACTGCTGGAATTTGCTTTGAGTTTATATTGAAAGACTGTTTGGGCAAATTCAGGGTATTTTCTTCCATACATAATGCAATTACCAACATCAGCACATTTTCTTTTAAATATTAAAACATCTTGATTGGGTATTGCCCTTGACTTTGCAACATAACAAATACATAACAAAACAATTACATGTACATAATATGAACAATAGAATTTAAATTTTAGCTTTACTCCATAATTCTGTCATGTTGGTTGGCACTGGTAGCCTGTCAGAGATTGGATCAGACCAAGAAACAAGGAAATGACCCTTCCTATTTAATTATTCTTTAGAAAAAAAATATTCTTAACATATAGCACAGCAAATAAATAAATCACTTGGACATTCCCATGTAGGTAGTCTTGCCATGGTCTTACACACCAGCATTTACATGATTTATATGCCCTGTTCCTTCATCTCAATTCAACCCATCACATTGGATGACTTCTCTGTTGTGTCATCATAGCAACCGTTGCTAGGTGTCCCTTTCAACATCAACAAGGTGATGACATGACTGGAGCTAGCTAGACGGCAATGTCTTGGATTCCAGAAGAGTTACCAATGTTATGGATCAAATGTACATTCATCTTTTGCATGAATTATTAAGATTATGTTTGAGGAGCTAAAGATATGAACTTTTGTATAAAGGGGATGAAAAGTGTCCTTCCAAATTTCAATAAGCTAAATTTAAAAAAAAAAGTTTTGGGTGGGATCTAAAAAAAAAATCTTTCAATATTTTAATCCATCATTTGGCAGTTTGACGCACTTACATTTGATTCAGAATACTGAAAAATATTGCAATTTCACAAGCGGAAGGGGGGGGGGGGGAATCTGCCCTTTCTGTGCTTATCGTTTCATCATTATGTTCGTTGATGTTATGAATTTAAAAATAGGAAAATAAGCATTGAAATCCTTTGCTTGGCAACACATCAAAAACAAAACACTGCTCTTCCGTGTAAATTGTTAAAGGTAGTACATAATGTTTGCAAAGATCATAGATTTTTCAAATGTATATTTTATTCGATCCAAGTGACCTACAGAAGAAGATAATGGTCGTTGGTCCGGTTAAAATCGGTCAAGGTTCAGAGATATAAAGGGTTTTCTTTTCTCGAGTTGTATATCGCAATCGTTGGCAAAGATATTCTCCTCCGCCAAAATAAAGGTTTTACATAAGAAATCAAGTTTGTCGTTAAATAATATGATGAAGTAATCTCACATGAAGATACTCCTAAAATTTTATGGCGATCGGCCAATGAATAACCGAGATATAGGGCTTTATAACAATTCTGCCTTTGTTGCTAAAGGGATCGCATTTTTATCGGGGGTCCCCCGATAAAAAGGCGATCCCTGAATTTTCAATAAAATACATTAAATAGAAAAACCTTAATATCTCGAAAACTAAACAATATTAGAATCTGCGGTTTGGAGGGTTGGTTAGGTACCCCAAAGGGAGTGTTATAACAAAAAATGAATAAAATATATGTTTGAACCCCCGACATCATTATTGTCATTTTCACTTCTTTTCAGAGACGCAAAATTTGATTTAAAAATTAAGGAAAGAAAGTAAAATACCAGTTATGCCAGCTCAATGAAGAAACGCTGATCTATTAGCCGTAAAAATAATACGTATCCGCAAGCAGGGAAAGTGCCTAAAGTTTATTGTTAAAAAGTTGAGTTCTGGTCATGAGATTGAATTGTGAAAGGAACTGTCTCAAAGCAATTGGGAAAGATTGATTATATAGCACATCAAAAATTAAGAATTGGTGTATGCTCCAAGGTTTTGAAACCACCAAAATGATAAATTGACTCAATCCTGCCGAGATTCACATGCACTGCGCAAAGAAATATGTAAATGGACTACGCACAAATGTTCGGCCCGAACATTTCAATTGTTCTTGTCATATTTTGAATGTGAGGGCATTTGGAGAGCAATCCTATGATCTCGTATGATACTCTTCCAACTAACAATAAGAATGAGAAAGCTCACAAATTTATGCTTTACTTTACCTTCCCTTTACGAACAGTGTATTGTACACGAAAATAAAGATTGCTGTTTTTTGGCAATGTTCAGACTAGACAGAAAAATCCGTCTGTTTGGAGTTTTATAACATTTTGTGACTTTCGAGGCTCTCCTCCAAGAGGGATTACGCGAAGCCAGACGTAGTCTCGGCGGAGCATATCCCCGAACGAAAAATCGGTCTATTTTCAGATTTGAGTCTTTCTTGTATTGTATTTTTAAATATCAATATGCTCAGAAATAAACAGAATTATTGAGTGTATATTCGGTAAAATCGGCAAATAGAGCCAGTCCTTTTCCTTTTCCATTCCTTTTGATGTGGGAGGGGGCCAAAAGCTACACACTTTGTTTCCAGTGGCAAAAATGCCATTTTATTCAATGGATTATTTCGAATTTATTTTATCTAACTTGGATATTCTGAAGTTGAATCGTTGAGAAAATTGGTGCGAACGATTGCCAATAACAAACTATTAAAGTTGATATCGATGCCCGTGAAAAAAATTTGTTCGACAAAATAAAAGGGTTCTAAAGCTACGCACGCGTGAATGCAAAGCTTGATTTTGAAGCTGACTGATGTGAATTTCACCCTAGTTTCCAAATAACGATAATATCACGAAAATAAAGGAAAAATTATTCGTTCTTTTTGGCAAACCTCAGTAATCTAAAGTAACAAGTAAGTCTAAAAACTTACTTATTCAATGCTTCCCATTGATTATTACATTCTTCTCTTGTCTTTCTGCTCTCTTATGCCTTTTTTATTCCACACTGCGTCTAGAGCACTCTACAGAGTGGATTTGGCGCGTTATAAATCATTATAGAAATTTGGCGCATTAAACGCGTCGCATTGCGCGTATATATGCGGGGTGTGTAGCTTTCGGACCCACGTAGCAAATACTAGTAGGCTGTAAAATATAAATTGTGGTTACAACCATCGTGATTTTCAGAAATCATTTTCTAGGCCAACCATTGTAGGGTCAACGCACTTTGATAAATACGCCCGCGTACAACAATGAACGATCTATGTACGCGCGCGTATAACAATAAAGTGATTGTTGTACGCGCTATGGAATGCACCCTCTGCGCACACTATGTAAACAAAGCCAATCATTTGTAGGTCAGTTAATTAAAGGAAAATTAACACTAGAATATAGATGTACTTATGTTCAAAGGTGTAATATATTCTTAATCATTGACCTGTATCGCTTTAGAAATAAAATATCAGAAAAGAGTTTAAATCAAGACATTCTAGCACACGGTTATCATCTGCTAACACTTCATTGGGGCTGCCATTTTCATGATGACATGGAGTTGTACATGAACCATTGGAGACCGCTCCGGTCAGGAAGATATTTTTTATCCACGACCTAAATTGCTTCTATTCATTATAAAAAAAGCCCCATATATGATGGAAAATACATAACGGGTGTATACATTTATTTTAAAATGTGAAATTTATAGATTTCTTTTTAAATTCTCCGGTTTTGCTAACTAGAAATCGATTTCTTGGTCTTGCCTGGCAGAGCAGAACGTAATTTATACAACGCGCACTCTGACTTTTGAAGTCCATTATCCCAAAACAGGTGAATGCATAGTTTGTCACTATTGACGCTTGGGAAAGTCATCCATAAATTTGAATTAATTCGCTCCATCACGTACGTCATAGTATCAACAAAATAGATTGATATTTAGTAAAGTCGTAATTTTCAAAGAAATATAAAACATTTTCGTTTTTAGAATATATGTATATATCTGTTAAATATTTTAAATCTCAGATGGAATTTTGTATCAGGAAGAAAGACAATTTTGCATTCGGATAAAAATATCTTTATGTACACATTAAGAAAATGGCAGCCCCCTGGTATCGCTAGCAGGCGATAAATCTTACTGAGAAAATCCTGATTTATACCCATCTCGTATATTTAATGCAAAACTACGTAGGGCAACAACAAGGGATAGATTACATCTTTGAATATGAGCACATTTATATTTTGAGGTTAATTCTCCTTTAATGCCGTTTAAAATTCAACTACCACGATAAAAAAGGATATTTTAAATAAGATAAATGAGATAACACTATAGAAACTTTAAAAGAAATCTTTTTAAAACATTGCTTTATTGATCATACTGTACTTGCAACAAGAAAAAAGAAAAAAAAATGGTAAATGCTTGGTATTTTTTGTATAGTTTCCAAATAACGATAATATCACGAAAATAAAGGAAAAGTATTTGTTCATTTTGGCAAACCTCAGTAATCTAAATGAACAAGTAAGTCTAAAAACTTACTTATTCAATGCTTCCCATTGATTATTACATTCATCTCTTGTCTCTCTGCTCTCGTATGCCCTGCTTTATTCCACACTGCGCCTAGAGCACTCTACAGAGTGGATTTGGCGCGTTATAAATCATTATAGAAATTTGGCGCATTGAACGCGTCGCATCGCGCGTATATGCGGGGTGCGTAGCTTTCTGACCCACGTAGCAAATACTAGTAGGCCGTAAAATTTAAATTGTGGTTACAACCATCGTGACTTTCAGAAATCATTTTCTAGGCCAACCATTGTAAGGTCAACGCACTTTGATAAATACGCCCGCGTACAACAATGAACGATCTATGTACGCGCGCGTATAACAATAAAGTGATTGTTGTACGCGCTATGGAATGCACCCTCTGCGCACACTATGTAAACAAAGCCAATCATTTGTAGGTCAGTTAATTAAAGGAAAATTAACACTAGAATATAGATGTACTTATGTTCAAAGGTGTAATATATTCTTAATCATTGACCTGTATCGCTTTAGAAATAAAATATCAGAAAAGAGTTTAAATCAAGACATTCTAGCACACGGTTATCATCTGCTAACACTTCATTGGGGCTGCCATTTTCATGATGACATGGAGTTGTACATGAACCATTGGAGACCGCTCCGGTCAGGAAGATATTTTTTATCCACGACCTAAATTGCTTCTATTCATTATAAAAAAAGCCCCATATAAATACGCGCGCGTACAACAATGAACGATCTATGTACGCGCGCGTATAACAATAAAGTGATTGTTGTACGCGCTATGGAATGCACCCTCTGCGCACACTAAGTAAACAAAGCCAATCATTTGTAGGTCAATTAATTCATGCCGTTTAAAATTCAACTACCACGATAAAAAGGATATTTTAAATATTTTAAGATAAGTGAGATAACACTAGAAACTTAAAAATCTTTTTAAAACATCACTTTATTGATCAGACTGTACTTGTAACAACAAAAAAAAAAAACTAGAAAGGCCGTCAAAGGCGGCAGACCCACGCCTTAACCCAATAGGTTTTGTTTTGTTGCGATTATTTTTGTAAGCAGTAGCCATTCAAAGGGGATAACAAGAGGCACATCTCCCCCCCCCAATAAATTTTGCCATATCCAGGTCATAGCTTTGTGTGTCCCCACCCTTGAAAAAATTCTTCTGAAAAAGATATTTTATTATTGAAACATCCCTCCCCTAAAAGTAATTGATTAGACATGTCAGAGAGCGTGGCGTGGTGAGAAAAAAAATGTTAGCAATTTGTATTCAGTGTTCAGTCATGTAAGTGTTAGTAAATGTATTCATGTTCTATCTTTAAATTACATTGCAATTGGGGTTGTTGTTTTTTTTTCATCGGGCTTGGATAAAATAAATATGACGACAAAATAAGTTGGATCTCGACTTCAAAATGCATGCGAGGCACAGAGCTTACTCACTCAGCTCAGTCACCACCCATCAACAAAGTCAAAGTGGATACTGGCGTGCATGTATTCGGCGAACCTCGATCAGCCACCAAATTTTGCAAATCCACACAAATTAAAAAGAAATACAGTGTTTGTATATATTTTACAACTACGAAATCCACTCAAACAGACATAAATGAGTTATAAACTAACTCAAATCTCAAATGACAGGACCGTTATAACCCAAAGAAAAAAGTTCAATCCTACTACAGTCAGTAAGGCACAGGCACTGTACTCCCTGGGGTTATGTACTCCCTAGCCCGACCAGATCGCCGTCACTTCGCGACAGCGCTGTGTATAGTTATGTACGTACAGCTAGCTACACAGCCCACTCACTCAGATCAACACACGCGAACGCTCGCGAGTGCGATAGACTCACTCACGTCGAACAAACTCACCAGATTTTCACCGAAAACAATTAAAATCACGTACTACACGTCCACCAGGATAAAATAAATCACAAAAACTTCCACAACAAAGTGGAAAGAACCGGGGAAAATAAACAGAAATGCACAGAAGATAAGAAATAGAGGAGAAGCCGTAGGGGTAGGGTAGCCTGAATCTAAATGAATTTGTAGTTAAAAAAGGTATCGCGCGCAATCCCTTGTTGCTGGGATACGTTGGCTTTGAATATTCATTGCAGGCTCGTACGGATTTGAAGTGAAATGGCAAATAATGGGTCTAAAAGTCTTCTAAAATTCATAAACCTGAAATAGACTTTTGGTGAGACGAAGTAATGAGTGTTTTGATTGGCCAAAATATTTCTGCATCTGCAGGCGAAGTTTGGGGTCATCAATCTTTCTAGTTTCTTTCCTGTCACTATCTGAACTGAAGTTCCTATACTTTACTACAGGGTCAAAACTTCAAGGTCACACAGAATGTGCAGGGGTCAACCAATCATCACCAAAATCTAATCGATTCTTTCCTGTCACTTTCTGAACATTCCCTGAAAATTTGGTGCAAATCCGTTCACCCGTTCTCTTGTTATCTTGTACACAAACAAACAAACAAACAAACAAACAAACAAACATACGGAGCCCTTTACATAACCCTGCCGATTTCATCGGCGTGGGTAAAAAAAAAAACAAACAAACAAACATACGGAGCCCTTTACATAACCCTGCCGATTTCATCGGCGTGGGTAAAAAGAAAAGAAGAAGAAGAACAAAGAACTGGTAAATGCTTGGTATTTTTAATATTACTATTAATAAGCAACAAATTTATACAAGACCTACTCCCAAGGGTAGGGGTTGTGTGTCCGGACACTTAACAAAAAATAACCTGTCAAATATGTCGTCGGATTTTACGAAAAGTATGCATCAAGTAACATTAAACTCAGTGAATATTTGCAATTCACATAATTTTCAACCTATCCTGTGAAATATTTGTGAAAATTTGCATGAAAAGTTGTTCGATTTGCTGTTAAAAAATGACCTGACCGGATAACCACGCAACGCCTGGGTATATTAATTTTCACGTAAGAAACCAATGCCAATCATGCCAGTGAAGTTTGACGGGATAGTTGCACATCGTCCTTCAGAATTGGCCATGAGAATCTTCGACCTACATTACTCAAAAAAATTGTCATATCAGTGCTTTCAAGTGTTTTTTTTGTTCTGTCTTTCTTTGCTTCTGAAGTTCTGTACATTGATATGTTTCAATTTCTCTTCAGACTAAAGCCCGAAACAGAAAGTTTGAAGTTTAGATGTTTTGTTGAATAATTATTTCTGTATGATGGGGAGCCCTATGTCTGCGCACCTAACGTTTTTACCTGAAAATAAGAATTTCTGTAATATTCCCCGAAAGCTTTATTTTATATTATTCCTGATATTCTAAAGAGCAAGTTTGAGAAACATCTCATCAAAATTAGAGCAAGAAACGGTGGCCTTGTCATTTCAACATTGAAAAAAACAATGGTGTCATGTCTGCGCACTCATTCATTTTACACGCAGTTCGGGAGTTTTGACGTGAACGACAACATTTTGAGGCTTGTGAATAAAATGTCTGAAATAAGACCATTTTTTCATTATTTTGACTCGTTTTTTGCATGAGTACCTATCGCTATGAGAAAGATGAAAAGTTTGTGTTCGTTGCGTGTTTTGTTTTATTAGAATCGCGCAGTTACGCGTGTGCGCAGACTTGGGCACTCTAGCCATACTTTCTTTCCGACGAAAACTTACGTTTTGATTCACTTCGTCTTTTAGATATTTTTTTTTTCATCGTTTTGATTGAGAAATTGCAACCCAGGCCACGAGTGAGTGCGCTCTATCCAGGCCCCTGGCAAGACAGGTGCGGTCAGCGAGTTTGTTGACATTATTCTCATGGTTCGCTCGCGCGCTCATTTATCCCTTGCATTTATCACCCTGCCGCTGCGGCGCGCCTCAGCTCAGCATGCACTCGATCGTAGTACGTGCGTACGTGTTGGTCGTTGGGTCGATGTAGCTGCACCGTATTTTAGCGGGAGTCATTTTGCCTAATTTGTGGATATTATACTGGATATATCTATGAAAAACAGTTGATCACTGTAGGATTGCTACTATTGATGTTCGATAGTCTTTCAGATTTACCGTAAGTAACCATTTGGTGAATTTATACCGTCGAACATGAGCATCTCCCGCTCTCATATTCGAGTGTTGGCGGTAGATGTATGTTCCCACGCATTGCATTACTCACTGTTGTACAGTCCAGTGCGTCCTTTCATGGGGGCTTTTCATCACCCGTTCGATAATGCAGGGATGACAATGGAAGGTCTAGACTTGAGATTACACAAACACGAGACATGAATAGGGATTGGATTATAGCGGTAATTTTGAATGACATAATGTGACAGCTGACCGTTAGACATGTTAGATAAAAGGTGGACCTCTACTGAGGCTCTAACATAAAACAAAAATCAGAATCTTCTAATGACAATGTTACAAATTACAATTTCCATGCTTGCACTTCATTGTTACTTTAATTTAATGTTGGCAGTGCATTGTTGATGTCACTGTCGTCTATATGTGCAGCGTCACACTTCATTATCATACTCGATTCCATGAAGAAATTTGAAGGCTGATAAAAATACACAAATCATAGTAATTCCTTTGTTCTGTTTTTCAATATTTTTGGCTTATATTCAGGCTTGTGTTCACATTGAAATGTGTGTTACAAAATCATGAAAATTAACATATGAATGGTAATAATTATATCCATGGCTGTTTTGAGAAAGTGGGCTCTGTGTGAGTGTGTCTAATTTATCATGGTAGATCTATTTGATAAAATTAAAAGTATGTGTTGTCCACTTTTATTTTCAATTAATTTCTTTTATTTTATGTTATTTTTATGAAAGAATTTGTCATGCCAGACTATTTTTTTTCTGCGCAATTTTTTTAGTATGCCAATCTCGGTGGATCTTTACCCTGCTAGTGTCCTAATTTACTAAGACTATGGATTGTGTATTTTGATTAATCCACTCCTAACAGTGGCTTACATACTGGTAGTTTCATGTACATGTGAGCCCTGAAGAAAATGTAGGGTTGAGAAGGGTTACATTTGGGTAGGCATACAATGCTACAACATGTAGTTTAAGTGCTTTAATGTTTTGATAAATATACATGTACATAGTAGTGACAATGAAAGAACCTGGACTTCTTGAAACCCATATGTATGCACTATAGCAAGTATTCAGAAATGTTATCATAAACCTATAAAAGTACGAGTAAAAGGGACAACTGTCTGGTGCCTACCACCAGTACTAGGGTACGAGTACTGGACTTTTATGCTGGTCATAAGTTCTGAATGCTGGTTTATGTTCATGTAAAATATAATACTGTTCATGTTACTGATATGATCAGGCATGGGCGCCAATCCTCACAGGAATTCTATTCAAGTGGGGGGGGGGGGGACACCCTATTGTTGTATCCAGGTGTGTTCTCCCCACTTGAATAGAATTCCTGTGAGGATTGACGCCCATGTGATCAGGTAACTTGCAGAAGACAGCAACAATCAATAAACCTCAAAGAAGAACTTACCATTGTAGAATTAACACCTTAATGAATTGAATTGAATTGAATAAAAAGAAGAGGATATACAGGTAAATGAATTGTAGGTAAATGTCACAGCAGTATTAAAGACCATAATTGCTATGAGAGGCTTCTTGCACATGTATGCCTAACCTTTGGCCCCTACTTTATTATTGATTGTATCATGGAGAGATATCTGATTGGATGATCTGTTTAGATTACAATGTACAATGTATTTCTACCAAGAGCAAGGCTGATGATTAACAGGTGCCCGGTAGGTACACATGGCCCCCAAATTAAAGTCTGGATTTTCCAAAATTTCCCAATTTCAACAGGGGGGCCCATTCATACAGACCATTCAAATTTCAATCCAAACCCCTAATGAAAAAGAGGTTAGTGTGGAGCACTGCCATAGGCTACATATATGTGTACTATGATGGCAGGAAATGATCTGTGAAAGATCATGAGATGGTTTCATGTAGGCCTATACATGTATTGTAAAACCAGTTGTCATTGATTGAACATTGTGAAGAAAAGAATAAGCCTACAGATGACTGCAGTCTGTAAGGCATGTGACCGTGGGATGTAGGATTGTTGACCATAAGCCTCCTGGGGAGCGTTTCATCAAGCATTTTGTCAGTGATTTTTACAGACAACTGTTATAAGCTACTGAAATCCTTGTATCTGATTGGCTGAGAGCAAATTTGTCAGTAAAAATCACTGACAAAACGCTTGATGAAATGCTCCCCAGTTATGAATGTAGGTCAGGACATGCACAGGATATCAGATACACCTCTTTACACCTCTACAACTTCCTGCTCTCTGACATTCTATTGTTTCATCATGAGTGACCTTTATCTTATCATTTTATTTTAGAGGTGGTGAACCACAAGGTATGGGGGTTTGAATCAGCATTTTAATCTACATTTGCCACACTCGACCCAGGTGTGGTAAATATGTACTTGTTGGGATTGTTCCTTACAAAGCACTGTGTGATGGTAACGGTTGCCAGAGCTAAAGCAGAGGTAATCATTTTCAAAGCTCTTTGGATGTGCATACCGGTAGTGCAGTATCATAATTTGATATGTGCTAGATACAAGAACAGAATTATCATTAAATTTTAGGGATATTTTTGATAAAATAGCATGAAAATATATGCTTGCAATTTAAAAAAAAATCTTCATGTCAGGGACACTGACAAGGAATGGCTGTGTTTAAATTGTGTCCTTACTGCCTGGTAAACTGCATACTCGTTGCAGGATCTTCAGTGTGAATGCAGCCTGTGTCCTGGTTCAGGCATGGTTCAGGTCAAGTGCAGTTTCTGAGAGTAGAAAGTATCTTGACCCCTGCCAACCCTCACTGGGATACTGCGCTGTGTGAAAGGTTCACATTCTTGGCTCGGTACAAGTTCAATAGGCTGAAGTAAGCCGTTGGTATTATGGAAGCCCTAATGAATCAAAGAGGTGTGTGATGGCTTGAGGGCATTCAGCATGCATGCAGGATTGCCCACTTAGTGGGAATGTTCATAAGTAGCTCAGACACAATAGGATTGGATAGCGAAGGAATGCAGCTGAAAACAACATTCTGAGGGGCCTCTTCACAACAGAGGTACATGTATCAACGAACAGACCTTAATATGCATGTGCGCTGTAGAACCAGAAATTACGAGATGAAATGTTTGTGAATCATTATTTTCATATAATGTATGTGAAGAAGAAAAGAAATACACGCTCATTTCTATTATGATGTGTATATTTACCAGTGTATAACATAGATAATGGAATGAAGGAATGAAAAAAACAACAGAATGGAGTCAACTTTTTTTTTTTTTTTTTTTTTTTGGGGGGGGGGGGGGATTTTGTAATTTGGCGCCCTGTACCACATGAAGGGCTACATGAACATGTACATGTCCATGTATGTTATGTACCACCATATTTATTATGTAGTGAGAATGCTTACACCATACATGGTACTAGCAATCAACATGCTGTATACTACATGTAAAGAAACGGTCCCAATCTACACATCCTACTGCTAGTAATGTAATCATGGTAATACTGTATCATCCATCCACCAATAATGTAATCATTCTACCCACTGGCAGTATGAAGTCCAATCTCATTTACATCACACTGAACACCATTGGCCTGTACACACTGCATCATTAGAAATCATGCCACCCTCTAAGGTGAGAATGTGGCGGGGTCGTTTCGGCGCTCTCCACAGCGGTCCACGGCGATCCCAAATCGGACCACCTCTGGGGGTGGTCCACGAGAGATAGCGCTATCTAGAGCACGCCTATTCGCAGTTTACTATGCAGATAGTGCTAAGATAGATCGTGCTACCCTCTGCCGGTGTGAACCCGCGGTGTGCCGGTGGCGTGCCAGCGGACCTCCCTGGCGTGCCCCATGATGGAGCGATCCACTGTCCAATCTCGTATTTTGAGAACAGGGTCTTTGTCACTATTACATTGATGCATGACATACACTAGTGGACATATATGCTTAGTACATAGACCTACATGTACAAGTACGTCTTAAAAATATTAACATAGTTTACACAATTCTCTGTGATAACTCCTTGGTTTACAGCTCAAAAGTTTGTCACTACAGCATGTAAACGGAGGATTTTTCATTCTTGTTCTTCATAGCAGTGTGAAGAGGGTGTGTAGCTTTCAGCCATAATCAGGATTGGATCAGGTGTCTGTGAGAATTAGTGAGTAGTTAACCTGGTTTGGAGGTCAGCCAGGTGTCAAACATGTGAAAAGGTCTGCTACTATTTCTCTTTGAACTCATGTCCAGAAGAAGGAGAGGAGGGTTGGAGAAGAAGGAGAGGAGGGTTGAAGAAGGAGAGGAGGGTTGGGGAAGAAGGAGAGGAGGGTTGGAGAAGGAGGAGAGGAGGATTGGAGAAGAAGGAGAGGAGGGTTGGAGAAGGAGAGGAGGGTTGGAGAGGAGGGTTGGAGAAGAAGGAGAGGAGGGTTGGAGAAGAAGGAGAGGAGGGTTGGAGAAGAAGGAGAGGAGGGTTGGGGAAGAAGGAGAGGAGGGTTGGAGAAGAAGGAGAGGAGGGTTGGAGAAGAAGGAGAGGAGGGTTGGAGAAGAAAGAGAGGAGGGTTGGAGAAGAAGGAGAGGAGGGTTGGAGAAGAAGGAGAGGAGGGTTGGGGAAGAAGGAGAGGAGGGTTGAAGGAGAGGAGGGTTGGAGAAGGAGGAGAGGAGGGCTGGAGAAGAAGGAGAGGAGGGTTGAAGAAGGAGAGGAGGGTTGGAGAAGAAGGAGAGGAGGGTTGGAGAAGAAGGAGAGGAGGGTTGGGGAAGAAGGAGAGGAGGGTTGGAGAAGGAGAGGAGGGTTGGAGAAGGAGAGGAGGGTTGGAGGAGAAGGAGAGGAGGGTTGGAGAAGAAGGAGAGGAGGGTTGGAGAAGAAAGAGAGGAGGGTTGGAGAAGAAGGAGAGGAGGGTTGGAGAAGAAGGAGAGGAGGGTTGGGGAAGAAGGAGAGGAGGGTTGAAGGAGAGGAGGGTTGGAGAAGGAGGAGAGGAGGGCTGGAGAAGAAGGAGAGGAGGGTTGAAGAAGGAGAGGAGGGTTGGAGAAGAAGGAGAGGAGGGTTGGAGAAGAAGGAGAGGAGGGTTGGGGAAGAAGGAGAGGAGGGTTGGAGAAGGAGAGGAGGGTTGGAGAAGGAGAGGAGGGTTGGAGGAGAAGGAGAGGAGGGTTGGAGAAGAAGGAGAGGAGGGTTGGAGAAGAAAGAGAGGAGGGTTGGAGAAGAAGGAGAGGAGGGTTGGAGAAGAAGGAGAGGAGGGTTGGGGAAGAAGGAGAGGAGGGTTGAAGGAGAGGAGGGTTGGAGAAGGAGGAGAGGAGGGCTGGAGAAGAAGGAGAGGAGGGTTGAAGAAGGAGAGGAGGGTTGGAGAAGAAGGAGAGGAGGGTTGGAGAAGAAGGAGAGGAGGGTTGGGGAAGAAGGAGAGGAGGGTTGGAGAAGGAGAGGAGGGTTGAAGGAGAGGAGGGTTGGAGAAGGAGGAGAGGAGGGTTGGAGAAGAAGGAGAGGAGGGTTGGAGAAGAAGGAGAGGAGGGTTGAAGAAGGAGAGGAGGGTTGGAGAAGGAGGAGAGGAGGGTTGGAGAAGGAGGAGAGGAGGGTTGGAGAAGAAGGAGAGGAGGGTTGGAGAAGAAGGAGAGGAGGGTTGGGGAAGAAGGAGAGGAGGGTTGGAGAAGGAGAGGAGGGTTGAAGGAGAGGAGGGTTGGAGAAGGAGGAGAGGAGGGTTGGAGAAGGAGAGGAGGGTTGGAGAAGAAGGAGAGGAGGGTTGGAGAAGGAGAGGAGGTGCTGGAGAAGAAGGAGGGGAGGGTTGAAGAAGGAGAGGAGGGTTGGAGAAGAAGGAGAGGAGGGTTGGAGAAGAAGGAGAGGAGGGTTGGAGAAGAAGGAGAGGAGGGTTGGGGAAGAAGGAGAGGAGGGTTGGAGAAGGAGAGGAGGGTTGGAGAAGAAGGAGAGGAGGGTTGAAGGAGAGGAGGGTTGGAGAAGGAGGAGAGGAGGGCTGGAGAAGAAGGAGGGGAGGGTTGAAGAAGGAGAGGAGGGTTGGAGAAGAAGGAGAGGAGGGTTGGAGAAGAAGGAGAGGAGGGTTGAAGGAGAGGAGGGTTGGAGAAGGAGGAGAGGAGGGTTGGAGAAGAAGGAGAGGAGGGTTGGAGAAGAAGGAGAGGAGGGTTGAAGAAGGAGAGGAGGGTTGGAGAAGGAGGAGAGGAGGGTTGGAGAAGGAGGAGAGGAGGGTTGGAGAAGAAGGAGAGGAGGGTTGGAGAAGAAGGAGAGGAGGGTTGGGGAAGAAGGAGAGGAGGGTTGGAGAAGGAGAGGAGGGTTGAAGGAGAGGAGGGTTGGAGAAGGAGGAGAGGAGGGTTGGAGAAGGAGAGGAGGGTTGGAGAAGAAGGAGAGGAGGGTTGGAGAAGGAGAGGAGGTGCTGGAGAAGAAGGAGGGGAGGGTTGAAGAAGGAGAGGAGGGTTGGAGAAGAAGGAGAGGAGGGTTGGAGAAGAAGGAGAGGAGGGTTGGGGAAGAAGGAGAGGAGGGTTGGAGAAGGAGAGGAGGGTTGGAGAAGAAGGAGAGGAGGGTTGGAGAAGAAGGAGAGGAGGGTTGGAGAAGAAGGAGAGGAGGGTTGAAGAAGGAGAGGAGGGTTGGAGAAGGAGGAGAGGAGGGTTGGAGAAGGAGGAGAGGAGGGTTGGAGAAGAAGGAGAGGAGGGTTGGAGAAGAAGGAGAGGAGGGTTGGGGAAGAAGGAGAGGAGGGTTGGAGAAGGAGAGGAGGGTTGAAGGAGAGGAGGGTTGGAGAAGGAG
Organism: Heliocidaris erythrogramma; assembly: GCA_025617745.1. Classification (NCBI taxonomy): domain Eukaryota; kingdom Metazoa; phylum Echinodermata; class Echinoidea; order Camarodonta; family Echinometridae; genus Heliocidaris; species Heliocidaris erythrogramma. The sequence goes on from CM046862.1 coordinate 4,297,515, forward strand.
GAGAGGAGGGTTGGAGAAGGAGAGGAGGGTTGGAGAAGAAGGAGAGGAGGGTTGGAGAAGAAGGAGAGGAGGGTTGGAGAAGGAGAGGAGGTGCTGGAGAAGAAGGAGGGGAGGGTTGAAGAAGGAGAGGAGGGTTGGAGAAGAAGGAGAGGAGGGTTGGAGAAGAAGGAGAGGAGGGTTGAAGAAGGAGAGGAGGGTTGGAGAAGGAGAGGAGGGTTGGAGAAGAAGGAGAGGAGGGTTGGAGAAGAAGGAGAGGAGGGTTGAAGAAGGAGAGGAGGGTTGGAGAAGAAGGAGAGGAGGGTTGGAGAAGGAGAGGAGGGTTGGAGAAGAAGGAGAGGAGGGTTGGGGAAGAAGGAGAGGAGGGTTGGAGAAGGAGAGGATGGTTGAAGGAGAGGAGGGTTGGAGAAGGAGGAGAGGAGGGTTGGAGAAGAAGGAGAGGAGGGTTGGAGAAGAAGGAGAGGAGGGTTGGAGAAGGAGAGGAGGTGCTGGAGAAGAAGGAGGGGAGGGTTGAAGAAGGAGAGGAGGGTTGGAGAAGAAGGAGAGGAGGGTTGGAGAAGAAGGAGAGGAGGGTTGGAGAAGAAGGAGAGGAGGGTTGGAGAAGAAGGAGAGGAGGGTTGGAGAAGAAGGAGAGGAGGTGCTGGAGAAGAAGGAGGGGAGGGTTGAAGAAGGAGAGGAGGGTTGGAGAAGAAGGAGAGGAGGGTTGGAGAAGAAGGAGAGGAGGGTTGAAGAAGGAGAGGAGGGTTGGAGAAGAAAGAGAGGAGGGTTGGAGAAGAAGGAGAGGAGGGTTGGAGAAGAAGGAGAGGAGGTGCTGGAGAAGAAGGAGGGGAGGGTTGAAGAAGGAGAGGAGGGTTGGAGAAGAAGGAGAGGAGGGTTGGAGAAGAAGGAGAGGAGGTGCTGGAGAAGAAGGAGGGGAGGGTTGAAGAAGGAGAGGAGGGTTGGAGAAGAAGGAGAGGAGGGTTGGAGAAGAAGGAGAGGAGGGTTGGAGAAGAAGGAGAGGAGGGTTGGAGAAGAAGGAGAGGAGGGTTGGAGAAGGAGGAGAGGAGGGTTGGAGAAGAAAGAGAGGAGGGTTGGAGAAGAAGGAGAGGAGGGTTGGAGAAGAAGGAGAGGAGGGTTGGAGAAGGAGGAGAGGAGGGTTGGAGAAGAAGGAGAGGAGGGTTGGAGAAGAAGGAGAGGAGGGTTGGAGGAGAAGGAGAGGAGGGTTGGAGAAGAAGGAGAGGAGGGTTGGAGAAGAAGGAGAGGAGGGTTGGAGGAGAAGGAGAGGAGGGTTGGAGAAGAAGGAGAGGAGGGTTGGAGAAGAAGGAGAGGAGGGTTGGAGAAGGAGAGGAGGGTTGGAGGAGAAGGAGAGGAGGGTTGGAGAAGAAGGAGAGGAGGGTTGGAGAAGAAGGAGAGGAGGGTTGGAGAAGAAGGAGAGGAGGGTTGGAGAAGAAGGAGGGGAGGGTTGGAGAAGAAGGAGAGGAGGGTTGGAGAAGAAGGAGAGGAGGGTTGAAGAAGAAGGAGTATTTGAAAGTATGTCTCAAAGAAAAATACAGGAAGCACCAGTGACTCGTGATGTTACAAATCAAGTACATGTAAAGGAAAGAAGAAAGACAGTAGAAATTTTAACATTCAAGAAGCATGATTATTGCTGGAAGGAAAACAATTTAAGGAGGGAGAGAGACTCTCGAGAGCTTTTTTATAGGTCTAATTACCTAAAAGATTGTATGCATCATATAATGTATGACATGCATACATGTAGTTCATGGCATATATGACAGCAAATTAAGGTACATGAAGGAGGAGAAATTTTTTCATTTTTATATTTTTGCAAATCATAATGTGCATTTACTGCGAAGATATGTGTTTTGCTCAGATACAGGTTCATGAGTGAAGAACTTGAATGAAATCGCTTCTACATAAGTACTAGGTACTGTATTATGCTTTGTAATTGCTCACTGCCTTCTGCATACGCACGCACGTACATGCACACAAGGACATGTGATGCATAATGACATGCAAGCATTGAGACCCTGTACATAGCCCATCTGAGCCAGATACCCATCAATTAGCAGCTTACTACTCCTATTTCCCTTGAAATCAGCTCAAGTGTGGGAAGACATGGTAGTGAATCCAGTCAATGAAATCCTATGACTCATACACACAATATACATGTAGTCTCATTCACAGCCCAGGGCTATATGATTACTCATCTATATTCATTATTAGCATCAACAAAAATGCATATGTTTTTTAGATGATATTTGCGGTATAGTCCGAGAGAATGGAAATTTATAAGGAGCAAACATTGGTCAATAACATGAATAATAAATCCTTCCTACTTCCTTCCAATGTAACAATTATTGGCAATATTGACATTAGATGTGTTATTGCCTGATCGTTTCTGTTTCACTTTAAACCTAAAAAAGAAGAATTAAAGGATTGGAGTCATTTTTTAAATTCTTTGATAGTAGTTTTTTACATATGTACATGTACATGTATGCATATAGGTTCATTCTCTTACTTCACACTAATGAAAAATGATGTACAGAAATAGATAACCCGTCTTAAACATAGACTTCAGATTTGTAGAAATATTTTCTAAAGATTAGGTTTCATTTTGTTACTACCCCTGGAAATACTTGTGCATGAATGTGTGCATCAACATCTACTTGATGCCTAGTTTACCATCTCAGACAAAGATTTTTCATAATAATAAATCCTACCAATTTCATGAGGTTTACCTGATATGGCACCAGTTATTGCATTATATTCCAGTCAAACTAAATACATGGAGGTAATTATTGGATTTTTTTTTACATGTACATATATCCCTGTTTCAGAATGACCTTGATAATTAATATTAATAGGAGGTCTGAATATTTAAGACTATTTGTTTGAAAAGGAGCGTGTTATTACCATGGCATTGATTTCGTATTGTTTTCCCAAGGCTTCTCTCCCAGATGTACTTGGATTTCATGCACAGCATGTCACCATGTGCACAATAATGAAACCCAAATTGAGATTGAGGTTTTCTTGCTATTATTCTTTATATGCAGCGTCTATAGGACATGAACATGTGCATTATATTTGGACAAATGTGATAGTCAATGTGCAAGTACATGCACTCGTGCAGACAATTTTGTGAGCACGGTTCTATTTTTGAGACTTTTTGCAGCTGCACGTTTTCCCTTGAAATGTGTGGTTTTGTGTCTCCACCAGTCTGTCTGGAAAATTTGTGAAACAGATGTTTACAAATTGGCACTGTAACAATTCACATAAAATTTTCAACACATACTCCTACAATGTACTATTCCAGATTTTTTTTTTTACAAAATTAAGTTTGCTGTGGAGCCCATAGCAGCTGATAAATATGAACTAGAAGCAAGTGAACAAAATATGGTACATGTATAGTTAGTACACATTGTTGTAATGTAAGCTGAACACAAAATTTGTAGATCTCCAAACTATGTATGTATTGATAATATCAAGGTGTTATCACAACTCCTTGGGTATATTGTGTGCATCTACAAGTCATGTACATGACATGTACCTTTAAAGAAATACACACTGTTCAATCAGGGAAGTGTTAGAAGTGTCTAACACTTCCCTGGTTCAATGTTTAAAGAAATACACTCTTCAATGCTTGTTGTCACAGGTACAAGAATATATTAATAGCCCCCTTTCCTTATAGGAACCTTCAAACCTCTAAGCCATGTACATGTATGTCAATATGAAAGAGACGCCCTGAGTCATCTCACAAACATGTGTCTGGGTACACATGGGTGGGTAACTTCTTCAAATCAAGCTCTTGATATATTCAAGATTTATTGCTCTTGTTTAATGGGCTTTGGCCTCCCATTTTAGTTCCAGTTGTGTTCTGAAGTTGTGAATCATATTTGGGTAAGCTCTATATTTGTTCCTCTTTTGTGTGCACATCCTGTGTCAACCTTTAAATCATTAAAATTTGGTATTTAATAACTTTTGATTAAAATTCAATGGAAATAGAAATGAAATGAAAATGTGTACATGTACGTATCCTGGTATTTGGAATCAGTGTGACTGTGTTATTTATTTAATTAATTTAATTTTTTATCTTATCAATTTTTATTTTTTTTATTTTCTAATAATTTTTCTTTTTTCTTTTCTTTTCTTTTTTCTTTTTTTTTTGGGGGGGGGGGGGGGGGGGAGATGGGTCAATGTATACTGAATTACTGATCCCCTTGAGCTATGAAAAATATGTTTCAGATTGTTATTCATTTATTGGAATCCAAGTCATATTTACTGTCTGCACACATTCCTCACATTGAACACCTACATGTAGTCATGACTTTATATGAATTTTTATAGAATGCCAAACACTGACAAAGACAAACAAATGAAGTGTTATCTTTGTACTTAAAGAGTTGTTTGCCCTGGTTAAAGGTACATTCTACATGTACAGTACACATGCCAATGAAAATTGTAAAATGTAAATCACTAAAGGCTACATTAGGTGGACAGTTTTGTCCTGTTTCTATGCTCTGGTGTCCACCTAATGTACCAAGTGTCTACCTAATGTAGGGGTCCCTAATATGAGGAAATAAACCTCATTGTTGTGTGTCCACCTAATGTACCTTCCAGTAAAATATATTTTTATCTTACATTTATCAAAAGTTGAAAGGTGAAATTTCCTTGATATACATGTATACAGTATGAGTGTATACTACATTATGGTAATCTTCATCCCTTGTATTGTGCTATTAAAGGGATACTCAACCGCAGATTGTGGACGTTTTAATGCCGCGAGAGGGCACCGTGATCGTTACCTGATCATGCCGTTGCCCCGCGGGGCGCAAACCTCGGATAGACTGGTCGCCGCACAAACATGCACGCTCCGCCTGAGCTCGAGCTCTCGTGCGAGATTCGGTCGGCTTCGTGCAGTCGAAATGTAATCCCACTTAGTCCAACGGACGCGTTCGACGCACAAACTTTGTGTACGAGTGAATGGGGCTTACGCAATCCTGACTTTTATTTACATGTACACCAAGTCTGTGAGGTTTTACTTCACAAAATTTGATCATCAAGTGTGCATTTACTCCTGTATTGCTTTACAAAAATCAGTCACTCAAACATTTTGCAATTACAGAAGTTTGACAAATTCATTATTTTTAATTAAAACAGAAGCAGGAAGGAAGTACATACATGTAGGAAGTGTACTTCAGGTTCTAATTGAACTTTTGAATGACTTTAACAGATGCTCATGTATGTGCAATGTATACTGTATGACGTTCAGAGTTTTGGAAGTGCAGTCTACAGTCAATATGTTTTTTTCACAGAGGTCCTGAGGGTTATATCATATTATAACATTATTGTGGACTGTTTGAAAAAAGTCCTGATAAATTTCCACTTTTATGTTGGCAAATGTATTACATGTATAGGCCTCCAGAAGTGTGTTAAAATTGATGATGGTTGACAAGAGATCTTCACCTCTTAACCTGTACGATAGGATTTGATTTTTGGTTTTGTTTTCCTTAACTCCACACTCCATCTTGGGCTTCGATTGTATTCACCTGGTTAACAGACTTTAATAAGGGGTGTTGCAAGAAAGTTGCAATCGATTGCAAATCCCCCAAATCACTCGCAAGCCTTGCAATTGATTGCAAGTTCCATTCAAAATATACATGTATGTACCATATTTGTAATCGATAGCAAATGGGGGATTTGCAATTGATTGCAACTTTCTTGCAACACCCTATTAGTAACATACCCAGTGATTCATGTTACAGTTAACCTCACATTCATTCTACCAGTGCTAATCTGTTTACAACAGTTAACATATATGCGTTGTCACAGGTTTTGCGAACCGACATATCTCCAGTACTCAAGCCTATGTGCGTATGTCAGTTCGCGAAAAAAACCCTGACAATGTATGTATGTACATGTAGATGTATAGTTTACACCTACATGTACATGTACATATACATGTGTAATGCGATTTGTGCTGGAAGTACATGTAATGTTTATGTGTTAGCTCAGAATATGAATATAACTGGTGGTGCATATTATATACATCTTCAATTCAAGATGGATTTAGAGAGGATTTCTCTTCAACCTCACTGCAGTCATGCTGGGATGAGATGGAGGAGGGCAAGGACAGTCAGAAAAGAGAGAGAAAGAGAGATATATATAGAGAGAGATACATGTAGAGAGAGCGAGCGAGAGGGAAAGAGAAAAAGAGGGAGCGGAGGAGCTATAGGGCATGTCCATGTACATCGTACATGTGAATTATAATGAAGTACATACATACATGTATGCGCATAGGAATATGTCCAGTGATGTACATATTCATATAAGTAGCAAACTGTCAAATTGTGACTTTATTACAAAAATTGTAAGAAGTGGACCTACATGTACATGTACGTACATGGACATGGATTGACAATGCAACATGCTGCTGATATACATGTAGATATTCATTTCAGTGTACAAATAACATTGAAGGGATGTGCAATTATATTGTAATGATATTGTTTAGATACATACATGTACATTGTAGGCCAATATATGTATTACCTGATTATATTATCATGTACGTGGACGTGTGGGTGTCATACATTGTACATTTTTATTCATGTATAAAATACGATTGGGGGGGGGGGGGGGCTATGACTGTAAGAAGAGTGGCTACTGAAACATTACGCCTATGTAATTGTAAGTGGGTTAATGAAGGTCAATGTAGCAACAACTCTTTCCCGCTGGAGACCATTACATGTAGAGTAAATAGGCCTTCCTACATTGTATGCAGTGCATTGTATGTTTCCGGCTTATATTATAGCCAACACATTTTTACTGCCTGGTCATAGGCGTAAAATGAAGATTTACAAATTTCGTTATTACCTGTCCTACACTTTTGGGATAAATATGACTGGTGGGCTTTAGTGTCAACATCGCTGGTTAGTGGTGGGTTAGATCTGTCGCCCACAGCTATCCAGTGTACATGTATAACCATGGTATGTTTTATTTGATGTCACTGGAAACCAAAGTTATTTTATACCATATCACTTTAGTACCAACATGTAGTCTAACCTGTGTACATGTAGGTTGCTTTATGTCAACGATAACATCCCCTTCTTGTTTGTGAGATCATTCAAATTGAAAGCAACAATGAACATCTGCTGAAGTCACTTAAAGCGGTTTTCTGAAAAACCCTTCTGTTTTTCTTATCATAAAAAGAGATGTTGTCCTATGTTTATTACTTGGCAACCAATGCCTTGATTGAAAAAGAAGAAATCAAACATAGCATCACATTTAATTAGCATTGTGGTGTATTAGTATTATAAGTTCGATTTGTTTTGCCTTTTGAAGAGATTTCAGAAAGGTACATATTAAAATATCTTGCTTCTCAGCATAAAAGAAAAGCAATGTCAGCATTGGTCTTTCCAACTGAAATCATTTAAGACCCCTGTTACACCAGAATCCTAAGGAGTCTCTGGGCGCCCCGATACTGGTCTTTGGTAGGTTTCATATCCAGTGTAAATGCACAAAACCTACCCGAGACCACTTCTGAGCAACGATCCAGCGATGTGGTCCGAGACTGGTTCGGGGTGCCCCAAGACTCCTTAGGATCCGGTCATTCCGGTGTAAATGCTAACCTACCCGAGACTGGTTTGTGCGCTGCTAGCACGTGTGCAATGATTGCGTCATCGCAATCACACCGCGCTAAATACAGTCCACAAACGGAAAGTCTCACTCAAAACTTACGGGTGGGTAGCTTTGCGTAAGTCGCTGTAAACTCACAAAAAGCAGTCTCTATCAGTTGCCTGGAGGGTTAAGAGTTCTCTTTGTTAATGGTCCTTATAGATTATGGTCCTTCTATTGACTTACATGGAAAATGAAGTATATGTTGTACACAATTTGCATGAATATTTTACACAAGTCCAGTTTAACCCTTTCCATGCCACCAGACTTTTGAGCAAATGTCCAAAATGAAATTTCAAGAGTTAAATATTAACTTTCAAAGAGTTTTTTTCTTTTGCAAAATTGCATAGGAATAAATATTATACTGATGGCACAGGTTTCTGTATGAGGAAGAATTTTCAAGCCATTCTGAGCCTTAACATAAAGTTCAACACTCAAACTTTTGGGCAGGAATTGCCGCCCACGGCATGGTAGGGGTTAAATACTCAACAAAAGAGTATAAAGTCATAGTTTATGTTCATCCATCAATGCTTGTACAGTGTAAGCATGATAATGTGAATCATATCTATGTGCAACTGCTGACTTTCTGAACAATGTATTTATTAGTGAAAGTCATCAGTTTATCAGTGATCTTATTGGTGGTGGTATTCCTGTTAACAACATAATGTTCTGAAATACAAATTGTTGATATACACTGTACAGTGTATCTGATAAGTTGATCAATAGGATTTTCTTTGAAAAAAAAAGAGTTTCTAATATTGAAAAAAAGAGTTTCTAATATTGAATTGTAAGCCATAAAAGCCCTTCTTTGGTGTTTCTACGTTATATCTTTCGTTCTGAACACACCTGTATTCTAAACTTGTCATATCTTTATTTTCTTCTACAGATATCTAACTCATAATGAGTGAACCAGCTCAAGAAGAGGGCTATAGGGAACCTGACCCAGGGGAATTAAGGGTAAGAGAACCTATCTTCCTTCTCGCTCTATGTACTTTGACAATAAATGGTAGCCCCTCACCATTTTTAAAATACAATTCCTTCATCAGTATTTGCTGGAAAAATAAAGGATATCTATGATATGCTGTAGTCTTGGAGATAATTTCAATGGAAATTGAAAACTGAATATATTAACAGAAAATGTAGAAATTATTGTAACTGGATATGCATACATAAATGTATGTAATGGGTTACTGCTTTCAATATTATGAATATTGCTTTGTAATTTGTCATATTCTATGTACATGTACATGTATTTAGCTTTTGCAAACCAAATAGGGTTAGATTTGGTTTTATACCACAGGTATTGATGTACATGTAAAACCAAGTATTGTCACTTAAATTGTCAATGTAGATTGTCCATTAAGTATCATACATGTACATCGCAGTATTCAATTTTGACTGAAACACCAAAAATTCAAATATCAATTCCATTATTGATAGTAAATGTAGGCTTTATAACCAATTTAAAGGAGAATGAAACTCAACATACATTAGGTGATAATCATGTGGAGAATTGTCAGCCTATTCAAAATATCTTGAAAATACTCTGATTTGATTACTCAGTAAGGAGAACAGCCTCTCTAAAGTTTGCAGATTTCTTGCTAGATATTATCCCATGGGGGCTGCCATTTTGAATAAGCTGTGATGTCATTGCGGTACATGTCCATTTACCTGTACACAATGGATTAGATGTTGCATAATGAATAGCTATTGTACAACTAAAGCCACCCATGCAAAATGGCAGCCATCTTGGTACCCCCATTGTCTCGCACAGGTGATATCTAAGAGCAGTTGTAGATCTTTGTCACTTCTTTGAAGAATTGACAAACCTTTGTAAGACCAAGCAACTTACAAGTGCATGCCAAATCCTGCTTAACAAAAGAAACAGCTGAACCAAATATCTTGACACAAATAGGTGATACGACAGGATAAAAGTATTTTCATTTGAATGTACATGACTACAAAAATGTTTTTTTATGAGAAAGTCCAGTGTCATGCATTTCACAGCTGATCATGAGTGTCATCGTAGCTAGTGTATAGGTCAGTGGGTATCTCACAAATAGAACTGCTCTGACATTACTTTGTAAAGAAAATGGCAGCCCCCATGGGAAAATGTCAAGCAAGGAAACTGCAACTTTTGGAGACACTGTTCTCCTTCTTAAATAATCAAATTGGAGTAATTTCAAGACATTTGTAATAGACTGAAAATTATCTACATGATTATAGGCTAATGTCTGTTGCCTTTTATTCCCCTTTAAACGAGGGTTTAACATAATCTAAAATGAATCCACCTTGACTAAGCACTACCCCGGTCCTAATGACGGAGACTTTGTTTTGTTATATTTCAGGATGAAGAGACGATACCAGAGCCTATGCCTAGCTCCCGCTCCGCCCCTCCCAAGAACTCCTCAGCCAACTCACCTAGGAAACCTGCTACTCAGAAAGGAAAGCTCCAGAAAGTCACCATTGTATTATTGGATGAAACAGAATTTTACTGTGATATTGAGGTGAGAAGCTTGAAACCTTCATTATTTCACAAGCTCATCTAGGAATTTGTTTCATTTAAGTTCATTACAATACGATACAGTATTGACAGTTTATATAGCTCTCTTCCAGTAACTGTATTACAGTGCTTCACTAGCATATGTATGGATTTTAAGTAAGTGAACAAATTCAACAATGAAATATAAATGACTACTAGTACTAGACATGAACATAGAATGTAAATAAAAGTTTTACTATCTTGTTCAGAGATTCCTTGTGTACATCCCATTCACAAACTTGTTTTTACTGTCAGTTTTTCATTCATGGTGACTTTTTGAAAAGCCACTTTAATAGGTAAAAGAATCAACAAATGGGTAGGTAATATCATGGAATTAATGACTCATTGCTAATATTGAATTGATTTGCTTATATTGAATTGCTGTGCTCAAGAAGAAGGGAAAAAAAGAAGAAAGGAAATAGGACCTATATTTAATTTCATTGTGCTACAAATTCATTAAATATTTGTATCCTCAAATTAGATGCTCATAAAGCCCTTTAAAATGCAGTAATCAAAATGTCAATGATGCATGGAGGAAATTAATGAGATAGGGCCTATTCATGCCTTTTAGAATACTTCCAGTCTGATTAATTTGTCATAAATATGAAGATTGATGATGGAATGAAAATTGGATATCATTCATTTGTCATGGGTTGTGATTAAATTTGCTTTTCCAAATGAGCTCCATTACTTGTTGCCACATGGTGTAAGTGTACATGTTTGTAATTTACCCACTTGTACCTTTTTTCATATGATATGGCCAAGGAAGGTTGAGCCGGGCTCATTCTAGTACATACATGTATTATACATATAGCTATTATGCCCTTTGTTCTGCAGTCAGTCCTAGAAGAGGATTGAGTGCAGAGTGGCTGCGGAACAGGAGTGGATTCTCTCTAATAATAAATAATCTGAAAAGCCAGTCACTACTAGCAAATGTTTCATTGGTCTTATGCATGTATGTGTGTATGTATCTTTAAAATACTCATTTATTTGGTACATGTAGTCATAGGCAAGGCATTATGTTAATGTCCTTGATAATTGTAAGGGTTGTTAAGCTACAGAGTACATTTATTGTGTGGTTCTACTCAAGTTTGATCAGATTTGTGTAGTTTGGATCATTTCGCTTCCGCATGTTACAAGAAGACAACTCCCTGGGAAACCACCCAGGTCTTGTCACAACTATCCTGCCCAATTAGGGTACGATTTACCCTTGCGTCTTTATCCAATGAAGGCTGTCCAAATATTTTCTTTTTCATCTCTAGTTACTTTGTTCTTCCATATAGATAGAATTCTCTTTGAGTATTCTCCATTCACTGCAGATTCCTATGAAAGGGGAGTGTTCCAATTACTCTATTTATTCCAATCATGTGTGTGTGTTTGTATTATGTATGTTGTTAAAGGACAATTAACCCCACGTGATATTCTAGATGCACCTATTGTCTGCTACGTCTTTCCATGGAGGCTGCCATTTTGTGCATGACACGGATCATTAGGTACCATATGCATTGATAATAGCCTACCTTTACAACAGATACGTCGCTTTGTTCTGATTGTATTACGATTGTTATTGGCCATGGGCCTAGATAATTGACGACCCATGAGTTCTAATAGCCATCCTGTAAAGCAGATTCCTCGCTTTGTTTTGGTATTGTTACGATTGTCTCCGTCCTTGACGTCAATTCTCCGTCCTTGACGTATATTTTTTATGAAGTATATTTTTTATGAACAAATTAAGACCTTTTAAAAAATATATAAAACTAAACTTACATTTCAGAATATGTGACTTTATCTAATATATATTTGTCCTCTAAAAATCAATTACAAGTTAACGATGAAGGAAATTTTACTTGGGATGAAAAATATGTTCGTGTACACATAAAGTAATGGCAGCCCCCTTATTATTGCTAGCAGACGATAACTTGGCTGGAAAATAGTGATTTATATCTATATCCTGTGTTTTTACATGAAATTGCATGTATCAAATAAGAGGCATATACTACACCATTCAAAATAAGCTAATTCATACGCTGAGGTTAATTTCCCTTTAAAGGGCAATGTAACCTTTGTAAAATTTTGATTTGTGTGAAAGCAGAAAAATCAGAGAAGCAGACTGGTGAAAGTTTGAACAAAATCGGACAAACAAAAGAAACTTGTGATTTTTTGAGAGTTTTAATCACTATACATATGAAATGGGAATTTCAAATTGGCTGAATGGGTATGGTTACTGTCATTTATTGGCGGTCAACTTTCCCTTTATCTCCAACATGCAAATATGACTAAAATGTCAATATTTCAAAGTGTAACTTTGTAGGTCTTTTTCTTTTTGGGTACTGTTGCGAGGAAAAAGGTGCTCAGGAGAAAATCAGAATTGAATGATATGTTGGTGTAAGACAAACAGGAGAGTTGACCGTCAATATGTTATACTCGATTCACCAAATTGCCAATTTGAGAATCGCGTACATGTAGATGTACATGTACTAATCTCACTTTTCAACCATTCATAACTTACTCTTTGTCTGACTTCTTTCACACTTTTACCATCCTGTTTCTCTTATTTTTCTCCTTTCACACAAAGCTTTTACAAAGGTTGGATTGCCCTTTAAAGCTCATGTATAGTAGTGGTAGCAAAAAAGAAATTGGAAAGAAATGTATTACATGTAAGTATACATTGTAGTCTCAAGTTCTTTTCCTTGTATCCAAAGATTTTTGTAAGAGATTATTTGGTATTCCATTTATTATTTCCAGTGAATTTTAGTAGAAATATATCTGTAAGGAACGCCTGATTACTGCCATACATATACATGTATGCTAGGACCTTTACATGAGTGTGTATAGTGTACATAGTACATGCTGCTAACCATTGTTGGGAGTTTACGTGCGTGGTCTGGCATAGAAATCATATTTTGCCTCTCATCTGTTAATTATTAAACTTTAGGATGCAAAATTTTCAGTGTCTTAGTATATCTAGTACATGTATCTTGCTAATTATCAACAAAAATCTAAGAAATTTGACGGAAGTTGTTTGAGGACTTACCAAAACTCTACAACGTGTACATGATACCTTTAAGGGTAGGTTTTTATGTATTCATTGCATAGCACACCCTGTTTTATCAGTGGTGGGAAATCATATTTTTTGCATGGATAGATACAGTAGTTTTCACTGCTTTGTTATTTCAGGAGACAAATTGTAATTACATGTACCATATGAATTGCTCATGCTTGTGAAAATAATGATTTAACTTATTAAAAATGGGGATTACATGTATATGATTGGAATAACAATTGTTTTTGTATAGGAAGATAGAGGTGATTCTACTGCCTTGGGAATTGAAAGTGACACAAATATACATGTGTCAAGTTTGTTGACTAAGCGTTTCTACATTGCCTATTTTTAAAAGGTATTTTTAATAAATACATTATTTGTTTTTTAATGAAAGTTTTTGAAGAGTTGCAACATATCCCCTATTTATTAACATGAGTACGTACTGTACATGTACACATAGTTCTTCGCATATTAATTATTTAGGGATTGTAGATTCTATGCAATTACATGCTTTACAATACATTTGTGTAAATTTTGTTTATTTAAATCATTCTTTTTTTGTTGTTATACCTCTGCCACTAAAGATTTCATACTATCATTATTGCAATCTTCTTTATACACAAACATTCAATATTTTTCATTTCATTGCAGGTTTCACGAACTAGCATATTAGTGCACTGCTTTAAAGCCTGTACACTTTTAAAGCCTGTTTGTGAAATGATTGCCGATGTGTTCAGCAATTATTCATAGTGATACTACTTTGAGAGTACATGTATGCCTGTACAGGCCACATGTATTAAAGTAGTTTACCTCTGACTTGAGATATTTTTGGTACAGTATGTATTTGAGTCTGAGGTATATGAAGATGAAGGTGTATACCATCTGTATTGGTGAGATGAAAGGAAAAGCAGATGGCAGGTCAATCAGTAGTTAGAAGCTCTAAGATATGATTGGTATCTAGGCTTTATTACCAAGCCGCTTCCATAGAGAGATGTTGACAATACATGCATCTCATGTTAGCTCCCGGTCTTCATGCAGTTCTGTGCTGCACATGTTTATTGTGTAGGCAAATATCAGTGCTCAATCAGTCAAAGCAAATTTCCACCAAGAAGTGTGATATGTACTCCCTTTTTGAAATGATTGGTAAGAATATCTACCACATGTTTGCACTTTGTCCATGTGATATAATGCAAACTATATTTATAATTGAGCATGTGTGCTTCTTATTACATTTCAAACTTGATGTACCTGTATTGTAGGCCAACAGTAATGTTCAGAAGCCTGAACATTTTTGGATAAAATTGGCAATTATTTTGAAGCAGTGTATCAATTACACCGGGGTTTGGCCTTTCTTTTTGATTTTCAGAACATCTATTGTTTGACATGTTCAGAATTATTTACAAAATCACTCGGAAACATTTCAAAACATGATGTACTCTTGACCTACATACGTGGACATACATACATGTACACTAATAACATTATGGTACTAATAGTGGTTATTGCAATGGCTTACAATATTAGACTGTATACTGGCTAGCATGTCTCTCAGGCTGTGTGTGAATGTTAGAAGGCATGGGGGATATAATGAGCTCACTAAGCAATCAAGCGGACATATTGAGAACTGGTAGGGGATTGAACTTCTAGGCTTACTACCAGACCTCACGTACTGATAAATGTGTACACAGGATAGTAAAAAATGATTTAACTCTGAAAAGCTCCAAACGAGGGCGAGAACGGTTGAAATGATGAAAACTGCCCCAAGGAAATGTCATATTTTTGTTGAAGATTAAAAAAGACCTCCCTGCTGTGAGATGTTGTTCATTGTAATCTATGGTAGATATGGACGTTGTCTTTATTGGAGGTGGATGGACAGGACAATTTACTACTTTTTTTATTGTTGAATAGAGTTTCTTACTCCCCTACTGCAAAGCTTCACATTCAGTTTTTATCTAGGGTTCTAGGCTAAAATGTCTCGGTGGGGAATTAACGTGTGTATCCGAGCCATGTTTAGATTTTGATAATCATGTGACCTGTTAGTGTTCTGTTTTTCTGTGTTTTCTGTGTTTACTGTCTGCATATTCCTAGATTATTAAACAAAGGGGCAAATTTTCTTTTCATGTATATCAACAGACATTAGAGAGAAATGATAATTTTATGTTTAGAATTAATTTGATTAAAGTTGCATTTATGGCAAAAAGAATCATATAGTAATTACCTTTTGTGTGTGATAATATTTTTCCTGTAAAACCCTAAACTATTTTTATAATCAAGAAAAACTTCCTTCACGCTATAATCCATCCTCGGGGCATTTAATAGACCTGTCCCCAAGAGAACTTTATACATACTGTATATGGATTTTCCATGAAAAATGAGTTCGCCCTACCGAACAAAACTTTGTAGCAATGTAAGTAATTTGGCGCCCTCTGTGTTTATATAGATAGAATGCCTCCTACCCCTACGGAGAGGGGAAAAACATTGCTCAAAACGTTATGGCGAATCAAAAAATTCCCCTTAACAGCAAATTTCCCCCATCAGTCATTTTTATGTACCTGTAAGGTTTTATCTCTTGAGTGGTCTTATGCCTGAAAATATAAATTTTTTTTTTATAGAAACGTGCCAAAGGGGAGCAGCTGTCAGACCTGGTATGTAATCACTTGGACATCGAGGAGAAAGATTACTTTGGCCTTACTTTTAGAGACTCACAAGATTGTAGGGTAAGTAAAAATACTTTGGCCTTAATTTAGAGACTCACAAGATTGTAGGGTAAGTAAAATTACTTTGGCCTTAATTTAGAGACTCACAAGATTGTAGGGTAAGTAAAAATACTTTGGCCTTACTTTAGAGACTCACAAGATTGTAGGGTAAGTAAAAATACTTTGGCCTTACATTAGGGACTCACAAGATTGTAGGGTAAAGTAAAAATACTTTGGCCTTACATTAGGGACTCACAGGATTGTAGGGTAAGTAAAATTACTTTGGTCTTAATTTAGAGACTCAAAGATTGTAGGGTAAAGTAAAAATACTTTGGCCTTAGTTTAGAGACTCACAAAATTGTAGGGTAAGTAAAATTACTTTGGCCTTACATTAGGGACTCACAAGATTGTAGGGTAAGTAAAAATACTTTGGCCTTAATTTAGAGACTCACAAGATTGTAGGGTAAGTAAAATTACTTTGGCCTTAATTTAGAGACTCACAAGATTGTAGGGTAAGTAAAAATACTTTGGCCTTAGTTTAGAGACTCACAAGATTGTAGGGTAAGTAAAATTACTTTGGCCTTGCATTAGGGACTCACAAGGTTGTAGGCTAATGGGTAAGTATATCTTGCACAGAATTACTCCAGTGTCATCACCTATCTGTACAAAGGCACAGACAGGGTAGGAATATGACTCTCAGTTGTTGTTTTTCTATTCTTATTGAGGAAAATAGAACAAAAGGAAAATTTTCAAGAAGACACAAAAAAATTGAAGAAGAGAAAGAAATGATAGATAAGTCCACATGCTAAGAAATCTAATAATAAATTCCAAACAATCTAAATGAACTATGAAGTTTTATAAGTTAGAATGAAAATTTTGAACTCAATTCCATCAAGATTCCAGCTGAGACATACTGGGTGCAAGGCTATGTAATAGAAGGAAAATACCGAACCGTATGTAGTGTACTTGAGATGAGTTTAAGTCAGATGAGAATAAATATATATATATATATAGTAATTAATGAAAGCAAAATGTAAGAGGAGCATGTGATGAATTAGGAATGACAGAAGGAAGGAAAGATGATAGGATGAAGGATGAATTGATATGAAACCTGACTACATCCCCTCAAAAGTTTCTAATCATTGAGATGCAGTCTGGAAATGTCATGTCACTTTTCCTCCTTGAAAATTGAAGCTATCAGCATAATTCTAGTAACCCTGAGAGCTGCAAATTGGCCATGACGGAAGTAGGAGCATAGCTTGTTAGGTTGCTTCCTTCGGCTGTCATCTCTTGATTTGCACCTAGAGGTTCAGAGAATGATTTATGCTTGTGGACATGTCTTAAAGGGAAGGTTGAGTTCTGGGAAATGTGAAAAATTATTTGTGAGCTTTACCATTCCTTTTATGTCAGTTTGGAAGAACAATATAGTAGAAAAATCCCCTGAAAAGGATTGCTCTTCAAATGCCCTCATATGCGAAATAAGACTAGAAATACATATAGCTGAAATGTTCGGGCTGAACATTCATTCCACTTGTGTGTGTAGTCCATATACCTATTTCTGTGTGCAGTGTGCTTTTCAGCGAGATTGGGTCAATTTCTTATCTATTTCGATGATACCAAAACAACACGGTATAAAACCATTTATGTAGACATGGTCAACCTTTCCCAGTTGCTTTGAGACAGTTTCTTTCACAATGTAATAGCATGACCAGAACTCAACTTTATCTTTAAAGATAATGTTGAGTCCTAGTCATGCAGTTACATTGTGACGTAAACTGTCTGGAAGCAAATGGAAAAGGTTGATGAAGTTGAAAATTAAAATTTGTGTATACTGTGAGGTTTTTGAATCATCAAAATGATAAGAAACTTAGTCAAGTTTGCTGAAAAGAACATGCACTGCACACAGAAGTGGATATGGAACTATACACACATCGTCGTTGTTTTTACGAACTGACGAATCCGCGCACATGCGCAAATACGCGCTTTGGAGAAAACTTTTTTACGAACCGTCGAATCATGTTTGAATGGTCATTGCGTCCTTATTCCGTATTAATATACATAATAATATACACCATTTCAAGATTAAAGTCATAAGCTTTCTTTTGATGTATATATCGATACATGAAATTATGCATCGAAAGCAAAGTCCGTTATCTAAGAACACCTAAATCTATAAATTCGTTTCCCGCCAATGCACGTTTCTGTGCACCGTGCACGTATTCGTCAGTTTGTAAAAACGACGACGACGACGACGACATGTGGCATGAATGTTTGGCTCGAACACTTAAGCTATTTAAGCTATGAGGGCATTTAGGGATTTCTACTCAAGTGATATTCTTTCAAACTGACATAAAAAGAATAAGAAAGCTCATAATTTTTGTCTTCTTCACCTTGACCAGCTCCTCTTTAAGGCTAGTATTATTTCCATATACTCTAAAACCAGAAACTTTTGTGAAATATTAATGACAGCCAATTTTGCTGCAAGAAACTTTCGCGAATTGCAATAATTTTTTGTTTCAGTTGCGATTCGATTGTTTTGCGGCATAAAACATCCGCAAATCTCATGCACGCGAAAAATGTCTGGTTTTACAGTACATTTAGGAGCACTTCACAACTAAAATGCTCAAATACCACATAAGATTTCTGTTAAGGAGGGAAGAAGTTTCCATCTTAAATAAAAAAGAGAAATAATTGCCACTAAGATCCCCTATTGCAGCAAATAAATTAAGAAAACAGAAATCACAAATTATTCATCCTGAGAAAAGCTTGCATAGCAACGCGTAATTGTTGGGTTGTCTGTATGCATCCCTGGCTAACGAAAAAATATTTGACTTATTAAAATGGGTAAGATAACCAAATACATGTATATCATACTGGTGTACAGCATGATGATGAATGTCAAACGAGATTGCATTGCTTGTATTCTGGTGTAGATCTCAATCTCTATTCTGCACCCCCCCTATCTTTCATAAAACTTGTTATCTATAACAACTGCCTCGCTTCTATGACAAATTCACTCTCAGCCAATCAGATTCAAGGATTTCAGTAGCTTATAACAATTATTGTAACTTGTTATTGATAACAAGTTTTATGAAACAGGGCCGTGGTGTAGTAATAAATATGACTAGATATCGTGATAAAACATTGTCGGCGTCATCAAATATTCATGTATTATCTCTTTCTACCCTACACCCACAGTCCCCTGCTACAAATCTGTGTTGTCAGATTAAATACAATAGGGTTATTTTTTTAGGCTCTTTAGTCCTTACATGTTAGTTTTATTTTTGTAAAAAATGTAAAGATATACATGCATTCCTTCATTGTTACACATTGCAAAAACAACAAAATTGGAACCATAAAATATCCTATTCATTAGCCTTTATTAGGAATAGTATTTCTTGTGATTAGTGTTTCTTTAGGTGTTAAACGTTATTTTATATTCACGTAAAGCATTTGTCTTTTCTCTTGTTCATTTTACAGAATTGGGTCGATCCTGTAAAAGAGTTGAAGAAACAAATGAAGAGTAAGTAGACTGTTTTCAAATGTCTGATCAATTTATAAGTCAGTCCGCTTGATATGTGAAATGTTTATTCGATTCAGATTTGTACATTAACATAGCAGGGGGGGGGGGGCGACCTCAGTTTTATCTCTGTGAAAATCTTGAATGGCACTTTGAATTTCAATTCATTTTTCCATTGAGATGGATCTACATGATGAATTTACGGAATCATCCCCACACGAAAAAGGCGTGGCTTTTGCTAGTGGATAAGTCACGACAAGGTGGTGCAATGCAACACTTGAAGTTTAGTCAATGATTTCATCAAGCTTAGACCATGACACTATGTGATTTAATGCTCTAGTCTGCTGTGTACCCTTCTTATATTCCATAAAAGACGTATATATATATGTGAATAATGCATGTACATGTAATATGGATTGGTAGATGCTGTAATATTATGCAGCGTCTGTCCAGTCGTAGGCAGTCATCCATACAAAATAGAAGCGCCGTGAGTACTGCACACTCTGACTGATGGACCAGCATCGTCGATACCTCGACCACTTATCCACTTCACTTCATATCGTAGCTAACCTCCTTCAAGACACTCCCTCTATTTTATTCCAAGGTTAAGGTCATGGAGTCATGCTGTATGACCAAGAAGAATATTGGAAAATAGTTTTAGACATTACTTCAGGGTTAAGGACATGAAGTCATGCTCTTGATCAAGACCGATATCTGTTTAATTTTTTTCTTTGAATCGGAAAATAATATTTTAGATTTTATTCCAAAGTTTGTGGACATAAAAATCATGAAAAATAATGATATGGATGTTTATATAGTGCTAGTATCCACTGACGTCATGCTGTATTATCAATCGGATTAACTACAAAGTTTGCTTTGAACAAAAACAAGTAGTTTAAATTGAAAGGAGTGCTAGTAACTGAACAAGAAAGTATTCAAAAGGGATTGGTAGAAGAGAAATTAGAATAGAGATTATTACTCAAAACTCATTGCTTCTGAAAGAGATGGAAAGCCTGGCAGGTGTGGTGATATAATCTATGTTCATACCTATCTAAGATGAGTCACACACACTTGACTCTACTTGAATTCTAGCCTCATCATCAGATTTCAAAGGGTGGTATTTTTACTGTAGGACTGCATGGAGATGTCTGCTGGTTACTTTATATTTTGCATCCAGACATCGACTAGTATGAGTAATTCACTATTGAAGAGAAATGGGGAAAAAAGCCTTTGTAGAATGAAAAGATATTCTCTCACAAAACATAAGATGCAACATTTTGATCTATTGTGATTTTAATAGCTTATTAAATCCCAAGATGATGTTTGTTTAAAAGCAGCCCTTATTTTTTTTTTTTACAATGACTACCAACATTCCCCCCCCCCCCTGTTTGACCACTACAGGTCTCTCACTCCCTTTCAGTCTCTCCCGCTTTGTAAATCGGTAGCTCTCCATGTAGCAACTCTCAAATATTTTGTCTTTCCCAAATTTGGAGTGGAGGGGGGGGGGGGGGGGCTCTTTTTATTTAGACAGTACAATTTGTCCTAAAGAAGGAAAATGAATGTTCTAAAGATGGAAGGCTCTGGGGCCAATTTCAATAGTACTGGGGGCAAGAATGCCAGAAAATGCATGTATTTTTACCCTTTTTAGCGCTGTCAAGTAGACACCCGATACACCCAACACCCACATAAAAGCCTGAACTCATAATATCTTTCCAATTCACTTTGTTGGAATTGCTTCCCCATGACAAGCTGATAGAACCTGTGCAGTATCTCTCTGATATTGGGTTGGATTCAAAGTAGATAGTTGACAGTAGTATGACCTTAGATGGCAATCCTTCGTTCCATCAAGACATCACAATTTTATGAGATGGGAAAGATGGAATGATGATGTCAGCCCCTCCACAAATAAACTTGTATATCAACCATAGATCATACCATACACATTTTTATGATGGCCGTCTGCCCGCCTGCAATGAAATGAAATGTGGGATTATATTCTTGGACTTCGGCTTTCGTTTCAGCTGGAGATAGTAGAAATAACAGTAGGTAGTCTGGTAGTCAGGCCCTACAAAATATCTTTCTTTTCCAAATGAACAGCTTCTTGACTTTTATACCCATGGTTATTTCAAACTTGAAATTTAATCAACTTATAGTATAAATTTTTAATAGTTTCGGCTGTAATGAGAAAGTACATGTAAATGTATATTGCTTGGGGAAAGAAATTGAAATGGCTCTAACAGAGAGGAAGAAAATTGTGTATGTTTGGAAAGGAGCTCAAATTAAAAGTGAAAAACAAGAAGTGATGTCAAGATCAAGAGAAGTGACGGAGAGAGAGGGAGAGTCTGATCAATGGAGTCAGAAGACCAAAAGACCAATCAAGAGAGTTGGGGGGGATAAGAGTCAGGCACACAGACAAATGGAGATGCAGAGAGAGAAATAATACAAAGAGAGAGAGAGAGAGAGAGAGAGAGAAAGGGAGGAAGAGAGAGGGAGAGAGAAAGGAAGATAAATTTGGCAAATAATAGGACAAAAGAGTATTGCTGATGGTTGTAAAGATGTGAAGGCTAAGAATATCATGTTAAACCACAAACACATGATGTAATTTATCCTCTCATAACCACATACTTGTTTATCCCTGATGGTGGAGAAGAAGGTCATACAGATTCCCAGATATTAATTGCTCAGCAATTCAAGCATGAAATTACACCCAGCTACAAATAAGACAAACCACCAACTAATATCCTACCTAATTTGGGGCATTACGCAGTCTAGCAGACTCAGTAAGCCAATATGTACATGTACACTCAGTATACTCTGTACAATTACAAGCTCCTGTAGACATTTGGCATTTGTCCATTATGGAAAATTATTCTGCATTAGAAGAAATGGTGGAAAGTAGGCTATTTATTCAGTGTACATGAACAAACGTAGGTATTAGCAGCAGGAGAGCGATAATCTTTCTGCTGTTTACACTTGAGTAGAGTATTACATGTACTTGTACGCCTGTTTCTTTGTAAGCAGTGCCTGCAAAAGATGGAATAATATCCAAGTCTTGCCTTTTATACTTAACCCTTTCGAGACAATTGACCACATTTTGTGGTTTGGCTTGATTCAGAATTCTATAAATTATACCAGATGCATGAGTAGAAAGAGCAAAAATTTCTGCACAAACTACATGTATGTCCATTTTTTTGCATGACATATTGCATTTGATGCCAGGAATTTTTAAAATGAAAATAAGTTATTAAATCTTTAAATTTGCAACACATTTAGAGGTTCAAAGTCCATGTTATTTATCAAATTGGTCATTGTTTTCCACCTTTCAACAAAATTCCTCACCACCTTTCAACAAAATTCCTCACCATGTGCATATATTGTTTCAAAGACATTACACCTTATTGGAACCACTTAGCTCTAAAAGAAAAATATTATTGTTGCCAATTTGGAGAACAAAATGTGATCAATTTAGCCCTTTTATAATTGCTGTCCTCTATGGGATAAAGTCGACATGTTTATACTCTCTGTAGAATGAATGGTGGGTCATCTTTCTGCAATTGTGGGCACGTGTGTATGAACATTTACATGAGAGAATGCATCAGATATATATTTATTAGTAATTATGAATGATCATGTTTTGTTATCCCCATCCTTCTCTGGAATCATACACCGATGTTTGAAGTTGGTCACTCAACGTCTTCAAAAAATTGGTATTGGTTAAGTATGATAATAAGTAATATATGCAAATAAGTTTAATTTATAGTCTGTGGTTTTAGACTCGGGTTTAGTATACATGTAATTCTTAAGACTGATATCCAGGCTTGTGAAATATACCTCTTCCTACCTATTCCAAAAATGTGGTACATCCACATTGAGTGATTATACAATTACTGTAGGTGTACAAGTACAGTTTCAATATTAGATGTAAAAAGAAAAGTAATGAAACCCCTTTCAATTTTTTTTTCTTTTTTGCAAAGAACCTACATGTACATGTACGTGTGCACAAAATGTGACACTTTTAGAGAAAGGATATTTTATGGTTCCAATTTTGTTGCTTTTTGCAAAGTGCAACAATGAAGGAATGCAAGTGTAGTTGCTTCAAAAACAGTATGTATCCCACTGGAATTTTAAATGTAATAAGCAGCTACATTCTACCAAAACTGTACAATGTATTGTGGGAAAGAGAAAAATATTCCTTTTGCCCAAGAGTTAGCGTGTGGGCGGGAGTCAAAGAAACATTCTGATACATCAAAATATGCTGCAAATGTTATTAGTCAGAGTTTTTGGCATGGCAAATTCAATAATACGTCGCACAGCCTGATGTGTGAAGGGAATTTAACCTAGATTTGAAGTTAAAGGAATGGTAGCAGTGTTTCCTAAGGAGTTTACTTGGTACTTGTATATATACTTGGACATCATGCACACGTTTGTTGTGTAGAGAGGACGAAAAATCTATTTACACAAAGAGTGTGGACTCTGAACCAGTGTGTCTTGGTGTGAAATGGTTCTTTAAGAACTAACAATTTGTGACACAAAATATTGGACAAAATTCAGGAGGTTTCTAAAAACATATTTTTGTCTCAGCCACTCTGGACATTTTGTTAACTTAGCATTAATAGAATTCAGTGTTGAATTCTAGGACAAATTTGTGCACATTTTTATCTTTTTCTTACATAGGAAATACTTTGAAACATCTTTGCATATAGATTGATGCTATCAATTAAAATGTATTCAGATGATTGAAGAAGAAATTCTTTGTAGGAATTAGGATTCTTTTATGAAGCAAATGTCTGGCTTTTATAGTGCTATTAAGTAGAAGCTATTGAGACTTCAATATCACAACAAATCTGTCATCTTGCTTTCTAGGAATTATACTATGAAGCAAATGTCTGGCTTTTATAGTGCTGAATATTTAACTTCAGCTTTTGAGATATCTGTTTCATAATAAATCCGGCTGTGTAGAAATCCTCAGTTCTACAATGAAGCTACCAACACAGAGTTCTACCAACCTGTCTCATTTTGTCAAGAGAGTGTAGATAACAAGAGGTTATAACCCAAATGAGTCCCCAGACAGGTGTTATCATCACCCCTCTAATACAGCTGATTTATAGAGCTGTTAACACCACAGATTACCTGTTAATAGAGTGACAACAATTCAATCCAATGGCTTACACGTGGAACCTAGTAGGGTCTATGGCTTACTGGTGACAACACTTCTTTTTATTGGTGAACTTGGGCTTGACAGCAGGCTACAAGCATGTTATACAATGGAAGTTTGACAATGGTTTGCTGAATTGATACACTGTCCCGAGTACAAAAGTATGTAGGTTTGATGAAGTTTTGCCATGTCGTAATGGTACATTGGAATCTAAAAAAAATCTAAAAAGAATCAAAGATTAAGCTTCATGTAGAGTTTTTCCTGGTTGGAATAAAGAGGTATACAGAAAGCCCAATTCTTTCCGCGGTTTGATATAAAAGATATTAGCATAAAAAATAATGTGATATGTGTATTGCCAAAAATCAAATTAGTGCAGCAATGTATATTTTGGCATGAATTTTGTTCCTGGTACATGTATTTACAAAAGCGCACCAGTTGGTAATTAATACAGGTACTGGCTATATATGCGTCGTAGGTCGGAGCAAAACAAAGGGGAATAGACTGTATGTTAATGAGTAACATATTCAACAAGCCACTAGTCCAACTAGTCTACTGAAAAGTGAATTATTGAAAATTGTGACACTCTGCCTCTCTCTCTCCAAGTCTGAAATATATAGGCATAGAAGACTTTGAATGTCTTTACCAGATTGCATAGTTCTCAATAGGATTCCAGTATGGTGTGGATTTAGAGGTGATAATCACTGAATCTTTCATGGTTGTAGAACACCCAGCGGCATAACCAAGTTGAATTGCCCTAGAATATTAGATTTATCATTCTGATGTAAGCGTATTGTGCTGCAAAGTCAAATTGACACTCCTCTCTTCGTACTCTATCGCCTCGGGCTTGGTACTTGAAATCTGCAAAAGAGGTACAGAAGAAAAATAGGTGGAAAATGGGTACTCATTATTAGGCCGTTTCTCAAAGACGTCTAGTGCGGCAAAGTTGTAAAGAAGATGAGGTATTAGTCAGGTCATGTGACAGTGGTTATTAGGACTAGGATGCTTCTGTATTATTGTGGAAGTTATTTCTTTCCGAGCATTTGTGTAACCTAAATATTCACAGTGGGTATGTCTAATTTTGACTTCCATAGATGTACATACATGTGTATGATTTCACAGGGTTGTAGATTTAAGTATTTGTGCTCGTGGAAGAAGAATTTAATATTTATGTAGTTGTTTCTCTTGATCTACATGTAGGTAAAAGTGATACATACTGTCAATGATAACAGATGAAATACATACATGTGTACATATGGTCCAAACATTTGAAAATATTAAATGTATTTGATCTTTCCGATTTTAATGTAGCAGTTTTTGTGTATTTGTGCTTTAACAAAACTATCCCACTTAGTTTCTCCAATAAATTTTGTTTCATAGCCCAATTTCATACTATGTACACAATGTTCTTCCCACTTCAGTTTATTATTGACGACAACAAAGGTACAAAAAAAACTCTACAATCTTCTACAATGGGCCTATAATCTGGAACAACTTATCTCCACATATCAGTTTATAATAATAATAATAATAATAATATTGGATATTTATATAGCGCTCATATCCACCATGAATGGTGCTCAAGGCGCTCCAATATTACCCCGGCTCTAGCTAGGCTACCGATATCGGTGCTCACAGCATTCAATTTATCAAAGGTAGTCCTCTTAATGTCTTCAAAAAGAGGTTGAAATCATTAATACTGCATATTTGTGATACTTAGTTTACTTTATCTATGTTTAGGCTTTAATCTTACTTCTGAATTGTTTGATTTTGCTTTGCTTTGGTTTCTCTGTTTGCATTTATGTGCTGTTGTTGTTTTTCCTATGATGTTGTTTATACTTGTTTGGTGGCAGCACCAATAAGCCTATTGCCTTCCTATGCTGTCTCCTCATTCATACACTACTATACTCTGATTTTTCTATGATTTTATGATAATTTCTGTAAATGTACTTTTTTTATAAAATAAATGGATGAAATATGGAATGAATGAATAGATGACTTTTGGACATGTATGAATAATTGACAACTCATTTGGGGGAATGTTTTCAATCCATCAAGAATTATATTGGATATACATTAGGGGTGGGAGTTTCGGGTATTTTTTCAAATCGGGAACCCGACGATTTTTCGGGCGGGTTCCCGGTTACCCGAAAATCATCTAACACAAATTACAAGCTTATATTTACCCCTAAGAAGCTATTAACACTGGGAAAAACTCCTTCGTGTTTGGCACCTGAAATAAACAATTCAAGGGAAAAAAAGAGACTGGGAAAATCGTGGGCGCAAGACATGATATTAGGCCTAAGCCTCCTAAATTTAATCCATAGAAATCATCGATAATAATCATGCCAGCGCCTTAGCCTTAGGTAAATAACGGTCAACAGTCCCTTGCACATGTTTATCCAAAAATACACACATGAACTTGAAAGGAAGGGAAATACAATGAAATCTCAAAGAAAAACTTGTTTGAGACGATGATCATGATGATTCTTTATAATTTTGCACGAGCAGCCCTTGGGAATTTTGACATCTGATCGTAAAGAGAGCAAGAGGCACTTGTAGACAAACTTCACGCGTAGTATCAATTGATGTCCCTGACGAAAATGGCGAGCTTTCTCTGCTACAGTCCTCATACGTGTACACATTGTAATTCCCCACGCACGATCAACGATAGTTTCCTTCTCAAAGAACTCATCGCGAGGCGTCAATTATTGAAATTCACACACACACATACACACACTTCATGTACCACAGTCTACTGATATTCGTAAATGTATGCTAGTCCGATCTCTCTTCGTATACACACAGACACGCTCATCAGATCATGCTTCTTTTATTTAGAATTTAGAAAGTGCAAGTTCATAAACGAAAACTGAAAACAAGATTTTTATATTTTTTCCTTTTTTTTTGGGGGGGGGGGGTAATCATTTCTTTCTGACTGACTCTCTCTCTCTCTCTCTCACTCTCTCTCTCATAAATGACAGGGTTTATTTTAAAGAAAGGGTTCTTAAACTGCTTTGCCTGAATTAAAAAAAATGCGTGGGCCTAGTGTATTAGCGTTTAGACAATAGTGATGTAACCCTTATAAGTTATAACCCGTCCCTCAACGTTACGGCCCCACCCCTTCCCCCACGTGATGGAGATCGGAGACAATAATTAATAAATGAAACAAAGGAAACATGCATAGATGTCTTCTCAACAGTCAAGTAGTCAACAGGTAACTTTTCATTATGACATTTTCGTTGTGCATGTACATGTAAATAAAGACGTTCTTTCAAAGGACTAAATGCAAAACAAAGAAGAGCTGGTATGTGTTTTCTGTCATCAGCATGATCTTCATAACCATCATATCATCATCATAACATAATTATCATATCATCATGATTCATGATGATCGTCATCATAATCATCATCAAAGACATCATCATCATCATTATCATCTTGATAATCATTATCGTGAAAACAAGTATCATCATAAAAAAATATCAAAAAATATCAAGCCAACCACTTCATCCCTGCCCGACCGTAACTTCATCCTTTTAC
Organism: Heliocidaris erythrogramma; assembly: GCA_025617745.1. Classification (NCBI taxonomy): domain Eukaryota; kingdom Metazoa; phylum Echinodermata; class Echinoidea; order Camarodonta; family Echinometridae; genus Heliocidaris; species Heliocidaris erythrogramma. The sequence goes on from CM046862.1 coordinate 4,325,664, forward strand.
GCACATGCGGTTCCCCTTTGATATTCGATCTGTTTATACGAAGCGCCTTCGCGCCCAATGCCGCGGCTGTGTGAATTAAGGATCAAAGGAACGGGGAGGAAAAAAGGACGCAAACCTTCATTGGCTGGTTGGCATATTTTGCACATGTCATGACTTGTGGTCATCAAATGAGGTCACAAGCCCAATTTTATGAATGAAATTCTTGATCGTGCGCACTCTAGACAGCCTTTGCTTCCCATGCCTTGTTTTTCACTTTCGCATGAATGAAGGATATTATTTTGGATATATCGCCATGGATATAATCTGATTTTAGTAATTTCGAATTTATTAATTGTGTGCTAAAGTTTCAGGAATTGTGACAGTGCCAAATCGTGCTCGCGCTTAATCTTGTTGATGTTAATACATCTGTTCATGTACGAGTCATATTCATGAATGAGATGCCGCGTGCGAGTATGGAGCGACGGTTGATGTTGAATATGGATGAGTTTGTAAGCTTTACGCCCGTTGATCGCTCATGACTACGACATATTGTTTACTCCAAATAAGGGGAAAGGCATTCAAATGCAAATTATATTACGGGTTCGATGAACCAATGAGCATGCAGTCTCTGAATCGCGGCTGTGGGCTTTGCTGTCTGTGTATACGAATGTGTAAGGTTTAAGGGTTATGTGTTATAGTAAGTTGAACGAATCGAAAGCGCATCACTGCAGTGGGGCGCTACATGTACAAGTCGTATTCATGATGAGATGCCACGTGTGAGTAATCCGAGTATGGAGCGACGGTTGATGTTGAATATGGATGAGTTTGTAAACTTTACGCCCGTTGATCGCTCATGACTACGACATATTGTTTACTCCCAATAAGGGGGAAGGGCATTCAAATGCAAATTATGTTATGGGTTCGATGAACCAATGAGCATGCAGTCTCTGAATCGCGGCTGTGGGCTTTGCTGTCTGTGTATAACGAATGTTATAGTAAGTTGAACGAATCCAAAGCGCATCACTGCAGTGGGGCGCTACATGGATTTTTCATTTAATGGCTGGTCGACGATGAGTAATCATTAAAATACTTATTTTCGGGAAACGGGCATGTAATATTTTGACCCGGGACCCGATGCTCTCGGGCGGGACTCGGGTACCCGGTTTTTAGTCCCAGCACTAATATACACAAAATAGATTGTTACTTGGTTATGCAATTTCCTTTAAGTAATAGGTAATTGAATATCCATATGTTTGAGGAAGGCAAGTTCACTAATTTTCAAGTATTAACCCCTACCATGCCGTGCGCGGCAAATCCCGCCCAAAAGTGCGAGTGTTGAACATTTTGTTTAGGCTCAGAATAGCTTGAAAATTCTTCCTCATACAGAATCCTGTCCCTCCAATATAATGTTTATTCCTACAGTGTATGTAACAAATCTTTGCCCAGTTTGCTCAAGAAAAGAACCCATTGAAAGTTATGTTTAATTCTTGGAAGTTCATTTTTGGCATGGAAGGGGTTAAGTAAGAACACGATTTTGACATATGCGTGCAGAATGCCAACATATTATCTATCATTCAGGAAAACCTAGAATTAAAAGATAGGAAGAGAACTTGACTTAAATGCTTCCCTTGAATGTATTGTTGTAGATCAGATGTGGGTGTGTGAGGGTCAATTAGTGGTTATCAGCCATTAACCATATCAAACAGATGGTAGCATTGGATTTGATTGCAATTAGAAATCTGTGACAGAAGAGCAGAGTTTATATCCAAGGAAGGTTGCAGCAGCTCAGTATTTTGCAACATTCTGAAACAAGTTTGATTGCTGTTTAGTTGAAAACTATATAGAAAAATAAATCAGATTGTTAAAGACCTTCATCATACACTGTTTTGCAGAATGTTTTGACATGGTCGCAAATATTTCCAAAGTCTTTCTAACATACATGTCAGAAATATTTTGATACACATGGAATAATGTGAATCCAAATTCATCAAGGGTCATTCCAATATCTTTTTCAATACCAGGGGTGGTATTCTGAGATTTCCTTTTTCTTGATTTTAGTGAAATAATTTTAATTGTCATAACAAAATGTACGCCTTATGGCGCATCATTGGTTAATGACTGCGCAAAAGTGGCTGCGTACGCGGAATTCATGTGCGCAAACACCAAATGTTGCAATTTAAAAGTTGTTATGACATTAAAATCTTTTCACTAAAATCAAGATCAAATAAATCTCAGAATACCGCCCCAGAACTTTAATTTACCTTCTATTATAGAGAGGAGTTGGTTACTCACAAACATGGCATCTTAAATGGAATCCAAGTTGTTTGACTTCAGGCATTGGTGCTTGTTAATGATTCACATTTCAATACTCTGTCATGATGCAAAGGCCCAAGATGATGTGATCTTTGTGATAATAAGATCAAAATTAGTGAACAAACATGCTGCTCCTATGTCGTCCTATATGGAGACCATCAAGAATACAAACAGAACTACATGTAGGCTGTGTTTATATGGGACTTTTATAACCCCGACTCTTAATCTCTGTCTCATCCTATATGGTGACCATCAAGAATACAAATAGAACTACATGTAGGCTGTGTTTATATGGGACTTTTATAACCCCGACTCTTAATCTCTATCTCGTCCTCTATGGTGACCATCAAGAATAGAAATAGAACTACATGTAGGCTGTGTTTATATGGGACTTTTATAACCTGACTCAGTCAGGTTTCATTTCAATCACATTTGATGTCCTTGTACTCTTAGATCTCAAGACACACTCTTAGCACGCCCAAGTCTTTGACACTGTATGGAAAACACAGTTGAGCTGCCATTTCGTCTTTAAAGCCTGGCTCACACAAAGCATTAGTTCACTAATGTCGTTCACTCCAACTCCAAGTATTAACTTACCACTGAGTTTGTTTTGAGTTCGCGGAAACTTGGTTTCTGCTCTGCTCAAGAGTAGTCTTTGAGCGCAAAACGAGTGCAGCTTGTATAGCAAACCAGTGCAGCTTGTATAGCAAACCGGTGAGTGCGAAAAGAACCTTGGTCTTTGTATGCTAGTGAGGCCAATTAATAATAATATTCCACTTTTACATAGCGCCTAATACATTGGCGATGTCTCGAAGTGCTTTACAGATACATTATTACCCCGGTCATCGGATTCTGGCTTGCCTGCAGACAATGTATGCACATTCTCCACTCCCTGGGGAGTATTCTAGCAATGGGCTGTGGCGCTCACATTAAAGCAAACAACATTAACTTTCGCATCCTACCGGATGCCCATTTAACACCTGGGTGGAGAGTGGCAAATGTAGATTAACGTCTTGCCAAAGGACGCTAGGCTAGTGCTGCGGCACCCATTGGGCCTATTGTTCACTGCTTACTCCAGCAGTATTGAGTTTAACAGTAGTTGGAGTGACCTACAGTAGTGAACTAATGCCTCATTAGATCTGGGAGCTCTGTATACTACATGTACTTTATAGGAGATGTTTGTATCATATGATCACAAATCTGATGGACGATAGAAGTGTGATTAAAATTATACCTGATCGAGTTGGGTTATAGAAGCTCGTATGAACATAGCTCTAGACTGTACTCATAGCATAAAGCTTGTAAGATCACTAAAGTGACGTACATGTAAGTGATACTAAAGGTTATCCCATTCATGTAAACAAGCCATTGTAGTAAGTATTCATCAAGGTAAAACTGAGAAGGGCTGTAGTGGACATTGTTCTTTGCTAAGTGTTTTAGGATGTTAAGTGTTTGCTTTGAGTGTGTGGTTAACAAGATGATATGATTAAAAAAGAATGTTAATGGATATGAGGGAATAATCCATTCAGAAATATTAACAATTCCATTGTAAGATTACAGAGCTGAAACCACTTTGTGAAATAAAAGAGATGGATTGCTTGTATTAAATGTAGTTACCAATAGGAAGCAACACTTCAAAAGTACTTCATATTGAATTCTCAGATCATATTTTGTTAGACTTTCCTCATCTTACCACAGGTGTGGTCAATTGCTGATACAGACTTTGTTCAGGTCAAGTGTTTTTGTAGTTGGTTAATGGGTTCTTCCTTTGTAATTGAATATATCTAGAGCTCAAAGACCATTTGTGAAATGAAAAACGAAAGAAAAAGAAGTGATCTCTTGTGATAGCAAATAATATATATTACCGTATTCGCCGGCCGAAAGGCCGCAGCGTCGGATAGGCCGCACTTTGACAACTCATTTGAAAAAAAAAAAATATGGGGAAAAATCAAAAGCATAAGAAATTTTGCCCCCCAAATATCATGCAGCGAAAAAACAAGGGTCAAACTTTTTATTGTATTGACTATTTGAAGACGATTATTCCTAGATGTCTTTGCTTTTTATGTCATTAAGAATTTAAAAAGTTCAACTTCAGTTGAACTGAAGAGAATCTGACAAAGCGTAGAACTACTACTAGTACTCGCAAACACATACATCTTTGTAGACTAACGTTAGTACTATAAAGTGTACGGTACATGCCGTCTCCCTAGTAAAAGTTCGACAACAAATAGCACTATCAACCGTGAATGCAACTCGCAAATTGAGGCACAATCACAAATGAAATTGGAAAGGAAATGTTTCCACCACTCTAAAAAATCGTGAAGAGATATCTTACATAGGTGCATATTCCATCAAAGGTTCCCTATGTGACTTCCAAAGACAGAAAAATACATAATACAGCATGATGGTTTCGAAGAGGAAATTGAAAACGTCGTCACGACGATTTGCAAGCTGAAACATGTGCTTGCCATGACCAAAGATCGTGAAAAGAAAGATAGGACACTCTCCCGATTGTGTAAAGGGTCCGATGTAACGGCCACTTATGTTACATAAAATTAGGGGGAGACGGGAATGCCCTATCTTACCTTTTAAGATCTTTGCCATGACTTACAATGTCTATGCTTATAATGCAGGTTAACGCGCACGCCACGTGCGCTATGAAAAATCCTCTGCGATAATGTCCGTTCTCCATTCAAAATACACACATCTCCGCGAAGGATCCTGCAAGGATACAACCGCTCTGAAATAGCGCGGAGGTTGAGGGGTGCCATCGATCTCAATACATACAAAGAATGTGCTCAAAAGACAAATTAAAACTTACTAAGCGCCTACGTACCCATTACAATAGCTCACAGAACAGAAAACATCTACCGGGGTGGCTGATTTCAGCACTTTACTGGAGCTCAATAGAGAGCTTCGTACGAGTGCTCTGTCAGCCTCGGAAGACCATACGAGGCCGTGTTTGTAACTATATTGATAAGATATGTAGTTATTAGTTCTGAATTATATTTATTACTGAAAATATTTCAGTACTTGAAAGATAAGTAGATCTACATCGTTGGAGATAGAGCACAGGCTTACTGTAGTGTAGTGTTAGATCTAACGTTGGTCCCGTCCATTCCAATACGTGTGGTGATTTTGGAGGCGGTTTATTTTTATCTGTTGCGGCCCATAGGCCGCACCCCGACTTTGGGATCATATTTTGAGTGAAAATAGTGCGGCCTTTCCGCCGGCGAATACGGTAAGTAGAAGAATATATTTGAAGATTTCTTCTCTAATTCTTACATTCATAGATCTTAGTAGCATGAATGTTCCTTGGGTAAAGTCCTGTGAAGCTCTCTCTCTCTCTCTGGTTAACCTCCATGTCCTTCAAGTAGAGGTGTCGTGGTCTAGTGGATACGTCACCGGACTGTGGATCTCATGGTTTGCGGTTCGAGTCCCGCCGCGGCACTAATGTCCTTTGACAAGATATTAATCTACATTTTCCACTCTCTACCCAGGTGTAGTAAATGGGTACCCGGTAGGAATTTATTCCTTGAAATGCTGTGAGTACCGAATTCGGTAGCCTAGCTACAGCCGGGGTAATAATACTTCGGCGCTTAGAAACATTTGTATTAAGCGCATTATAAATGCAATGTATTATTATTATTATTATTATTCAAGTGTGCTCTATTTTTATTAGGTCAGTTTTTCTTTGCTAGTACTCCCAATATGAAACAATGAACGACCATACAGTCAAGTTCACACAGCTCTCTCCCTGTCAAGTTACCCCCTGCAGCCATTTTTGTTGATCCCTTGACCTCTTGACATGACCTTTATGTAGCTGATGGCTAGAAGATGATGTTTCTTGTAAGACAGAGCCATGGGAAAGACCCTGTTTCCCACCGCTTTCTAACTCATCAATCTTCTCTTGTCTTTAAAGGGTATCTTGAGTTCTAGCCATGAAACTGTTTTGAATTGGGTTATTTTTTGAGACCAGTGAAATGTAAAAGAAAACAAAATTATTCTGAATATCACATAGGCCTACACTACAGAGTACAAACAAGGATAGGCCTACATACCTAAATGTCAGCAGTCGTGGAGGGGTTTGAGAGTCTTGGATATAATTCTCAGAAAATACCATGGCTGTTGAGGAGTCACCGACCATTCGATGACGGAAATGTTTGTGAATAAATTCCACCTAAAACATTGCATCTTGCCTCTACGGCACGAACGCTACTGCGGCGCTTATGCAGGGATTCTGCTGCTCCAGTGTCGCCGCACATTGCACCAGTGGTGCCGCACCCTTCGCAAATGATATTGCGAAGTAGGATTAATGTAAGACAAATCACTCTGTTTTAAAAAATATTCTCTTAGTACATGGCGCGCTACTAAACCGCAGGAAGCTATTTGGCTATTGCATTGTCTTCGCGGGATTGCACATGCGCACTGTGTAATGCGCTTGTCTGGCTGCCTACATCATGATTTGTGTATTGTAGGAATGGCCCGTCGCGACAGGAGCATAGGCATTCTCGGCAAGACAGCCAACTATGAACAAAGATAATTTATTTCCAAAGTATTTTTCATGCAAAAAATTTGTCTGGCCAACATCTATGGAAATTAAACTCTGTTACATCGAAAACAGAAGATATGTTACATATTATTTATTTTGTTTCAGTCTGCTAAAGTGGAAGTTCTTGTTCTTCCAAAATATTAGCAGAACATAAAAAAGCCCCATGGATAATTCTCTTTGGAAACTAACTTTTCCTGCCGTCATTCTTTGCGCGACCGTCAGCGAGCGCAACGCCGCATAGTTGTTCCTTATTAATTATGGTACAATATCTGTGAGCCAATCGCATCCGGAGATACATGGCAGTTGAGACAGGGCGTTGCAGCAATGAAGCAGCATTTACAAGGGTGCGCCACGACTGGTGACATTACGGTACGCCACGACTGGTGACATTACGGTACACAATTATATCTGCACTTACATCTACTCAGGAGTCAGTAATATTCTTTTGGTATGCCTGATTAGCTTACTTTAAACTTCTTTATTATTACCCGCTCTCTTAACATTCGTGAGTGGTACACATGCAGAATTAAAAAAGAATCTTACTCTAAATTCCCTTTTCTCTTTTCTTCAATATTTTCCTTGTCTTGCTCTCTCATTCATCTGCTCTGATGAGAAGCATTTAGTTGTGTTCTCATCACTACAAAGTGGTCTTTCTTATACTTCTTATGAAGGTCAGATAATCCTCAACTGAACTTTGAATTCTGAGATGGTTCATGTACTAGAAGCCAATCTGTTCCTACTTTCTGTTGGGTTTCTTCTTCTTCACTAAACCACTGGTTTAATATGCACCTGCCCATGGCTAGATTTAGGAGGACTTTTAAACCACGAGTCATTATTCATTCATGTATTGAGGTCAAGTCCTCTCATTCTATACTTATCCCATTTCTGGCTCTGGATGGCCATCAGACTCAGAAATTCACAATCATTCAGAGGTAAGGCACATGAAATCATCTGTTGAGAGCCAGAAGGGATTTGACTGTGCAATATTGGTATGAGTTAATGCCCTTCTTGCTGTCACAGACAAAATGTCTTTTAAATGTACATGTATTAGTATACTATTAATAAATGGTTAGGAGTGCGTTGGTGCGATCTGGCAACACAAAGGTTTTTACTATACGCACAAGGTGCGTGCGTATAGTATATAAAGTACCTCCTCTTTTTCCAGATGAGCATATATCATTTTCATCTATTATTATTTCAAGAATATGAAAGTGGTAAATGCCTCTAACCACTATCTCTCTTCCCATCTCTCTCCATATCTCTTACTGTCATGCTACATCTCTATTCATTCTTCTCTTCTTTTATTTGTCCAATGATATGTCTCATTTTGCATCTTCTTGGCTTCCCAGCTGATTTATTTCTATCATTATCTTTTTAATACAAACTTAAATTTACATGTAGACCTAAGGAATTACATTTGTCTTGTTTGATGTATCTCACTGGAGACAAAAAAAAAAAAAATACCGAAATTAAGGGCTGTTCAGTTTTTATAACTGGACCTTATTTGATGTATTGAGCATGTCTGCTTTTAACTATACCTCAGTAACTTTCCCTTGTAATACTGCATCTCACTTGCATATATGTATAACCCTTTACTTTCATCCTGTATAAGCCTTCATGTAGATTGGTTATTTTTGATAGATTTCAGGTGTGAATGGGTCCAGGCGGGTTGTTATGGGAAGGATTTAGAGGAGATGAAGACCTCTCACACTGTAAATCTCTCCCATCCATCTATATTCATCAGTTAGCAGGTTGGTAGGAATTGATGTGCTACCTACATGTAGATACATCGTGGCAAGTTTAAGCTTCTATCTGACATGGTAATCAAGCAGAACCATGAATAAAAGTTATGAATATCATTATCTACTCTTTCTAAATCAGATGGTAGAGGTATCCTAGTATATAAAGGTATGGCTGATTCAAATTGCTTCCTAGGTTATTATCCCCTTCTTCTTACCTTTATCCTATCACTTCAAAGTTTATTTTATATTTGTTGTAAATGTAATTTTTTTTTTTTAAAGGAGAAAAAAAGTCCAGACAATGAGGTACCAAATATCTGTAAATAAATGCACTTTTATTGTGAAATTTTATGTGTGCTGAAGTAGACCCTATAACATTTGTTATATCAGAATATGGGTGTTAAAGTGTACTAACCACCTGAAAAAATAATGTGTATACCACTAGAAAGTATAAAATTAATCTCAAAGAACTTTATCTGGCATTCTATACATGTAGATCGACAGATAAGGAGTAACATTAAGGTGCTCCACAACATGGATGATCTTGATAAAGTGTAGGATATAGGTTACTGTAATTGTATTCAGGTCTGTCATTTTATATTAAAATTAATAATATGAAAGGGGTCAATTCATTTAAATTATAAATATTTACAACCAACCTTCTTTGATTGATGTGATGAAGTTATTTGTTTTTAATTTGGAGGAAGATGTTGTTTAATTGTTCAAAATTTCAGCAATATAATATGAGCATATTAATTGGTCATTTGTTTGGAAGGGAATTGGGACAAATGTCAGTAACAATGTGGAATCCAGCTTAATTCCCACACAATGGAATGAATGAAGAACAATACTCCTATGTAGGCTGTGCAAACTCACTAAATATGTGATTGCACATTATCACATTGGATCATAATCCAAGGATTTTATTTTGCGGAACTATGAATGGATTGTTCTGGAAGTGGGTTAGCTCAACAAAGTAATACAAACACTGTCATCATTTCAAACAGGATGCTTCACAGTGGGCAATGTTTAGAGAGAGAATTAGGGAAGAGGAATTCATAGAGAACAATGTTATTGTTGGAAGCTGATTGTTCCTGGGTTGGAAACCTTTATGTATTGGGCAAGATCTACGATTGCATTGCAAGACACATTATGTTCCGCCCTAAACAACACTATTCATACATCTTTTAGAGGGTATTTTTTTAATGCACAGTCCAGTTGAGGCAGCTTCTAGCCATTTGAATATATATGTACTCCTGTAAAATTCAAATACTCCTCTATTTCTAAAAACAATGAAAGATAGATATTCATAAAATAGTGTAAATAATTTCTTGGTATTACAAAATTTCAATATGGCACGAAAAAAAGAGACATGATAACGAAGCTTGTCGACCTGCACTCATCAGGTTATCACGCAGGTATGTGACAAATTACTCGAAATCAACTATATTATACTCGATCAACCCGGACGCCGTAATTTTAGAACAATCACAAAGCTTGGACGAACTCCTTTTGTCTGCACAGAAGGGGTTCGTGCGATTGAATGTAGGCGGCTTCCAGAAAGCGTAAATGCGCTGCGCTTCTGGCCCGGGACATAAGCTTTGCGATTGTTCTGAAATTACTGCGTTCGGGTTGCGTTCGGGTTGCGTCCGGGTTCATCAAGTATAATATAGTTGATTTCGAGTAATTTGTAATACATAACTGCGTGATAACCTGATGAGTGCATTTCGAAAAGCTTTGTTATCATGTCTCTTTTTCGTGCCATATTGAAATAGTGTAAGTTTATCGTACAGAGTGATTTGATAACATTAGTAGAAACAGGGTGGATCATGTGAAGGTTCCATGTCCCTCATGAGTCTGGGATCAATTGCTTCATTCATTGTTTCTTTCAGAGGTAAAAATGTAGAAGTATCATTTGTATGGTATGGAAGTAACAAGAGATGTGTGAAAGTGCAATTATTTTCTCATATACATGTCTCCAGGCTCCCAATAAATAGATGCTTCTTGAGCTAATGACCATCTGCAAAAGCCATATCATTTATGATTCATACTCACATTACCATGTATCAAAACATGACGCCCTTTCACACATCTTTAGAGATATTGTAATGTTATAAGAGTACTAGTTTTCACCGCACATTTAGGACTATTTAGGACTGTTGAAGTGCCATTAAGGACAAAAAACTTCCGCAACATGAAGCTTGCGTGATTTATTAATGATGGGTGTTTTCCCGTACAAGAAACGAATTGCAAAAATTCAATAACATTGTGATGCACTTGGAACCACTTATGAACTTATGAACCACTCACAGAATATGGGAAAGTTTCTTGCAAACATGAATTTCTTGTTTTGTGGTACCAAAAGCAGTTTGTAGACCCCAGATGGGGTTGATGATGGTGATGGGATCTCCACCGTCCCACATGTCCCATATGTACATGTAGATGTACATGTATGGGCAAAGTTGATATTATATATTTTTTTTCACCCGACATCATTCTTCTTTTTTTTTTCTTGTTCTTTTTTTTTTACGCTACATCAATATCAATATTGTTGTTGGTGTGTAAGGGTAATTGTTATTTTCTTTTATGTGTGTAAAGTTATTATTTTTTGTGTGTGTGTAAAGTTATTATTTTTTTTACTTTTTTAATTTATTTATTTATTTATTTTTTTTTTGGGGGGGGGGGAGGGTTTGGGATTGGATTTGTTTGGGACTTTACCCATTAGTACATCAGACTGTAGATAGTACACCCATGTTGTCTCACTGCATGCTATTTGAAAAATGCTCTGATTTCATTTCAAACCACTGTTACTGGTCATCTATAAGGTCCTAAAATTTGTCATCGAACCGATGATCCCCTCGTATTCTGAGTTCTAAGCTGTACTTGAATGTTTTCCTCGACCAAATTAACTTCCTTGAAGTTCTCTCTTTCAGCAAGTTTAATTGGAGGGAAGATAAATTTCAAAAATAAAGGGATTCATGTGGATGGGAGCATCCAGAATCTCTGCATGAAATACTTGTGTCGAGTCTGAAGTTAGGAAATAGTCTATCAACTCACGCTGAGGTAGAAATTCAATCAGATTACTTCATGAAATCTGAAGGATATTCACATTATTATCTTGTTGAAGTGGTTCCAGGCTTCTAATGTTACATGTTGTCTGACCAAGTCCTACATGTATCTTCATCCTGATTTCATTTTTAACCCTTTCATTGCCACAGTTTAACAGAATATAATAATTATAGACCCCCCCCCCCCCCCAAAAAAAAAAAGAAGCTTGTTTTGATGGTATGTGGTATATGTAGTTCTCTTTGAATGCTTGGGTTATTGATTCATGCCTTTTAATCCTAGTTTCAATGCAAGATTGTACAATTAAAACCTTATCAAGATAATGAGTAACTCCAGAGACCACTTTTATGTGATAAAAAAAGAAGCTGATATTCAGTGAGAACTCTATCAGGTTTTTGACCTGGAAATGACAGCTTTGATATTGATGACATCCAGGTATTTTCTTTTGGAGGAAGGAGGGTGAACGAGGAATATGAGAGAGAGTGTATGATTTTGAAATGACAGGTTATTTAGGGCTCCCATAAGTAATTCTGCTCCCCATTCGCTCATGTGTTAAATCGACAGTAATAAAAAGTCATATTTTGAAAACATTTGGGTGGAATTCGTTATAATGTTCAGATTAGAGACATAAAAATCTCCTGAATGAGGTGCCTTATTTGGGCATTTTCCCCCGGCGATAACAAAATTTATGAAGGCTGAAACATAACTCATTTCAAATCGCAGGCTGAAATATTGGAAATACACTGAGATAATATAAGCCCTTTAAAAAACACAAAGACAGCTCACTTCAGCCGAGGGGTAAAATCAAAACATTAAACATCATTTGCCCTCTAAATTTATAGATGACAGATACTTGATTTTATATGAATTTCTTTAATCAAGTTTTTATCCTTTTAACTTTGCTCCACCTCACAAGAATGCATTGGGAGCAAATGAATTACTTATGTGTGCTCTTTAGAGGAAGCCCCCATGGTCAAATAAAGGAAAGGGGTATCAAAGTGAGATTGGTTGTCCTCTATGGTTTATAGGATCCTTTTGAACTGCTGATCACGCATTGCAGACATGTGTGTCTATCAGCATGATTTCTGGTTTACTTTCAAATCTGTAGCAATTTGTTATTAGAAAAGCCACATTATTTTCAGCATTCATAAAGTATTCAAACATCAAGTGTAAAAGGTGATCCCACCACACCCTTCCCCCTTCTTAGATGCATTGCAGACAGTTGAGCAGACAGTGGAGTGGTTTGGTAACTTTGTAGAGGCTTGATAAAATCGGAGCTGCCTGGCCTTACATGCTATCATTGTATGTATTATCGTGTAAAAATGAAGCCCAGGGGGGAAAAACAGCACTTCAAAATCATCATATCCTTCCCAAAAGTAAACATATGCAAGTGACCGGAAATGCCAGACTCATTTTCCCCTATAGACTCAGTGTTAGACTAAAGCGTATGGCCATACGCTTTCGTAGATGGGAGTATTCAGTCATAGATAGTAATAGCTATGAAAACCTTTCTATACCTGGCTATTTATTTATCCTTCTGAACATCATTATACAAGACAGATATCAAAATTCAACAATTTATTAAATCAAGCCTCCACAAAGTTACCAAATTCCTTTAAGTCTTTTATTGAGCCCTTAATTTTTTTTTATTAATAATGGCGTCAATTAGTTTTGTGTTGGGAGAGAATAGGCTGGGGAGGGGGGGGGGGGGGGGGGATTAAGGAGGAGAGCTTCATTTGGAGGTAACATTCCTTTGCAGTAGATATCAGAGACTTTAATAATAATAATAAAAAAACAATGTATTTCTTTTATTTAGGCACATCTATTTTGTTTATAAAAGTCTGCATTACTCATCTATGTTCGATACTTATAGAGAAGGAACATACATAACATGTACTGTCTACATGTACATTTCACCCATCGACATACATGTATCCCAACCTTCATTCTTGTGTGACAAAGATGTGAATACATTAGTCAAGGTGTATTTCTCTTCCACCCATTTAACAGTGCATTGTGATGAGATAATATACTAACAACATATCTAATGCATTTTTATCTCTCTTCTTCCTACTCCCTCTCTATTTCTGCTTCTCTGTTTCTCTCACTCGTCATGGCTCATTTGTGACGGTGGCAGCTAGTTTAGTGGTAGAGAAATTGCCAATATTGCAGAGACTAAAGCAAGAGAAAGGTCATGGGATAATATTAGAAGTATAGTCACATGTCACATCCATTGTGTTATATGATGGGAGGGTGTATACAATCATATGAGAAGTCTAAATGAAAAGCACTGGTAGTATATATTTTATGAGTAGATGACTCTTCTCCACACCTTGAGTGCTTTTGAAGGGTACTCCAAAAACGGCTGATTTCTTTCATCCTTGATAAAACCCCATTCACATTATGATCTAGTAAACAGCCTCAAAAACTGTTGTGACAAAATGAAATGATATATTAAAGCGTAGTTTCCTTTTCATTTCTGCATTACAGATAAGCGAATATGCATAGGGGCATTTGTTTTGTGCAGATTACACTTCTTCTCCCTCTCTTCTCCCTCTCTTCTCCCTCTCTTCTCCCTTGCTATGTCCCATTCAGTAGCATGTAAGACAATATTATTTTGCTGCCATGTGTTTTGTAATTGGTGGTTTACTATGTCATGTGAGTGAGGTTTTAAGTTGGAAAATAAAAATGATGGTACTGTACTCCTGTGATCCTGCCCGCTTCTTAATCTTAACACCCTTTGACAAAATAATTAGATTGTGATGGATACAGTAGGTGACATAAATCCATTTCAACAAACCCCAACCCACCATATTTTCAGATCTGGGCCCCGTTGCATAAAACTTACCATCAATGGTAACTCTGCTACATGTATGTATACATGTAGGCCTACATCTAATGTGAATTCAATTAACCAGGGGCGAATCCAGGATTTTGTAAAGGGGGGGGGGGGGGGGGGGGCTTTGTCAACCACGCATATGTTGTTTGTTATCGGACATGTGAAGTCCTATATTTTTAAATCGATGACACATGTGAATACTGCAGTATCTTTGTCCTCACATGTTTAATAGATTGGTTTGAAAAATGCCATAGGAAGAATTTTATTACGTTTAATGTGATTCTGACCTTGCTGGTAATAAATCATATTAATGTGCAATATATATGTAGAGCTTCATGTCAGTCATGTTCATATTCATATACCAGCATATAATTTTGCGTGGTATTTTTTAATAGAGTTGATGAAATATGAAGCTACATGTACATGTCAATGTGTCTATTTTTAATGTGAGTTCAATATTTTATTAAAAACTTGCATGGTCAAGAAGGTATTTGATGAATCTCAAATATGATATGTTCATTATGGATCTTATTCCAATTGTATCTACTGTACATACATGTATTGTCTCACTTCCTTCCCCACATACATGTACATGTATTGTATGTTTGCAGGTTTAATGCCATTTTATTTTTATACCTCCGCCCACAGAAGGTAGTGCCGGAGGTATTATTCATTTGTTTTTGATGAATTGAATTCAAGTATTTACATGTACATGTTCTTTGGGAATGCCAATTCTCATATCTATGTGTATCTCAATGTTTTGTGTACTTTCTGAGAGCATTCATGATGATAATCATAATCTGGATTTTCATAGCACTTTAATACAAATGAACAAAATTAGACTCTTCCTGCACAATTTTACACAAATGCTACTATCATGAATCTGCATTCCGTTATGGTATCTTTAAATTCTAACAATGCCATGTATCTTTTGTTTTCCTTGTTTCAGATGGCCCCTGGTTATTCTATTTCAATGTCAAGTTTTATCCACCAGATCCAGCTCAGCTCAAAGAAGATATCACAAGGTGAGGCTAGGTCAATCAAACTCTTATACTAGGTGTTTTCAAAAAAAAAAAACTGTGGACACTTAAAAATCATACCTTGTATCAGACTGCGTTTTTTACATTGTAAAGTTGAAGGATGTAAAATTTATCAGGAGCAAGTTTTATAACATATCTCTGAATACTTTTCGTTAAATATTGCTATAAATATCCATTTCGATTTGTCACTTTTTGCAAAATTAAGGCCACAAACTATGTGTGTATCAGCAATTAATTCAGAACATAACAATTGCTATTTTGTGTTGCATCTGAAAGTGAACACCTTTTTAACCCAGAGTCTTGAATCATTAATGACACTGGACAGCTAAAAGGTTGGCAGAAATGTAAGGTGCAATGTAATGGCATTTGTTGTCTTCTGAATTAATTACTGACACACACATATTTTGTGGTATTCAGAGAAATATCGTAAAACTTCACCTGATAAATTTTACATCCTTCAACTTTATAATGTAAAAGTCCAGTTTGATACGAGGTATCATTTTTGAGTTATTAACAATCAAAAGTGTCATAATTTTTTTTTTAAACACCTAGTAGTATGTACCTTTGTAGATGATGATAGTTCACCTACAAGACTGTTGCAAAGAGATACGTCGTGGAGAAGAAGGTTTTTTTTACTGTATTCCCAGTCTTAGAGATCAGCGGAATGATCAGCATATTTGAATTATTCCCGACTTGTATTTCTTCTGTAGAAAGATTTTGCAATCAATCCCTATTAGTACTTGGGCTGAAAGAGAAATGCTCTCTTGAGAAATCACTCCCTGAAATTCCTAGTAAATTAGGGTTTTAAAACTCGATACAGATCTCATTGTCATATTTCTGAGAAATGTGTTGTTGAATTTAATGTTACTTTTTGTCTCATGTTGTACAATACATGTGTCAGCCTTCCTCCCACCACAAAAATCATAACTTTCTGTATTTGCATGGAGTACCTAGTAGTGAGGAGGGAACTATGGGTTTTTTTCCAGCAAAACAAGAGTGACAAATCATCCAGATATTTGTCATACCATGCTGGTGTGTGGATGGATGGACAGTGAATTGAATGATGAGGAGTTTGGACTGACATTAGACAGAGAACCGGGGCTAAGTGCCCTGTGACAGCAGCTTTAAAAACTCACTGCTTTTTTTGTGAGTTGGACAGCTGAAACTCTACCGTGTTAATGCCAGAAAGAATTAAGAAATAATTTTAAGTAAGCCGTGTATCGGCTTGGATAACAACAAAATTAGCCGTTGTTACAAATCCGATAGTTTTCCTTCTCGTCTAAATTTTTAAAAAGTGATCCGTGGCATCCTATTTCACTACATTTGGTTTTTATTCACCCATTTAGTGATGAAAAAGAATAAATTCTCACATATTTGGATTGTTACTTGCTGCCTTCTGTCACAGAGGATCCATATCAGGCACTGAATTCTTTTTGGTGGAGGAGGGTCTGAGGTTTATTTTAGAAGAATAAACATTTCATCTCTGGGCACATAAATCAATGCAATGGAACAGAGATACCCCTCAGAGACTATGGAATGGGGGCGAAGGTGAAAAATGACCCATCCACTGGGGGATGATGGGACTCTCTACATCAATCACAATGCTCCACGAATAGCATTATGGATAACATAAATTAATCACACTTCTAATGCTTCTTTGACTTAGAAAGGCAAGAAGAAGAAGAGAATAATGAAAATCAGAAAATTTGATCTGAAAATTAACTTAAAGATAGGTTTGGTGGGGAGGGTTAAAGTATTAAGGGAGAATGGCTCAGATGAGAAAAGGAAAAAAAGAAAATGAAGAAAAACAACAAAAAAACAAAAAGAATACAAACATCCCATTTTGTAAAAAAGAAGGAAGAAAACGGGAGACTGTGACCCCATACTTGCTTTTAAGGTTTAGGACTATTTGTATTTGTATAATTAAGAAACAATGAAAGTTACATGGGGAGGGGGTGGGTTCAATGGTAAGCACAAATTCCCCTCATGATTGTGTGACAAGCACTTTGTAATTTAGGGGTTTGATAAGAGTAGGTCAAGAGTGGAGGCATTCCCTTTCAATAATGATGCAGTCATTCTAAAAAAAATTTTTTTTGTTTACCAATGTAGGTATTACCTTTGTCTACAAATCCGCGATGACATTCTGCGAGGGAGACTGCCCTGCTCATTGGTGACACACGCCCTCTTGGGTTCGTACGTGGTACAGAGTGAGCTGGGTGACTTTGATGCTGACAAGCATGGCGTTGATACAGCCTACCTTGGTCAATTCCGCTTTGCTCCAGAGAGGAAGAAAGAACTTGATGAGAAGGTCATGGAGTTACACAAGACACACAGGTTAGTTATGGAGGATATTTCCCAGGAGATGGAAGGATGGGTATTTAGGGGGAGAGGTGGGAGAGAGGGGCAGGGAGAGGGGTAGGGAGAGGTAGTGAGTAGTGAGTGGAAAGCAGATAGGAGAGAGCGGATGGAGAGAACGAAAGAGGAGATATAGAGAGTGAACTACCTGTGTCCATCCCACCTTGCTTCAGAGAGGAAGAAAGAGCTTGATGAGAATGCCATTGATGAGAATAATAATAATAATAATAATAATATTGGATATTTATATAGCGCTCTTATCCACCATGAATGGTGCTCAATTCGCTCCAATATTACCCCGGCTCTAGCTAGGCTACCACAAGAATGCCACAAGAACACTTAGGTTAGACAGATTTTTCTCGGAGGACAGTTGGTGTTCAGGGCGAGGGAGGACGGGAGGGTAAGGGATAGGGAGGGATGGGTTTGGGAGCAGGGGGGTGTTTCATAAAGCTGTTCGTAAAGTTAAGCAAGACTTTACGAATGACTTATATATGACAAGCCAAATGGGATGTTTAGTCGTTTTTGACTGCATCAACTAAAGTTGAACTGTGCAGATTAGCATTCTTATTATAACAGACATTTTTAATGCAAAGTATATTTAGGTTATTGGAAATAAAGTCACACTTTGTTAAAATATATCTAGCACTTCATATTCAAGTTGTTCGTAAAGTCATGCGTAACTTTACGAACAGCTTTATGACACACCCCCAGGAAAGGAATTTGAGCATGATGTTGATACAGAATACTTCGGTCACTGTTGGTTTGCTCCAAAGTGGAAAGAAAGAGATAAATTCTGTTTTCCTTTTCGCGTAAATTGCCAAGTTGATGGTGACTTATGCTGACACATGTACATTTGTCCTTTTTTTTTAATGGGCAAACACCAGGCATTATTTCAAAAAAGGTGATAAATTGATTACAAAGTTTTGACCCCCCTAAAAAAAAAAAATAAGGGGGGGGGGGGGAAGGATCATGTAGCCACATACAAATAGTCTTAAAGAAATCTTCTGGGTTTATAATAGCTTAAGGCCCGGTCACACCGCCAGAACCCTGCTGGAGCGCTCCTGTAGCGGTGAAAAAAATTCATCACCGCTCGTAACTGTTCACCACGGTTTAACAGAAGTTGGCCCCCGTTAAGGCAACGCCGTTTACGCTCGGCTACCGCTGATGGTCCCTCCTACCGCTCCGAAAGTTTTGAGCTGCACAAAATATTGCGAGCGGTGAGGAGCGGGCAATTTTCCACTCCGGCAAAGTTCATCACCGCTCCAACAACGCCCAGTCAAAGTTTGACACCGCTAGACGCAAGTTCGTGGACGCTTGGGTCCGCTAGGCCAACACAGAAATCTTGAACGCTGGACCACCGCTGCTTCGCCAGCTTTGCCCGGGCGGTGATTAAACGTTGCACAAACTTTGGTGGAGCGGTTGTAAGCGTTTTACGTGCGGACGCGGGATTGCTGGAACGGTGTCGGGCGTTGAAGCAGCGATCCATTGCGGTGATGAACTTTGGTTTGGCGTTGGTATGGAGGTGTCGGAGCGGGACCAACGCTCGCTACCGCTCGCTACCGTTAAACCAACGCTAAAGCAACGCCGGCTTCAGCGGTGCACCGCTAAGGCAACACCCGTGTTTTCGAGTTTTTCCCCATTTTGTGCGCGGTGACGAGCGTTGTCGAAATTCGGCCCCCTCTCCCTACCGTTCAAGGAACGCTCCAACAAAGTTCCGGCGGTGTGACCGGGCCTTTACATATCCAAACATAGATACACAGCTTGTGTGTGATTTCTTTTAGTTTGTTATGGTTTCACTCCTTAGCTGTGACCTTTACTTCTGTTTTATAATTATTTCCTTATAGTCTTTGTTTATCTTGGATACCACTGAAACAAAATGAATAAAGAAAGTAAAGTACCATTACTTTTTTAAAATAATCCCAGCGAGGAAGTGGTCTGTTCCTACTTCCTTCTTCTCTGTGTTTATTTTGGTAACACTGCAAATCAAAGTATTAAGTTCCCTAGTAATGAAAGGCAATGTTCCTAGTACTGAATTGACTTTTAAACAAACAGATACATGTACTTACATTGCATCTCGCTATATATTTTCTAACAGTTTCTAGTGATTGTAGTTGTCATTTGTGACTGTTGTTTCATTCTACAGTTTTTTTTTTGCCTTTTAGTAGTTGCGTCTATCCTTGAAATCACTGAAATGTAATGAAAGTAAAGTACTTGAAAAGGGTCTCTACCGGACATAACAGTGTTGTTTATAATTGAAGAATACAAAGATTTTATTAGTGTTACTTTGTTATCTCTGTTAGTCAGTTGGATATGATTCGATATTCGTATTCTCTTTATATGTACTCAGGCCTGAGTTATCTTCATGGCTTAGAATTCAACAGATTTGTATTAATCTTCATTCAATTGATGGAAGTTGAAAAGAAAAAAAAAAACAGCTGTAAGGATGATGTACATGTAGATTGAATTTACAAAGATGAAACAAAATTGTGTAAAGTTTAAAAGATTGCATGCAGTGAAATGTTATTTATTCTAAGAGGGAGTGAATTAAAATGAATAAAGAAAGTAACCTTGTATCTGTTTGATTGTATTTATTACAGAGGGCAGACACCAGCTGAAGCTGACCTTCATTTCCTTGACAATGCTAAGAAGCTTGCAATGTATGGAGTTGATCTACACCATGCAAGGGTGAGTACTGGCCCTGTTAGACCACATCTTGAAAATTGGCTTCCCATAATATAGGTTTACTGTAAAACCAGGAACTTGGTGAGCAAAAAGCTTTCAAGAATATCATAAGGGGACTAGATTGGCCGAAGTTTTTTGCTGCAAAATAATGCGATCAAATACTGAAAACTGGCAATTCATAAAAGTACTCTGCTGCATAAACAGCCGTTACGAACAGTTCACGAAAGTTTCTGGTCTTACAAGCGATCTCTAAATCCTGCTGCTAACCTGCATGGACATTCACTCATGATCTAGCTCCAGGGAACACAATGTCCCTCATGTAACAGCGCAAAATTCATCTAAGTCCGAGAAAGAGTTGCATTTATTTATTCATTTATTTACTTATTTATTGAGTAGTATTTATCCAGAGTGGCCTTATCAGTGATTACAGTGCTGTTTTCTGTGAGGGTCAGGAGTGCGATCCATGCATAAAGAAAACAAGCCTTATCCAGAACAAGATGATCCTCAGTGGTAGGAGTGTTACTGAAAAGAGAGAAACCTCTTTGGGTGTCATTGCCAATCATCTTGCACATGAATTTTCATTAGAATTAGAAGCTTTGAGAACCACATTGCGATCTGTGTTGATTTTCAAAGGGCGAATGTGTCGGCCTGAACAAAGGTTGTATAATCATAAGAGAGGCAGGAAGAGGGTAGTGTACAAGCAACAGAATAAAATGCAATGATATATATGCAATGGTACAGTATATGGGAAAATTTACATGTATATAAAAAAGGGGGGAATATTAAAAAGAGCAAATGCAGGGAAGAGATGAAAAGGACAAAAGAAATGAGAGAGAGAGATAGAAAGAAAGGACAAAATAACAGAGAGAATGAGAGAGAGAGAGAGGGAAAGAGAGATAAACGGGGGGGGGGGGGGGGGGGGGAAGAGGGAGATATAAGAGAGAAGAAGGCAGACAGACAGACATAGAGAGAGAGAGAGAGAGAAAGAGAGAGAGAGAGAGAGAGAGAGAGAGAGAGAGAGAGAGAGAGAAGAGAAGAGAGAGAGAGAGAGAGAGAGAGAGAGAGAGAGAGAGAGAGAGAGAGAGAGAGAGAAAGAGAGAGAGAGAGAGAAATTTGTGCCATTTTACAAGAGAATATTACAGACTTTACAGAGAGAAAAACCCTCCCAACTATCTGAATTTTCACACCTAATTATGAAACCTACAATACACGAAGCTCTAAATTCCAAGGTAGTTATTCACTGGATCACATCCTATTTCCATCTCTTTCCACACCTCAGAATAACTCACAAACATACTACATTCTTTTTACCTTGGCCAATTTCCAGAATAAACCCCTGCACGATAGATCTGTGTTACATTCTTTACATTTGTACGTTTCCCCATGAGATGACATACACATTTCCAGCTTTTCCCCACGAGACCAACATGTCTTTAACCGTTCATATCTCATCTGCATTCCTGTAACCTTTGCCATTCGAAAATTCATGTCTTTCATTCTGTACCCTTGTATAAATTGTTTGTTGTATGCCCTTTCACAATGTGAAGTTTGACAGATTAAGCGACTAAAAACTCTTATGAAATTTTGTTATAATTTTGATACCCATCTAATTTGATTCTACGTTATTACATATGACTGAATGCAAAGTCACTCTGAGAGAAAGATAGTGTTAGCGTTATTTTTATCAAAGAAGTTTCCGTAAACTCTGAATTGCAGCATTCTTTTCCATGTTACCAATTTTTTTTTGTGCTCAACCTAAAGGTTCTTGTTCATTTTGTTTTGTTTTACCTTATCCTGTTAGGGGTAAAGAAAAGGGGGGGGGGGGGTGAAAATATGCTCTCTCTCTAGCAGTTAATCTACATGACTAGAAATGGTTTAACCCTTTCAAGACAATTGGCCACATTTTGTGGTTTGGCTCAAGAACTTTTGATTCAGAGCTCTAAAAAAATACCAGATGCATGAGCGAAAAGAGCAAAAAATTCTGCACAACCTGTGTTCATTTTTGTTGCATGATCATATTGCATTTGACGCCAGGAATTCTAAAAAGGAGAATAAGCTTTAAAATCCTTAAATTGGCAACACATTGAGAGGTTAAAAATCATTTTTAAAAAATCAAAATTGGCAATCTTTTCAACTTTTCGACAAAGTTCCTAACCATGTATACTGTTTTCAAAGACATACATCTTATTAGAACCATGTAGCACTAAAAGAAAAACATTATTGTTGCCAATTTGAAGAACAAAATATGATCAATTTAGACCTTCAATAATTCATGTCCTGAAAGGGTTAAATACAATCTACAGTACTCGTATCACCCTAATTATTTTGCTGCAGGATTCTGAAGGAGTAGACATCATGCTGGGTGTATGTGCGAATGGGCTTCTGATCTACAGAGATAGACTGAGAATAAACCGCTTTGCCTGGCCAAAGATCCTCAAGATTTCATATAAGAGAAATAACTTCTACATCAAAATTAGACCAGGAGAGGTGAGTAGACAACTTCAAGATAAAGTGGAGTTCTTTGTCTGACAAAGGTTTGTCAATTCTTCAAAGAAGTGACAAAGACCTACAACTGCTCTTAGATATCACCTGTGTGAGACAATGGGGGTACCAAGATGGCTGCCATTTTGCATGGGCAGCTTTAGTTGTACAATGGTTATTCATTATGCAACATCTTATCCATTGCGTACAGGTAAATGGACATGTACCGCAATGACACAACAGTTTTTTCAAAATGGCAGCCCCCATGGGATAATATCTAGCAAGAAATCTGCAAACTTTAGAGAGACTGTTCTCCTTACTGAGTAATCAAATCAGAGTATTTTCAAGATATTTTGAACAGGCTGACAATTTTCCACATGATTATCAGCTAATGTATGTTGAGTTTCATTCTCCTTTAAAGATAAAGTGGAGTTCTGGGGAGCGTTTCATGAAAGGAAGTTGTCAGATATTTTATCCGACATCTGTTATAAGCTACTGAAATCCTTGCATCTGATTGGCTGAGAGCAAATTTGTCGGATGAATTATCTGACAAGTCCTTTCATGAAACGCCCCCCTGGTCGTGCGATTGAATTGTGTCTCCAAGCAATCAGGAAAGGTTGATTATAGCAAATAAGAATTGGTGTATGCTGTAAGGTTTTGGAATCAACAAAATCACTAAAATCCTGCTGAGAGTCACATGCGCTGCACACAGAAATGTGTATGGGACTACAAACGTTCAGCCCAAACAGTTCAGCCGTTTTCTTGTCATATTTTGAATGTGAGGGCATTTTTCTGGGGACATTTCTACTATGATAATCTCCCAAACTAACATAAAACGAATGAGAAAGCTCACAAATTATTTTTTACCTTTCCCAGAACTTAAGCTTCCCTTTGATGATGTCTGATAAACGATGTCTTGAGAAGGGTCACACTAAATATTTTTTTGTTAGAGAAAGCTGAAAGAATGTTTCAGGGAGCAAATCCAAGCAACATAGTGATGTCCCGATGTGCAATGCATTCCAAAATTATCATGATGATATTTTATACTTGTCCACTGCTGAGATCCAGAGGGGTGTTACATAATTCCTGAACACTTTATTAGTGTTTGGTTCATAATTTTATGGGCTGTAATTTCTGAAATCCTTCTATCCTTCTATCCTTCCTGAAGTCAAATTTCTATATTTCTTGACAGTTTTGCCAAAATTCTGTGAATAAACAGCCTTTCCTTTATTACTCAAGAGTGACCCGTATTAGCTTTAGGTTCGGTCAGAGTTTTAATATTTTCAATGCTTATAAGCCTTTATCTTGTTTATTTCTTTTCTAGTTTGAACAATTTGAAAGTACTATTGGATTCAAGCTGGCCAATCACAGGGCAGCTAAACGCTTGTGGAAAGTATGTGTAGAGCACCACACGTTCTTCCGGTAAGTAATGTATGCTATCAGTAAAGTAACTTTTACTCATTTCTTCCTCTTTTGCATCTTCCAGATGCAGAAGTGGTCATAATAATTATAATAATGTCTTTTTTTACCCAGGGTAGCCTCATCAGTAGTATATGCTTTTCTCCCAGAGGGCTCTGCAATGATATTTTTTCCCCGGCTTTAGCCGAGCGACCATGATAAGGCGCGTAAACAGTCAGGCATTAATCACATGACAAATTTTTGGTACTATCTTAGAAGTGCATCCAGACTGTTAAAACAAAATGGACGCCATATTACAGGAATAAATCTTCAAGTCAGTATGGCCATGATTATCAAATATTTCATTGTTCAGAACAAAGATTGAAATGTCACTTACGGCAAATGCCAGTAGTCTCCAGCTGTTCAATCAGATACTGGTATAAAAAACATTACTCTTGAAGTAGACATGAAAGAAAGAGGGCTTAGTGTCAGTATAATGAACAGCATTAAAACAAGTGGCACTTCAAAGTAACGTCATTTTCATACAGTTCTTTTTCTGTTTTAATAAATTAACTTTGTACTGGAAGCGGACTTGAGTTCCAATATTTTACCATTTAGATGTGAAAACAAAGATAAAACATGCCAAATGTCCTTTAGCATACATTAACAGTATTGATTTTCTTTAATCTGTCAAAAGTGCAGCATTTAAACAAAATGTAATTGAATAGTTCATATTCACTTGTAAATGATAGAGTTCCTTTAAAATGATGGATGGAGTAAAACTAAAATCAAAATTGATATGTCAAGGTAATGTTAATTCTCGCTACCCCAAATACGCAATTTTGCCAACAGATGGCGTTTGTCATGCAAACCACGCATGCGCAGTGCTGACAATATCCTGATTGGGTCGACAAGTGTTTGTCTTTTTGCATTGAAAATGTACACAGGCATTACAAAAATCTTTGAGTTTGAGTATTAATTAATCGACATGTTTGAAAAGATACCATGATTTATTGAGACAATTGGTTGCATTTTCAAAATTTGAGTGGTTTATGTCATGCGATCCAAAAATTAAGCATTTTAGCACTCATTTTATTCATAAGCCGTAGTATTTCAATACGGACTGGAAGTGAAGTTGACGAAGATGCGGACCATTTCCATGCATAATATTGCCCTCTACGTCAAAAATTGCATATATGAGGTAGCGAGAATTGACATTTGATCTCTCTCTTTCTCTTCTTTCTTCTTTCAGCCTTGTACATGCAGAACCGCCTAAGAAGAGACCCATATTCTGGCTAGGCTCCAAGTATCGTTACAGCGGACGAACACAGTTCCAAACCAGACAGGCTAGCGCCCTCATTGACAGGGATAGTCCAGCTGTTGAAAGAGGACAGAGTCAGAGGCATACTAGGAGTTTAGATGGTGGTAATAGATTAGAGAATAGTTATACTATATCTTATAGGATAGTGCTTATAGGAGGGGTAATCTAGTACCGTCATTGACAGGGATAGTCCAGCTGTTTTAAGAAGACAGTCAGAGGCATACTAGGAGTTTAGATGGTGGTAATAGATTAAAGAATAGTTATACTATATCTTACAGGATAGTGTTTATAGGAGGGGTAATCTAGTACCCTCATTGACAGGGATAGTCCAGCTGTTTTAAGAAGACAGTCAGAGGCATAGTAGGAGTTTAGATGGTGGTAATAGATTAGAGAATAGTTATACTATATCTTATAGGATAGTGTTTATAGAAGGGGTAATCTAGTACCCTCAGTGATAGGGATAGTCCAGCTGTTTTAAGAAGACAGTCAGAGGCATAGTAGGAGTTTAGATGTTGGTAATAATAGATCAGGGCCTTGTTTCATAAAACTTATTATAAGTAATAGGTTACAACAATTGTTATAAACTACAGAAATCCTTGAATCTGATTGGCTAAGAGCAAATTTGTCATAGAAATGGGGCAGTTGTCATTTTATGAAACGGGGCCCAGGGCTGTAATGTGACAAAAAAGGTGATGTTTGTGATATTTTGCTCTTTCTGCTTATGCGTTATAAAGATAATGCAAAAGCATCTCTCACTGGGGACACTAAACTGCTAAGGGGTATAAGATACTGATTTTTTTTCTGTGCACTTTTTTGAGATAGTTAATCTCGTCACAGCTGAATGAGGCTTTACCCATGGTTTTGATACTGTAATTATTTTTTTCATAGTGAAATATTTTCAATGAGATGAAATCGAATTGAATATGGTTCCTTTCCTAGGGTATGGCTCAGCACCACGTGACGCTGACAGATCGGACGAGGTCGTCACACCAGACAAGGCACGGACGCTTGAAGCACGTCCTCAGAGTGGCTATGAGGCCCATGTTCCATATGTTGACAACAATGAGGACGAGAAGAAGGTAGATATCATTGTTATTAGTAGATCTTCCTTCCCTCAGGGATGAATATCTTATGTTTTAGTAATAGTAATAGCAATAGTAATTCTAATAGTAATTGTAACCATTATACATTCAGTGAAGTAATTGTTATTTCATTATCATGGTAATAGTGATAGAATTAGATACATGCATAGAAATGCTGAATGTTAAAAATTATGATATAATCATAATAGTCATAATAAATTTTACCTCCAGTCATAAACCTGATCATAATTATAATTTTCATAGTGATAGTTGTAGGGATGATAATAGTGATGGGTTTGTTTTTTTTTTGCGTGAAATAAATTGAGAATCACCTAATATATTTGATAGTCAGTAATGTGGGAGACACTGCAGAAAACAAAGGTACATATTGGCTCAGAATTCTTAGTGAGCGTTAGACTTAGGCTCAGCTCGGCTAAGATTATTTTACTGCCATCATTTCCCACGACCTTCTAATTTACAGCGGATTATCCAATTGAGGTTATTCATTGTATTCAGATATATGTCGGCTACTAGACTGAAACTTAAGTAGGGGGTTAAATAGATTAGGAAATGAAACCAAATGGAGTAGAAATAGCAAATAGATTTTATGTTTTCAATGCTCATGTTCATTCATATTATTGCTTCTTCAGTATTCAGTGCACCTTATGCTGCCAAAAGTACTCTATAAAAGTCAATGTTTTCTTGCAAGTTCTATATTATAGAATCCAGCTTTGATTAGACCATATACAATGTATGTACAGCATTCAGCATGTGTACATATTCAATGTCTAGATGAATGCAATGTTAACTTCTACTAGAAAACAAAGCGTGTATACATCAGAATGACGATTCGATACTCCTGAGTATTAAAGGGAAATACCCGTATTAGAGCAACTTTCGTGTAAGGATCATTGAAATTCAATGTTAATGTTGGTAAAACTACCCTGAATCTCCTGAATATTTTGAGCTCAAGTGATTTGGGGGATGATGAGATTCAACTCTTTACTTGCTTTTGTCAACCATTAGAACAAACGGGGGACTGCCGCAGTTGACTTTTGGCACACGTACAGTGTACATGTATGGTATCCTGCAAACAATGTGCCAGTCTAGGATTTTGATCCATGGCGAATGAAGAGTTTAAAGCAATCTAGATAAGATTTTGAGAAGTGACTACAAAAGATGTATTTTCAGAAGAGGAAAATAAACGCCTGTAATAAAATGCGTATATGATATACTAAATCTCATTAGATGCATGACCGATGTGCTCAGGAGTAGCGAAGTTAGGCGATGGTGCATGTTATCTCACCTATTCTATCATATACACCATGGCATGATGTCATCTTGTAGGGTGTGACAAATCTAGAACTTTCCTTAGATATCTTTATTCTGTGATAAAAACTCCTCACTTAGGATTTCAGCTATCATTCAGGAGGAGGGTGATGGAATAGGTATTACACATACAAACTAGCCCAGACTTCTAAGAAAGTACATTAGGAACTAAAAACATTCTGTAATATTACTACAAGAACTGAAAATATTCTGTAATAATTCTGTAATATCTGTAATAATTTCTTTATAGTTTTGTTTTAATATTAGATAAGATGAAGCTGATTGTTAATTGTAAAGGTAGCCTCGACTATATTTTAAAAGTAAAGAAAATAAAGAAAACAAATAGAAAAACAACAACAACCCCCCCCCCCCAAAAAAAAAATGAATAAATGAAAAAAAAAATGAATAGAATAAAAATGAACCTGAGAATAAATAAATATAATAACATACTCTACACAAATATGTAATGTAATAATAGTAAAAATTTCTGTAACAGTTGCGGTACAATTATTTCATTGATAAGGTGAAGCTGAACTGGACAAGAATGTCTGGATATATTCATGACTAACTTTATTTAGATAGGGACTTATTGAAAGGAAATATGTTCCATGGAATTATATTACATACATGTACATGTAGTTGATGTTATCAGTGTAAAACTGATGTGGGCTTTTCGCTTTCAATACTTTTGATCATCTGTAGAACATTTGCGTAGAAAGGGTGGAATAGAATGATCGTGGACATTTTGGAATTAATGGCATGTATGGAAATGCAAAGTAGAACTCTTACATGTCGTTTGCAATTCAATAGGTAGTGTGTGGATTTGAAATGATGTAGTTAGTTGACACTAGGTTGTCTTTATGGAATGAGATTAGAATGATCCATGGGAATGATGTTCTGTAACAAATCTGGTGCTTGCTTTACGAATGGAAATGATTTTTTTTTTATAGAGAGCATCAAACACTTGTCACACCCTACAAGGCCCTGTTTCATAAAACTTGTTATCAATGACAAGTTGCAATAACTGTTATAAGCTACTGAAATACGTGCATCTGATTGGCGTAGAGCAGATTTGTCATAGAAATGGGGCAGTTGTTATTGATAACAAGTTTTATGAAACGGCCCCCAGATCATATAGTGTTAGTCTGCCATTCACTGGGTAGATTAGACAAACTAGCCATGTTTTCTTCTTCCTTCTCTCTTGATTAATTTGATTATCCCTGACCCCTCTCTTCTCTTTCTCACCCTCTCACCCCCCTCTCTCTCTATCTCTACCACACTCACAAACACACCATTCCTCCCTCATCATTGCAATTCACCCATGGAGAAATCACAACGACTCGACTCCGAGGATGGTAGTCGCGATGCGGTATGTGATCACGAACGCCATTCTGTGTTGCGTTGAGCAGGGGCCCATGTTTTGTCTATCGCAGAGTGTAACCCTAACACTCTTTAGAAAACTTACACTTGTTATATTCCATGGAAGGATGCATTAGTTCAGAATTATTGCCAAACCACAATGGTCTGAACTATTTTTCTTGACAATATTTTAATTATTGGTTTTGACACTTTAATATAGTCATTGATATTTTGCTGCAGAAACAGAAAAGAGCACATCATTCTTTAAAATGATTTCCGAATCAAACTTAGTGTTTTTTTTTTTTTTTTTTGTTGACGTATGTATAGATTTCTGCTATCTTGCTCATGGTAAAGAATGCTCAAAGGCAGTTGCACTTGTGCTATGGCATTAATTTAATTAACAATTAAAAGAATGATATTTTAGAATCACAAAACCTGGGCCTCTGTTGCAGATGATAAGTAAAGGTTCACATCGCTACTGCATGGACAAGCGGAATTCTGTTGCTGTTCTTCGTCAACTTCACTTGCTCTCTCAGTTTATGATTTCATCTGTTTTTTTGAGAGATGATTCATTGTGTTCATTACTTTTTTCCCATCAAGCGAAGCATGATTTTTTTGCCTTTCCAACTCTCACAGTGATTTGCCGTGCTGATTAACATAATTAATTTATGTCATGATTTCAAAGATCTGTCATTGTAATTTTTTTTTAGTTTTTATCTGCAGATTATGCTGAATACAATGTACTTACCATGCAGAGTTTAGAACATGAAAACCATTTCCCAATTTCTTTGTAGCAATGATATAGCAATCAATATTGTTGAAACATATGTGCATATGCAAGTAAGATATTCTTCCCAATTCATTGTTCTCGGATTATAAGGTAACACCTCTCTACAGAAAATACATCCAAGGATGTGACAAAATATTGTATGAAATTTGATTAAGATTGGAGAGTTTTTCTTGCACACACTTCCAGGAAAATGTTGCTCATTTATAATGGTTAAGTATCAGCCTGTTGTTAATTTATCACTTGAGTTAGGGGATAGGAATGTGTCCCAGATATGAACTAGCTGATGATAAAAATGTAATTATTGGATCATTCAAGGAGAATTTGTAATCTTTTAATTAAGCATTCCTGTAAAGTTTCAAACTTCTTGAAGTCTGTTTGCTTTTCATATTTAACCATCTATGTACGTATATATTTGCTCCTTTTCTTTGAGAATATTTCATCCTATAGCATGAAAAGAGGATAGAGCTTCGATCTTGTAAAGTTCACAGAATTCTTTGGCTCTTCCGAAACATAATTCTCAAAATAATTGAACTTGTATCTGCTATCAATATTATTTTCTGTCTTTTTTTTTCATTGCTAGTGACATATTGTTAAATTCATTTAGTTATTCCAAATTATTATTTTTTTCTCTTTTATGTTTGACATTCTGTGAAGACTCTTGAATACTTCAAGTTAGGCCTGAGTATACAAACTCATGACAAATATGTTTTTGATCACTGGAGCTTTCCAACTCCATTTTGAATTTACATTAAGAGGAGCCATAAAAGGTTTAAAAACTGAGCCATATATTATTTAAGTTAGAATACTTTGTCCTATCAAAACATTCACAGATTCAGAATTTGTTTGTTCCTTTGTAGGGAAAAGTTTTTCTGACTGCTTTATAATGTACATCATTCATTCCCAGTTTACCTGCAAATGAAAGAAATATGATTTCCAATTTTCGTTCTCATACTGCCATTTTAAGATGTTTCAATCTCCTCTGGCAGCAGACATTTCTAATCTTTACTGCTCTTTTCTTGCTTCCATTTAATCCCCTCTCACATTGTTACACCCCCATGAACATAATGTACATGATCCGCTGGGCTATTCCATTGTAATGGCAGGAGTTGGACTTGACTTCTGACGAGGGAGATTACGACGGAGAAACTCAGCAAGTGCGCAACATGAAGCTATCTTATTTCTCGGTCTGTTGAATTAACTTGCATCGTTCATGGCTAACACGCTCTCTCACTTCTCTGTCTTTCTGATTTGATTTGGAATTCAAATTCCTGATACCTTTCTGTTCTTCCCTCCATCCAATTCAGTCCTTTCAATTCCACCCCCCTCTGTCTTTCTGTCAATCTTCCACTGTTCTTTATTGTGGTTCATTAGTCTTGTTTTGTATGAGTTGTGTTTTGACCATTCGTATGCAGCTGTATAAATTTCGTAACAATTATTGTAGTCATGTATTGTGTTTTTTCCTAGTTTGTTTGTGAGTGATAGTGCCTTTGATTTAAAATACAAAAACACAAACTTTGAAATTACCATGACCTTCAAGAAATTTGTCTCCTGCTAATGTCTCACATATATATACAAGTAGTCTTTGTGTCTGGTAAAGTTGAAATATATTATTCTCTATAGATGGATGTACATGTATCTGAAGCTGATAAAAGTTTCAGTAATGTAAACTGAATTAGCCATTTTGCGACATCACTCCACATTTTGTGGTTTGGCTCAATAACTTTTGATTCAGAGCCCTAAAAAATATAACAGATGCATGAGTACAAAGAGCAGAATTTTTTGCACACTATGTCCATTTCTGTTGCTTGACCATATTGCGTTTGATGCCAGGAATTTTAAAAACGAGAATAACTTTGAAATCCTTAAATGGGCAACGCATTGAGAGGATCAAAATCATTGTTTTTCATCAAAATTAGCAATTTTTTTCAACTTTTCGACAAATTTCTAACCATGTATCTTGTTTTCACTGACATTACACCTTATTAGAACCATGTAGCACTAAAAGAAAAATATTATTGTTGCCAAGTTGAAGACGAAAAATGTGATCGATTGAGCCCTTAAATAATTCGTGTCCTGAAAGGGTTAGAAACTTCAAGTTCAATTTTAAATGGAAGTGCATCATGTCACACGTTCAGTAAGTTGAAGTTTCATGAAATGGATGAAATGAATGATTAAGAATCCATTAATATTACCCTTACAACTTTTTGAGTTTTAAACAGGCTTATGTGTGACATGTATATGTAACCCCCACCCCCCCCCCCCCCCATCTCCTTTCCTTGAGTTTACCCCCATTTCCAATGTCCATGTAGCTTGTTTTCTCCTTTTACACAAGTGATCCCTTACAACCTTTTAATGTGTATAGGTGTATACCTTAACAATCCCATCATCCCTCCCTCTCTACTACCTAATTGTTCTATACATACCTCTGTACTGTTATCTTTTATGTACATACCAATGAATGTATAGTGTATCTCTTTAATACCTACTTGTCATCAGTATGAATTCCACTTAGCATGATGGTGGCATGATGATCTCTGTCACATTGTTTTGACAATTTGAAGATTTATTTTGACCGTCTTTATCCAGATTTTCTATTCTTGTTATAAACTTTTTCATTTGCGATGCGACTTCAGTGAATTTCCCCCCTTTTTTTCTTTGTTTGCAAATGACCCCATGTATGCCTTTGTGAACCATGGTTGACTTCTTTTTGGTTTTCTTCCAAAGCATGTGTCGGTATCAAGTTATTAGCTTCAAGCAGTCCTATTGCTGATGATATTCTTTGCTGATGATATTCTTTGCTACCCGATTTTACTATTTCCTGGCAGCATATTAGTTGAACTCAACATGGAAAGGAGATAGTTTGATGCCGATTTGCCCTTTGCTTTCTAG
This sequence comes from Heliocidaris erythrogramma, assembly GCA_025617745.1. Classification (NCBI taxonomy): domain Eukaryota; kingdom Metazoa; phylum Echinodermata; class Echinoidea; order Camarodonta; family Echinometridae; genus Heliocidaris; species Heliocidaris erythrogramma. The sequence continues at coordinate 4,358,878 of CM046862.1, forward strand.
CATGCCAAACATATAATTTGTTGTGTTTAGATTATCTTTACAGTGAAATTTATATTTCACTAGTACTCTCTTTAGATATGTGAATTACTTTGAACTGAATATATTATCGAGATATGATTATACCTTTTTTGAAAGTATTATCTTTGTTCGAGATGCCAAGTGTTATGCATAAAACAGGGTTGTTGATCTGGAGATCTTTGGTTAAATATTATAAGAGAAGTTTAACTGATAGAACACCACACATCTATTTTACGTGTATTGTTTCTTTTTATTTCCTTTTACAAACTTTGCCTAAGTTTTTCAAAATATACTTGTTCAAAATCATTTTGAAATATGATATTATATGTAAGGAAGCAAGCATGATCAGCTACATGTATACTGTACTGAAGTTATAAAAACTTCACACTGAATCTCAGGTTATAATGTAAACACTATCTCAGTTGTAACAAGAGGAGGAATATTTATAGTCCATGGAGTAGAGTTAATGTTTTGCAGTGAAACATGATGATATTGACCTTGTGTGCATGAGTTATGGAAATGGTTTTTTAATTCAAGTACTTTTTTGAATGTTAGTGTGTTGTGATGATAGATGTATATTTTCATACTAGTTCTTAACATTTGACGATAAAAAAATACATGTATGATCGGGGGACCTAAAGCTACGCACTTTGATTCCAGCGGCTAAAAAGTCACTTTTTCAGTTATTAATGCAAATTTCTTTTATATATCTTGGTTCTACATACTCTTAAATTAAATCCCTGAGAAAATTACGACAGACAAATATCAATAACATTAATTTTCAAGTCGATGTTGATCCCCATGTCGAATTTAGTCGACAAAATGAAAGGGTCCTGAAGCTACGCACACGTATAAATGAATGCAAATCTTGATTTTGAAGCTGACTAATGTGAATTTCACCCCGATTTCCAAATAATAACGATATCACAAAAATAAGGGAAAATTACTCATTCTTCGTAGCAATTGTAAATGATAATCTCGTTCTGTCACACCAAAAGTTTGGTGCATTGCGCATATTTTTGCGGGGTGCGAAGCTTTAGGACCTGCGTAGCTTTAAGACCTCTGAACCTACCTGGTACATATCTTGTGTTGAGAGCAAGAAGGGCGTTAACTCATATGTTTTAACACAGAGTTAATGCCCTTCTGGCTCTCAACACACGATATTTGTTTGAAGAACAGGTATCCCTACAATACATGTACTTCTTATTTTTTAGATATTTTGAAAAGTTCATTTACTTGTAGGAGAGGTAGATAGAATGAGGTTTACATGTATCTGCTCAATGATACATGTATAACTTTTGAAATGATAAAAAGGTTTGTTTTTTTCTTACAAAGAATACAGGATATCCTGCATACACAATTGTAAGATACATTCTCCACAGACAATTTGGCTCCATTGTCAAATTCTAACACAAGAGGAAAAAAAAAATCACTGGACCTGACTATTAACTGATGATTCTTTCCGGTATCCCAATGCAATAACCAGACAAACCGTGTTTCATCATTCATATTGATAGTCTTACCACAATCACACCAATCACGGTTACATGGCGTTTTTCCGAAGGTTCGTTACTCTGACGGTTCGTAATTCTGACGGTTCGTAATTCTGAATTTTTATAATTCTGGAAGTGAATAAGGGTTCACACATATAATTCTGAAAATTAAATAGGGTTCATAATTCCGAAAATGAAAAAGGGTTCATATTTGCGAAGTTTTGTAATTCCTAAAAGAATTATGAACCCTTTTTCATTTTCAGAATTATGAACCCTATGTCATTTTGGGATTTATGAACCCTTTTTCATCTTCGGAATTACGAACCCTATTTCATTTTTAGAATAACGAACCCCTTGCTATGGGAAATTTGCATTTCGGAATGAACCTTCGGAAAAATGAGGAGTATCCCCCCCCCCCCGACCTCAACACCAGACCGACAACAGACCAAATAAACAGTTACATTGCCCTGAATCATCCAAAATCTGACCATTTGGAGTCAGTGTGACTGAGGCATCATTTGGCTATTAAAGTAGAAATGTCCTGTATGACAGACACAGTATTGTGGTTGTAGAGAATGAGACTATAAACCCAAGATCGATTCTGTTTCGTCTAAGCAGAGGTCAGCAGATAATATACCAACTAGCCAACCTGAAGGTGATGAAGATAAACCAGAAGAGGGAGGTTCTACCATCCAGAAAGAAGTTACCACGGTTACTACTACCAAGACAACTACGTATACAGTAGAAAGAACAGGTGACCAGGTAAGATCAATGTTTACGGTTTGATGTATTTCATATGATGTACTTTCGGTGTCACTGTCTTTACTCTTCCTATTCTTCTACATTTCAATGAGTTTCCAGGCTTATATCTGGTATTTTTTCATATTTTTATAAAGGTGCAGCGCAGGTAATTTATTGGGTTTTTTTTAAATATGTTTTTCATTCTACCCTTTTTTTGGATAGAAAATGCTTCTGAGGATATCTTTAAAAAAAAAAGAACTGATAATGGACAGTACATGTATATAAGGGAGAAAAAAAAAGTTGTACCCTGTTACATGTCACGTGCCATACAAGAGTATAGTGTAAATTACTTAGAATGGTGGTGTGTCTTCGGGATTGGTTTGTAGAGTGGTGATACCTTTGTAATCTTGCGGTAAATGGTCTGTCTTGTGAAACTAATCTATAGAGAGTGAGACTTTTTTAGGGTACATGTTGAGACTTTTAGGTGAAAGTGTTGTTTCTTGTGTATCTGTATTATAGAACGGTGAGACGGTTCAGGAGACAACGTTTGGAGACGAAGATGAGGTAACCATCAAAGACTAACTCTGCTTCCTTACAATTCATCATCTAATCTAACCATCTTCATCATTGCAGTTTTTTCTTCATTTTTAATGTGCTAGTTCACATTGGAAATGAGTTATTCTTGTTATTCTTGTTTGTTTTGTGTAGTTCTAGTGGATTATAAGTTTGTTTTGTTTTTTGTTTGCAATCTTTGTTTGTGGTGTTGGAATAAGAAAGATTCACAGTTGTTAAAAGTTTCTCATTGTTGGTGAACAAAAGATGTCACATGAAAGATTACAGTGTTCGTGCTCATGTGAGTCTACCATTCTTTTTTAAAAGAGTGGTAGCATATTGATATTGTCTTACACTGCAGCATACGTAAGCACACTGTACATGCATAATGTTGATTGACTGAAGTTGCTTTATCACTGAATAGAAGGTTTTAATTAACATTTTTGTGGCTCTGGGCACCCGAGAAAAGAGGGGGAAGAGATACATGGAGGGAGAGGGACTTGAAAGAGTGGAGGGAGAGAAAGAGATAGAGAGAAAGGTAGCGGTCATATAGAGAGAGAGAGAGAAAGAGGGATAGAGGTAGAGGTAGATATACACTGTATGTATGGTAAAGGTCATATAGAGAGAGAGAGAGAGAGAAGAGACAAGACTGGAGAGATATTAAGACAGCCTCAGAGATTTGGAAATGTGAAAGCACTTTAAAATTCTCATTGCTGCTTTATGATAACCTGGATATTACGATGACTAGAAGATTAACAGCATGCATGGTTTTATCTTCCTAGCAACCAGTGTTATTGTTGGAAGGTGAGCCTACAAGGCTTCACATCCATGAGGAACCAGAGGTTATAACAACCACTACGGTCAAAACATTCATCACTGATGAATATCCTAATGAGGTATTATGACATCATCACAGCACCACTAGAAATCTCATCAAAAAAGCCTAGAGCTATCTATTCATACATAGACTATCAAACTTCTTATATTATCCATATTATCTCTGTATATTCATAACCACTGCAAATCTATCCTCTATCTTGCAATAATTTATTTATGAATTATTTTCTATTAACAGTAGCATCAAGACAAACGCCATGGGTGTAGCGTATTATTTACCCTTTTGCTAATCATGTGTATAAAATGTTTTTCAGAAAAATGTTTTTTGCTCTTTGCGCCTTCTTTATAGAATCTCACATGTTCCCCTGGTCTAACCAAAATGTTGTTCTCCTTCTTGGATAATTCAGTCTGATAATTAGAAGGTCCTCTTTAATTAATCATATTGTGAAAATATGATATGACAGGAGAATTCATACATGATAGATTAAAATGTTCTTACGAAATATTAAATAAATTAGCACATATACATGTATACAGACAATTTAGTGACACACTTTGGTCCCAAAGATAAAGAATCCAAGCTTATTTGGGATATTTAATTGTTTTTACGAAAGAATGATTATTAATTATTGTTCTGGAACTACTTACATGTCTTTTATATTTCTGTAAAGACATTAAATAGATACTAATGCAAAACATATCAAACATTTCAAAGTCTTTGTTCTGTTCAACGTGATCTTGTGCCGATCCATTGAGCTAATTGTAAAGTCATATTATGCATACATCTGTTTGTATTATCACAATATTTGTCTTTCATTGGAGTAGAAGCCACAAATTTCTCTTCTTTCCTATAAGCTTTTATCAATGCTCAAGTAGACGATAGTATTCTGAAAATCTGATATGTTGTATTTGACATATATAATCCCTGAAACTTCCTACTATGACTGTGAAAGGAAAGTCTCACAATTTAAGCTCAATTTGTAAAGATTTATGCGTGATTTATAACTTCAAATTTCTAATCCAACATCAAAGTTTGACTAACTTCATGACTTCCATTATTATACATACAAAGTTCACAACAAAATTATTCATATCCTTCCTAAGTTTTGATTTTTTTTTCTTCAAATTTTGTTTAATGAAAAATTGGTTTGTTACTTGACCATACACAGTTCACAACAAAATCTTTGGAATGTCTGAAACATGTGCATTAATAAAGAGAAGCCTTAATGCCATGCCTGGACCAGGGTTTGAATACTTCTAAAAATGCCAAGAAATGAATATATAAGCATTCCCATTGTTATGCAAATGAGATGAAACCACAATCATTGTTCACCTATATCAGACAATTAAAAGTACTATTCAACCAATGCCGAAATTGTACTAGTCCATCCTTCATTCTAAGAAAGACAAATGGTATGAATAATTCTGTTGTTAAATATATATTATGAGCGAAACCCTTTATGTCAAATACAGTACTATCCCTTTGTAACATGATAAAAGATATGATATAATATACAGTACCTGCCGCATTCTCTTATTTCCATACTTTATATCAAATCCTCTATCATGTGTGCTGTAGAGAAAGGCAGATATTCAGTTGTGAATCGTTTCCTTGTAGATGTCAAACTAAGGAGCTTTGTATTCATGTACAACTGAATTGGAAAGTATGTGTATATGTATTTATAGCAAGTGATATTAAAGAAGGAAACCAATTGGAAAAAGAATCGGTGATTCACCACCAGCTTGTAGTTACCGACTTACCATTTTATTTCTTACTGTGGAACTTAACTATTTGATCATATTTTCATATTTTGTGCTGCTCTTTGTGTATTTCATGTAGCCATCTGTTTTGAGAATTATCCTTTTCCGTCTTTCAACAGGTCATGATCATCAGGTTTTACTTTATTTTTTTCTGGTGCTATTAAGATATGTGACTTAAAAGAGCAAGCTTATAGTCAACCAGTGTGTTGTATTCAGTTATTTTCTGGATAAATGGACACTATTACCTTCCTTCTTTTCTGGCAATTTTACTTTTGTATTTTCATTGTAATTCTTTATTTTAATCAGTACTGAACCAGGGTTGAATGCTTTAATTGCTTGGGATGCAGGACTTCTTTATCATATCTGTTTTCTCATTAAAAAACACATTTTTTTTGCTTCACTTTATTCACACAGCGCACCATTTTAGATTTTTTCTATTTACATTATATCCATATCTTTGCATCTCTTCTAGCTTCAATGGTGTATTCTGCTATACATTCATCTTATGTATATTTCAATTATTTACCTAATATATTATTAATTAATGGTATAATATATTTTTTATACATCATGTAATATTATGTAAAAACTCTTCTTGTTTACCTTATCCATAAGATGGATACCGTGTATCTTGATTGAACATTAAAATTACAAATAGTCTTATAATATTATCATATAAAAGGAATGTAAAATTATGTTAGTTTGATGTCAGAAATATTAACATGTAATAGAGACATTGATCTTTAAACTTGAAGTAATAGAAGGTGAAGCGCAATTAACCCATGGACCCATTAACTTATGTGGTTACACACAGTTGATTATTATAACTTATAATGGATTAAGCACAGATTATATTTCTAATCATTCTAACAAGAATGATTATGGGATAACAACATTTATTGGTAAACAGCAAAGTGGAAGCTAGATTGATCAATAATGAAGTGACCATGTGATGTAAGATGCCATTACATGCATCTTTTGATTTCAGTTCTTTAAGAATAGATTCTATGGATCATTGGTAAGATGAAGACTGGTCTAGAGCAAAAGCTCAAGCTCATTTGGAGAGAGAGAGCGAGATAATCTTGAAATGTAAATTGATTATGGGATAACAACATTTATTGGTAAACAGCAAAGTGGAAGCTAGATTGATCAATAATGAAGTGACCATGTGATGTAAGATGCCATTACATGCATCTTTTGATTTCAGTTCTTTAAGAATAGATTCTATGGATCATTGGTAAGATGAAGACTGGTCTAGAGCAAAAGCTCAAGCTCATTTGGAGAGAAAGAGCGAGATAATCTTGAAATGTAAATTGTAAATATGGCATTAGAAGAGGTACAATTGGTTTATTTGGCTACCACTTTGCTGTTGGTCGCTCTAACTGGTCAATATCTGTTATACCATTGGCCCTCCACAGCAGCCAGAAGCTGATCAGGTCATTCCAGATGAATCTCCTCAAGAAGTAACCCATGAGGATAATTTGACCCCAGACGGGGTCAGAGATGATTCGCCAGAACCAGTCCTGGCCGGTTCTGACCACCACGAACCGGTCGAGGAGACTGACATTGACCAGCAGGAACTGGGTCAACCTGAAGCTGACTTGACCCCTGAGGAGGTCAGAGATGATTCACCTGAACCGCCACTGCTGGCCCGTCAGCTAGAACCTGTCCAGATCGGTTCTGACCAGCCTGAACCAGTCAAGGAGACTGAATCCAACCAGCAGGAACTTATTAAGGAGGAAGAGGTTGCTAGGGTGGAAGTCATTGGGGTTGAATCGACCCCTGACCGTGGTGTAGGAGGGGAGGTTGCCATGGTAATCCGCCTTGGTGATGGGGAAGAACAAGATGATGAGCAGGTTTGAGATGCTTACAAACCTCACGCATGGTCTCTCAACCATTCTCTCTCATTGTGTGTCTGTATTTGGGATTCTCTAACTGCATTTCATAACTCATTTTCATATTCTTCATCTTATCACAGGGGTGCAGAATGGATTCAATCAAACTAATAGGAACTAAATTTGTAACGATGATACTAATGACGAATTCTTTGCAGTTTTTAGTTTCCTTCATCTTGGAGCAGTACTTAATTCAATAATTTCATGTAGTTCTTCTTTCATATTGTTTGTACTTGTTTCATGTACATTTACTTTAACAGATTACCTGTTGTAATTTTTACATTTTGTTATTTTTTCTACAATTTTTAATGAATGATTGTTCTCCTGTGTGCTGTGTAAAGTGTGTCAACCATGAAAATGTGTCTTTCGATGCATTTTCTCCTGGTTCAAAATATTGAATGAATGGTCTCCCAAATGTGAATGGACATTGCAGTGGATGAGATAGCATAGTCGGTTGTTTTTTTTTTTTGTTCATGAATATTCATGATGAACCGTTTGAATCAAGATGATTGGTGACCAGTGAGATGGAGACATCTGATTGGCTGAGAGCCAGAATGTCATTGATATCACATCATTATGATTAGAGTTAACTCCATCTGGTGCTCAGCAGACAATCTGATTTATTTAATGTCATACTCCATCACCTATGTAGCATTCATCTTTTAAATCATCCATGACCATGAGTAAGGATATTTTTCACAAGATGAAATATTAGTGATATATATTTATAAATTCAGTTTAGTGATTGACTTTATGCCTGTTGATAGATAACAATTTAAAAAATTGCTTATAGAGATGGTATTATTATCAAAATATAAAAATCAGAAGAAAAATCCCATATGAGCTTACAATATGTGTATGATGTAATGTAACTAAAGATATACATGTACTTTCTTGGACATTACCGTAAATTCTTGGAACAGGAATTTAGAATAACTTTTGGTGCACTTATTACAGATAGATTACAGTTTATGTGAGGCAGATGCTTTCATAAATTTATACCATAGAGACAATACATAGAGAAGAAAGGAAATTGTTCCGCAGTCAATTCAAAGAGTATTTTTTACAGTTTGTTTGCCTATAGTCTGTCTACGTTCATTGTCCATTCCAAGTAAAGAATCTAGGATTCGATGGTTGAATTGAGTGATGTTCACATGTATGTATATTTGTTTACCGTAGGATGAGGAAGAGGAGGAGATGATGGCTGCTGCCCAGCCTGATGTCGAAGATGAGGTATCACCGTTCGTCAAGACAGCCATGCTGGTTCAGCAGCAACAGAGCACCGAAGATGACTCTAAACTTACCAGAGATGTACCTTACGTCAAGACGGAGAACACCACCATCACCTATGAGAAGGAACCGGAGGATGCCGTCGATGGCGACGAGGACCCAGGAACGCTGATCAGTGCTCAGACCATGACGAGCGAGACAAGGTCGATGACTACAACCACTCATATCACTAAGGTGAGATAGTAGACTCAGAAGTAGGGATGGTGGTAGTGGTGATGGTGATATAGTATACAAATAAGGATCATTTCATCTTTCACCTCACCTCATGAAATATTGTGTCCATTGCACGAATGAAAAAACATTCATTATTTGTTTTATATGACACCTAAAACTAGCTATCCTTCTCATTTAACATTTTATGAATTAAGAAACGAGTGAAAGGACTTACGTTAGGTTGCTGAGCGCGGCCGCGGCGGTCCGTCAATGTACTTGATAGTCGCATGCGCGCTGCAAAGGCAAGTCGTTTTTGCGTATGTAGACGTGTTGGTGGTCGCGAGTGCAATGGACAATTTCGTATGCATCCAAAATTGCACGGTGAATGGATCAAATTTGCGCGATTGATGACGTAATTGTTAAATGGGACAAATGATCAACATCAAACAACCAATCAAATGGCAAGGATCTAATTAGGTGTCATATAATTGGTGATTGTGAATGAGGTGGTGATGATGTGGATGGTTGTAATAATGAGCATTATCATGAAAAAACTATAAAAATAAGGATTTGAATGATGATGGAAGTGAAAATGATATTGGCGGTGATAACGAAGATGATAATGATGACATACATGGTATATAATGAGGAGGAGGATGCTTATATTGATGTTGGTGATGATGATAATGGTGATGTAGCTGCTGATAATGATAATATTTCAAAGTATAATATTTAAACCATATTTTTCTTTTCAACTCATCTAGACTGTAAAGGGTGAGCTGACTGAGACGAGAGTTGAGAAGAAGATTGTGATCCAGGCCGATGGTGACTTAGATCATGATAAGGTACATCATATTTTCCTCCTGCCTTATCCATGCTTGAAATCCATTCACTAAAAAATGCTATGAAAAACAAAGTATGTTCTAATACTAAGCAGTAGTTTTTGATTTGCAGGATGTTGTCCCCTGTTGTGAACGAAAACTTGTAGACAAATTGTCTCTCATTAGTCAAGTCAAGACAGAAATTGCGTTAGCAATAAAAGTGAACAGATTTGAATACAATGCAAGTATTGAGTAAATATATTTTCTTTGTAAGGCAGACTGATTTCACCCTTCTATCTGTCTTCTATTATTCCCATGACAGCTGAATTGACTACTCTTCATTTCATGTTTCTATTTCTATCTGATAAGAGATTTAATGTAGGTGTTTATTATTATTATCACTTCTGACTGCCTTATCAGTTTAAGTAAGGGATCACTGTATATAAACAGAATTAAATATTTTTTAGGCATATTGGTATCAATATTTGGAAATTAATATGTTGTGATGACATGACTAAGAGAAAGTACAAAACCCCCAGTTTCGATATTTGTGCTCTTTGTTCACAAGTATATTGTGATATACATGTACAAATGGAGAAGAAGAAAGGTCTTGTTATAGATTGCAAAGCTTTGGTCCAGCAGTGTTAAAGTATGGCTGTCCATTTCATTAATGCTTTAATAGTTGATAGCAAGAATGGCTTATCTAGCCGTCATTGCATGGCTACAAATCGATCTTAATGGAAGAGATGGTAAACCACTATGTTGATATTAGTCAAAAAATCTTAATGAGCACCTAAAAACATAGCCCTCAAGGCTTTTATGAAAGATGCTCAATGCTTCTTTAGAAGAGTGTCTCTCTCTCTCTCTCTCTTTTGTTCTGTCCTTCCTGAAAAAGCAAATTTGTTTACATATTTCATCACTTTAATTTACTGAATGTGAATAACTTTTGAATACAAGCGTTGTACATGTAGGTATTTCACTTACGAGGTTCTATTTGCGTGGGTCTATCACAATATCAAAATATATAAAGAACTTTTTAAATGGAAATTAATTAATCTAAAGGGCTTGTCTGCCTGAATTAGTCAAGCCATGAGATTTATGAGTTGCAGGAAGAGTAGACACACCAACCAAACATCTTTCTACTAAATCTTTATATTTTGTGATCAACATGTGATTTACCTGTAAAAGGATGAATTTATTTATCCCTTTCGAGACAATTGACCACATTTTGTGGTTTGGCTCAATAACTTTTGATTCAGAGCCCTAAAAATATACCAGATGCATGAGTAGAAAGAGCAAAAATTTCTGCGCACACTGATCCATTTTTGATGCATGACCATATTGCGCTTGATGCCAGGAATTTTAAAACAAGAATAAGCTTTAAAAGCATGGCAACACGTTTAAAGGTTCAAAATCATTGTTTTTCATCAAAATTGGCAAGTTTTTCAACTTTCTGACTATATTCCTAACCATGTATATTGTTTTCAATTGGAACCATGTCACACTGAAATAAAACTATTATTGTTGCCAATTTGAAGAACAAAATGAGATAATAATTTAGCCCTTAACTAATTCCTGTTCTGAATGGGTTAAGAGCTGCAATCCAACGTTCATGCCTGGCTTTATCTGTCTGTTGCTTAAAACGATAATAGCTCAGTATTTGATGTGTGTTAGCTTTCTGTGATACATGTACATGTTCATATGTTGTGTCTTGTGAAAAATAATTGACCTCTGTTGACCTCTGTCAGTTTGAATTTATGCCATATAGTTGGGGATACACATGCTATTCACATTATTGAAGAAATATATATTCATCTATCTTTATCTATACTGTAGAATGCATTAATAGTAGTTTGTAACTCTATCCAGTCAGAGGAATCGTGGTTGAAATATTTAACATGGTGCTTATGTAGACAATAGGGAGTTTTCGAATGTGTCAACATGAACGCCGTCCTAGATCCTCCCAGCTGCAATGGACTGCTTTTTGTATTTGAAGCGAGGTTCCCGTTTTTTGAGAAGACGGCAATACCATGTTGGACGCGATCTCGATCTGACTAGTGGACAAGGGAGAAGCCAGTGGACGGGTGAGCCGTTCTTGCACAAAACGTGGCATGCAGTTAACACAAAGCAGTCCATTGTAGCTGGGAGAATCTACTGTACATGAAGGCGTTCACATTAAAAACTCCCTCATGTCTGGTTGTCCATATCTGTAGTGAATTTGGTGCATTGTAAGAAGTGAGATTCTATGTAATGCTTGAACTAAGGAAACAGCAGTGGTGTGCTTCTAAGTATTGCTCACATGCATCTTCAGGGGGGAAAAAATCTTAAACCTTCCATTTTGTGTTTCTATTGGTTACTAGTAATATGTCAGCAGGCAATTCATCTGAATATTTGGAAAAAGAGCACCCAGTTGGTTATTGGTAATAACTCGTTGTGATAGTGAAGTCACAACTTTTCCCACTGAAGTATACAGAGTATGTGATACAGGAAAAACAGATATTTATTTTTGCAGACTATTGATAATATTCTTTTTGGTGGAAAGAAACTTTTGCTAAATGCAAAATTTTGTTCTGTTTTTCAGAAATTTTAGAACATTTGATATTTTTGTAAAAACTTAGGCATGATAGTTGTTTATTAAATTAATAATAAAAATGAAATAGAAACGGAAATGCTATGAAGGTAGGAATGATTGAATATAACTCATCATTCGGTTAAGATATTAGATGGAGATTTTGTGTGAAAATATGAGTCATTGCCTACATGTACACATGTATGCAATCAACCAAGTGCACTTCCTTTGAAGGGGCTCACCTGCACAGCCCAGTCAATTTGATCATGTACACTAGAAAACATGATGGCTTAATAATTATCCAACCAAGAAAAATCATATTAAATGTAATTCCATTTTGAGAAAGACAGGCTCATACTAATTCTGAATTGTTTCTAATTCTGTAAATAGGTTTGATAAACCAGTGAAATAAACCAACTAGTGAAGACTTGACTGAAATACATGTAAAAGCTTGGCTCACATTTGCACATCCGTTGCGGCATCTTGGCCCCATTACGATCAATTTAAATCGATCACACGTGTACTTACGAGATAGGATTTGCAATTAATAGACCTGTTCACAAAGCTGTTCAAATTTATGGATGTTTCTTTCCTGGGGACCTAGTAACGAGGTATTCCATTAACCTGTTATTAATGAATGAACTACAATACTTGGAATCCAGTTTGCATACATTACTTGTTGCTCTGTCTGACAAAGCCTCTGACAAGCTTTCAGGTTATCAAGAACAACCTTAAAGTTTGTTTTAAAAGTATGTATAACATTTGAATATATTTGTGAACAGGTCTATTCTAAGTTGTGATCGATTCAAATCCATTGCAACTCTTTATAAGACAGAACCCTATATTATGCACCAAAATGGTTTGGCAGATATCATTTGTTTGTTTAGTGTAAGTTTGACTCTGTGATTCTGTGCGAGTTTATGTTCCTTCATCACCAGATCTCAAGATCACATTAAAGTTAAATTGTTTAAAGAATACCCCTTCTTACATGTATATCTAGATAATGTTACCAATTGTAAAGAGTAAAGGCTAGTTCGCATGTCACGCTGTAAACTGGTGCAGTTTACTTCAACGTGACTATTTGTGTGCTGCTACTTTTTTTTTACCCCCACTTACTATTCAATTGCACGTTAAAAACAACATTTTACTGTGTCCTACACCTATGTGAATGAGCCTTTAGGATAAATAAATTACAGTGAGTGAGGGATACAAGGCATGAGAGCTTCAATCAAATAGTATAATATTCGGACCAAACCCTGCTCTTTTTAGTCAAGATATTTCTGCTTCTTTCTCAGGAGGCGGCGGATGCCCGAGTACAAGCTGTAAGTCATTCATCATCTTCTCTCTAGGCTTACTCCTTGTTGCTATGCATTTTCCATACCCCTTCCCCTCACCCTCATCCCTCCTACCGGTAGTCATCATACAGTGCTTGCTTCTTTAGAGCCATCCTGACACTTGCATTCCAAATTGTTAATTTGGCTTGCCAGTACGGGACAATGACAGAAGTAGTCGTGAAGTGTTTTTGGTGATGCGCGGTAGATGAAAAAGTGTGTGCCTGAAATGTGAAACTTTAAGAAAAAAAACACAGCTTGATTTTTAGGCTGCTTTTGTGAACAGTTCATGAACTATGTGCAACCCTCGCACAACTTTTTTGTGACAAATCGTGCCTGTGTGTGAACAGAGCTTCACTTTGGCGTCAACCTAGCATGATAACGCATGGTATGGCGCACACATGATGTTGCGAACTGAATTTGTGGTACGGCATGGCACAAATTATAGTATTGGCCAGGCTGCCACAAAATGGCATGACTGGGCTAGTGCCATCCAGGGTAGTGTAGGACTAAAATTTGTTCAAGTGTCATGGTGGCTTACATGTATGCCTTGGTCAATCCATCAACTGGTGAATCTTTCATACTTGTATTAAACAAAAGAAAAAATCTAATAAATCATTTACTACGTATCTACTAAAAGGACTTGAAGGAATAGGCTTGGCTCATAAACAAATTACAATTGTTGTAGTCTCAATTGGCACCTATTCACCGATTTGAAACATATTGAAAAAAATTTTTGTTGTTGCATATTTACCTTTTCCACGATCGTAAAGGTAAAGTGATGAAAATTGTTTCTGTTTTGCAAGCTCTAAGATATCAAAATTATTAAACTGCCAAAGCTTGAGGAAAGAGTTTAATTCCAACTCCATCTGTCATCCAACAAAATAGAGCACACCCCTTATAAGAAGTTTAAAAAATCTAGTGTAACAACTAAAAAAGATATACTAAAATCACAAGCCTTACAGCAATGGTAGAGTAGACAGATTGTAACATGTCTATTAGTACAAAATATTTATTCAATTACAACAGTGAAGGATACTAAGGATATTGTTCAAATTGGTGAATACACCCCTGTAGTATATCACATTGCAATAAATGTCAAATTAAAATGCAAAATTTTGTAATTTTGTCATTGTCTGTAAGCCCTATTATCACTTGTAATCAGAGTAGAATTGGCCAATATTTCTTCTGTCTGTCTGTGATTGCATGCTGATCCACTCATCTGCAGTAACTTTTCAGAGGGGTCAAAAGTAGGACATTTTTGTTCCTCCAGTTTGTGTGTTACAGAGGAGCTGTAGTGGTTTAGCTTATTTGGTATGCTATGTAACTCCACCATATCCACATATAACTTCTTCAGAAAGGCATTATCTACTTCAAAGGCATTATATACAACTAGAATGGATTTTGAAAGGATACTAACGTCTTTCCCTCCAGGATGACATATTCCACTGTAAAACTTATAGGCAATCTACACAAAAAAACATGGGGTGTACTCACTTTTGTTGCTTTCATTTTCAACAATATCCTGTTTATGCTACACTGTTGTTATGTAATAAATATTGATATTGTTGAACCAATAGACATATCACAGAATGTTTACTCCATCATTGCTATAATGCTTGTTCTTTGACTACATTTCTGTAAGCAGTTACACTAGAATTTCTTATCCTTTTGTATTGGGGTGTACTCACTTTTGTTGGATAATGTATATCTTAGTTACATTGTTAATCATATAGACTGCTTATATTACTATTATTGGCTACTGAACATGAAATATATTACTTTATACTATTAACAAGTATTGTCTATTTATATCCACAATGATCCTAGTGGATAACCTGCAAGTTGCAAACAAGTGGACTACTACAGTATTAAATTGCTTAGGTGTGGGGAAATGAAGCTCCCAAATTTCCAAATGGCCCAAAAATGATGCAAAGTGCTATAATGCAAACTCTTATAAAATGTCTGTTGTTGTTGCAAATCATACCCATGACATTATGTCATACCATAGGTTTTTGATCATGTATTGTACATTAACATCTATTTCTATATCCTGTCTGCTATTTAAGGAATTACATGTTAATAATAAGATCATTTTTGTATAGCGCATACTAAAAGACAATGTACTCTTTTTATGCATGAGTTATATGTTGTTTAATGATACATTCATAATGTATATATATTTATACAGATATGAAAGAATCCAAAGAATTGAATATTCCCTTGTATCCTACGTGCAGAGCCTTGCCAACATCTCCAATGTGCTATTCCATGAGACTTCCTACCCATAAGGACATTAACCCATTACTCGAGTTGATGCTTTCTGCCTCTCACCGAATGAGTCCTGTAACTGGGTCTGATTCCCCCTTAATTTTAATACAGGCCCCTGCCGATACAGAGGTCTAGATATATAACCTCTGGATGACAATATCAGCGCTAGAAGGTAGTAAGAGTCTGACTTGTGTTTTAGTGTACATTGCCTGGATACAGTGCCTGAGTGCATTTTGCTAGTGATTTTCCTACACATTTCTAGTTTAGAAGGATTAAATCTTAATTAACATTAAAGGCATTCAGTAACTTTGTGGAAGCTTGATTTAACAAATTGTTGAATTTTGATATCTGTCTTGTATAATGATGTTCAGAAGGATAAATAAATAGCCAGGCATAGAAAGGTTTTCAAATATATAATGCTATTATTAAGATATCTGTGACTGAATACTCATATTTACGAAAGCGTATGGCCATACGCTTTAGTCTAACACTGAGTCAATGGGGAAAATGAGTCTGGCATTTCCGGTCATTTGCATATGTTTACTTTTGTGAAGCACATGGTGATTTTGAAGTGCTTTTTTCCGCATGGGCTTCATTTTTACACCATATTACATACACTGATAGCATGTAAGGCCAGACAGCTCAGATTTTATCAAGCCTCCACAAAGTTACTGAATGCCTTTAATGTCGATGAAATATGATGAGGGAATGTGGTGCCTGACTATGTAACTGCATTTTACAAATTACTGAAATTATGTTCGTATTCCATTTTAATCTATAAGCATAGGAGAAATCCAAAAGGATAAATACAGTTGATGTATATCCATTTTTTTCCCTTTCAAATTGACATATCCATAATTCCTCCTTTAAATTGGAAACTGATATTTCTAGCAAAACTAAAAGTTATTTTGACATGGAAAGTACTTGGAGGAGCAGTTTAATAAATAAAGTGTTTTTAAAGGTCTCAATTGGTTTTGAATTTGTCATTATCTTTGCCAGGCTATTGAATTTAATTCTTTATTTTGTATTTACAAAGTGTCAGAACAACATATTGTAATGCAACAAAAATAGATGCAAATTGTTTCAAATTTTTTTTTTCCATCCTGCTTAATATATATTTAGGGCTACAGTATGAATCAAAGTTATCAAGCCAAACCAGAAAATAATGAATATTGTCCTTGATATGTTATTAAAGTGACTTATAGGCCTTCATTCGACACAAAATTTGTAGTGCCTGTATACCATGTACAAATAAATGCATGTAATATGTAACTGCATTTTGTAAATGACACAAATTGTAACCCTTCCAATGTTTCTTTGCTTTACATAACCTTAAGCAATTTGAATTGTAAAATTTGGGATTTACAAAGAGTTGCAATTAGCCAATCTCTACTTGTATACTGATCAAATTATAGGAAGTTGTTTACGTGGTGTGTGAGTGTTGAACTTTGATTTTCTTGCAGACATTTGGAACCATTTACTTTTGGTGCGAATATGTGTACCAATCACCCTTTTTTTTCTTAACATATAAAACGTAAAGTAAACAACAAACTGTTGAATCAACAAATCAAGGTGACTTTGTACGTGATAATTTCGCAGTTGCTTCAATATAAGGCTGTGTAGAAAATTGTGAGGCATGTCATGATGTGTGGAACTAATCATACATGTCACTTTACATGAAATTTGAACTGAAATTTCACTGATGAACATGAAAGGTGCAATTTGAATGCATGTGTGTGTGTGTGTCCAAATTGCAGTTCCATTCTGATTAGATCTACATAGGAAAGTTCATTTCATTCAAATTCAAGCTCTTCTTAACTCTTTCAGTGCCGATGTCATGTATATATGTGACAAATATACTTGTCATTTTCATTCACCAATTGCTTGACCACAGGAAAGGTATATGGTGGTCAATTTATTTTAAAA
Organism: Heliocidaris erythrogramma; assembly: GCA_025617745.1. Classification (NCBI taxonomy): domain Eukaryota; kingdom Metazoa; phylum Echinodermata; class Echinoidea; order Camarodonta; family Echinometridae; genus Heliocidaris; species Heliocidaris erythrogramma. The sequence goes on from CM046862.1 coordinate 4,376,536, forward strand.
TTTTTAGCATAAATCAAGCATTCTAAATAAACGGTTATAAGTATATGCTACAGATACCTTATTTCAACATTAAACAATGGTAAAGAAATGAGAAACCAAAAAATAATGGACAAAAAAGAATCTCAAATGTAATTTTCAATAATTATCATGCAAAAAGTTGGGTAAAATAATGTTTGGTATCATAAGAAATGGAAATAAATTTATACAAGTTTGGTATACAATATTTTGTGAAATATTAGATGGTTAATTAAATGCAGACATTTGAAAAGTAAGCGTTGATCACATTTTGGTAAAATTCTGAAGAGAGCTAAACCCCTTGGCACAGTAGGAGTTAAGATCTCTAGTGAGTGTGTGTTTTATCTGAGAATTCATTGAGAACAAAGTTTTTTGTGTGTCTTTGTACAGATTAAAGTTTTCTTGCATGAATCCTGATAATTAATCTCAAGGGGGAAATATATGTATATGTACTAATGGATAACCAGAATACATGTAGAACCTTGTATGCTATTGTTTTGAATGTACACGAAGCTTGTGATTTTTGCAACATTAAATTTAACCCCTACCATGCCGTGGGCCCAAAAATTTGAGGGTTGAACATTTTTTTTTAGGCTCAGAATGACTTGAAAATTCTTCCTCATACAGAAACCTGTGCCATCAATATAATGTTTATTCCTATGCAATATATCTTCGCCCAGTTTGCTCAAGAAAATATGCATTAAAAGTTAGTATTTAACTCTTGACAGTTTGCTTTTGACAATTGCTAAAAAGTCTGGTGGCATGGAAGGGGTTAATTAGATAATAGTATA
>CM046862.1:4377841-4536955 GCA_025617745.1 Heliocidaris erythrogramma
GTAATTTGTTTTCCTTGTCCTAAAATTCAAAATAGAATTCATCTGAAGATTTTTGTTCGTCAGGGCGCGAGCCCCATCCCCCCCCCCCCCCACCTGCATTCCTGGATACGCCACCAATATAACTAACTTACGGTAAGTTATTTGTAATATTCTGCTGTAAAAATTTGAGACGACAGGCGAAGAAAACAGTATAGGGGTTTGTTCGAGGCGATCACCAACGCAATAGGGCCTATACCGATTGTACGAAAGGGGGGCGGAAATGGCCTCCGTGTTTTGAATTGAATTAACTAGTAACAAACCATAGCAGCTGATAATATAATTTATTTATTACCAGTCCTATTCTGTCTTTGTAGGAACACCCCATTACTTTTGTGTACCCCAGTTCTCTTTGTCTCTATCAGTCCCCCCCCCCCCCTCTCATTTTTTCTCATACTCTCTTATTCTCTCTTACAACCGATCTGTAAAAAATGACTCCAATATAATTGAGAAAAAATAATGATCTCTTATTGCTTTTCCCCCCAATCTTTCACTTTAATGAGATCCACCACCAACACTAAGCAATCCTATTCTTCACATCCATGACAGAATAGCAGGGGCGGATCAAGGGGGGGGGGGGGGCGAATCGGCCGCGGCCCCCTTTTTGAAACCCAAGTTGGCATACGTGCTCTTGCCTAAAATGTGAAAAACCCGGATCGAGCACCAAATGGGGGGTGACTCATCGAGCCTCAATTATACCCTTCCAGAGCTTTAAATTTCATGTAAATCACATTTTTTATAATTTCAAATAAATACTAGGGGAATTAAGATCATTTCAAAATCCCCGTTTTCATGTGTTAACCTATGGGAGCTGGAAGGCCAAAAGCATGCATATTCCCAGGGATTTACGGGGGGTTAACTGGACTCATCAAGCCTTAATTATACCTTTTCAGAGCTTTAAATTTCATGAAAATCACATTATTTTATATTTTCAAATAAAATTTACATGATTTACGTGATTTACATGAAATTAAATTTTTGCGTGTTAACCTATGGAAGCTGGAAGTCCAAAAGCATGCATATTCCCGCGGATTTATGCGGGGTCCCTTGCAATTTTTGAGCTTTCATTAAGCTTTTTCATAGTCTCAAATTACATGTAAGCCACATTTACACTAAATTCAATGTAATAGTAGAGGAAATATAATCATTTTTAAAATCCATGTTTTCACGTGTTAACCCTATGGCAGATCCAAGGGATTCCTAGCGGCATTTATTGACAAAAAAGGTTCAAGAAATGTTTTTTGAACTTTCCATCCTTTTTCTCGTGCAATAATCAGACTTGAACTAGATAGAGTAAGATATGAAATATCAAGAAAAAAATGAAACATCTTTTCACGTGTTATACCTATGGCGAACGTATTTTTCCGAGTCTGTTTTTAAGACAGCAATTTACGCCTCCAAAATGTACTACGGAAATAGGTGAGAGTAATCTGTCTTGATACTATTAAAAGTCTTTGGCCATGGTCTGGTTGAAATCTTGACAAGAGGTCAAGAACGTATGGTACGTTGCACAGTGCGATCCGAGAAGCATAAAAACGCAAGCAAATGAAAAGTTGCGCGGGCAAGGCCACGCCGCGCCGCGGCTGGTCGCCGAGCAGGCGTGAAGGCTAATTCGTATGAAACCCTTAACCCCATTGCTTGATTTAAAGACACGTTGAATAATCGGCAGAAACCCTTCAGAAACACAACCGTCGGGGGGGGGGGGGAGCATTTCATTGTTTGCTGTGAAGATCTGACATTTACTACTATTGGCAAGAGGCCTAAACTTGAAGCAGAAGGGCATTGTGGGTTTCAAAGCAGTGTTTCTCCCATTGGCGGATCCGGCCCGTGCCCCCCCCCCTCCCCTTGGAAGAAAACTATGCATTTTTACCATAGACGATCCGCCATTTTCTCGATTGTGCCCCCCCCCCTCTTTTTAGAAAGAAGCCTTTGCTTGTCAGGGGATTATGGAGAGAAACTCGATCCCCATAACACACCCCCCCCCCCCCCCCCCCCCCCCCCACTGAGGTAATTTTGAAGGTCTGGCGACAACCCCCTCCCCCCACCAACACCACCACTGAGCGACTTTTCGAGAAGCTGGCGAGACTAAAAAAATACGGGTCTACCTTTTCCAAAAGTTGACAAACCTGCATTTGTTTGCCCCCTCTTATACTCAATCCTGGATCCGCCCCTGTATCTCCTGTTAAAATTATAATAAAGTAGAGTGCCTTGCATGAATTGTTAACCAAATACAAGCTCCCAATCAAGCTTTGTTCATGATAAAGTCCCTCTTTATTCATCTTATTAGTTAGCTCACTTCGCTTCTCTAAATAACAATGAATTATGTCCATAAACATAACAATACATTTACAAACCGTAGGCCATGAAAAGAGGGGTTATGCAAAGTAATATAATGGGTTTTTTTCCACCAGGTCTTTGTAAGTGCCTCCGTTTCCAAAATGATGCCTTTTTTTAATGACCCCTCCCCCCGCCAACACTTGAAAAATGTTCAGCCACCTCTTCTATATATGGAGTCATGAAATTTGCTGTAAATGCCGCCATTGACAGTCTCCCCTCTAACAAAAATCTCTATCGCTGGGGTAAGAGATTGAGTGATAAATGTAGTCTGTGTAACGCTACTGGCACCCTCCACCATGTATTGAACAACTGTCAGAATATGCTCGACCGTTACGCATGGAGACATAACAACACCCTCCAAGCCATATTGCTACGGATACAAGCAAATACGGCAAGCAAGCACGGCCGAGTGTATGCCGACTTGCAGGGTGAGAGTGTCAAAGGCGGCACCATACCCCCTTCCGTACTTCCAACCCAGCAAAGACCCGACATGTGTTATTTTGACGAGGAGAAAAGGGTTTGAAGTAATTGAAGGAACTCACTGTCCCTTTTGAGGTCAATCTACGGGACGCACACAACAGGAAGGAAGACCGGTATGCGGGGCTTATCCATGATCTCCTGACAGTTGAGTGGCGCCCAAAATTGATTTGTCTTGAAATTGGTTCAAGAGGCCTAATCACTCCAGAAAATAAATCCAGACTGAAACGAATCATTGAACTGTGCAATATTAAAGTCAAGTACACTGAACTCAGAGATGCTATTGTCAAATCAGCGCTTATGGGATATGTATTTTTGTATAGTAGAAAAGAACCAGTGTGGCACACAAACCAGTACATGAATGCTTTAAACCTGTCTTTTGTACTCATATCTACAGACCCACACACACGCACGTACACACACGCACACATACAGACCCACACGCACGCACACACACACACATACCCATTCACTATTAATTCACATGCACTCACATCCACTCCGCCTCACACACAACTTAACAGTAATGTGCCTATAATTTGTCTGATTTTTTCTGCCCTGCCATTGGCATTACGTATTTTTACGTTTCATGTCAAGGACCTGGGCCGCAAATTTATCATGTTTAATAATTTTGTCATGATTATTTCATAATATGTATTCCCGTCTTTATTATGCCTATTTTGTTCTGTGTATAAAGAATGTGAATTTTGATGTATTTTACCACATGGCAAATAAAGATGAATTCAACACGCTAAGGATTTGGGGCCTTTTTTGGGGTTCGAATAGGCGCCTCCCCTGGCCCTTTCGGTCGCCATCTTTTGGTACCCACGGGCGGGGAATGGTTCTTAGAGTGGTGGGAGGCACTTCTTAAGGGCTGACATGCCGTCCATATTTCATAAATTCATTTTTAAACATTGAATTTCCGGAGGGAGTAATAATTCTGTCAACCCATGAAGCTGGTTTGTAGCTTCATGCACAACCCATACCCTTTACCTGTGAAGGGGAGAAACCTCAATTGGCGTATTGCCAAGGAACAGTGACGTGTATATCCGCATGTATGGCTTCAATGTACAGTATAATACGGCGCAACAACACACGTGTTAATCGTTCACATAGCGCACTTCTATATGTACTGCATGTACTATGTTTCACGCATAGTTACATTATTATTTTGTAGCTACACATACACAGTTTTGTGTGTATGTAACTCTATGATTTCACGGCAGCCGCAAGTGGGGGGGGGGGGGGGGTGTCTCACTGAAGCGCATTACCGGGTTACGCTTTTATGGTATCCAAAAAACAAAAGTCAAGAAAAAGGATATCAAATTCAGAGATGATAAGAAGAAGATCCGCGGAAGGGGGGGGGGGGGGGGGGGGGGGGCTTTGGAGTTTTGGGGTTAGGGGTCGAGTTAGGGTTAGTGTTTAGGGTTTACCTAACCGCACATTTGGGTGGTTGTCGCATAATTCATTCCTATTATCAACAACTGAATTGACATGAATGGGGGAAATGGCATTCATACCGTTAGAAAATATAAATGTAGACATTATTCGGGGGAGGGGAGGTGTAGGAGATCACGTCACTTAGGAATATCGGTTGCAACGGTGTAAAGCAGGAGCCCCCCCCCCCCCCCCCCCCCTCAAAAAGAAAAAAAATCCTTCGAAAATATTTCCACTATGATATGAATACGTATAGGATATTAATCGCTTCTCCCCACGCGCTGGGGGTAACGGGAGGCCAATGGAATGGGGGGAGAAGGGGAGGCGGGAGTAGTAGGGAAAATCAATCCGTCGGTCCTCCCAAGAGCCATATCAGGGGGCCATAATCCCCTGAAAAGAAAATGACAATAAATTACAGGGGACGTACCGCTAATTATGCATGTTATGTTTTCATGGCCTTAATGTCTCTGAGTATTAAACCACAGAAACATGGCAAGATCAAGTCGCTCCTATCCCTCTAGCTCTATGCATAGATGTACATGTACTACATAATTATATCCATATCATTTAGTCTTCATCAAGATGAAATGTATTTTCTTCAGAACTCATGCTAGATTTGGATAAATAACACATACTCATATGTTGTAAATACTTCTTGGTAAAATAATAACACTTAACCCGACTTTTTTTAATTCACTTGATTATTGTGACAAAACGGCGATTAATCATAAACACAGCTAGAGCCCGTGGATGTCCACGGGCTGCTTCTGCTAGTATTAGAATAATTTGCGAATCAAAATCCTTAAAAATTATTAATAAATGACATAGCATTCAACATAATAATACAATCAACACTAAATGTGAATAGTCATTGAATAGTCACCAGTATTACCTGGTCTCAACAGAAGACAAATTTTCATCTATGTTTAGAAACTATCAGCTTCCAATCATACTGCAACGAATTAAATACTACTTCCGCTTTCAGAGTGTTCCATTATTTTTCAAAAGGATTTTTTGTTATGCCACTTGAAGACACAATCAATATTCACTATTTAAAGCATCAAGACTGACTTGTTCATTTCGATTTTTATGCAATTACGGTATCACTTATATCTATAAAGGGAACTGAATACACATACCTACTTATAATATGAAAATTGATAAAAATCAAATCCTAACTTTTTAATTCCTTCCCCAATAGTGCAATGGAATATTTGATATTGATTATATTTTGGGGTGCTTTCTCCAAATATGGATATATATATCATCTGTAATAAAGGTCCCATTGGTATGGGGGAACACCTTTCCACTGTTCATTAACAATCCATAAAAGTGGATATGACTTCTAACATGTCTAAGCTATCCTGTAACATTCGAACACACTGGCTTATCAACCGGGGGGGGGGGGGGGGGAGGTGGCACGTGCCCGGGCGGCAATGGAAGTGGCACAAAACTCAAAAGAGAAAGGGGTAAATACAAGAAAATGTATGGTCTTTGAGGGTTATTTGCCCCAGTCAAGGACAAAATGCGTAACAAATTGTGTTTTATAGGGTTTGAAATGCAAACATTTTCTAAAGCTTGGTCGCTTTGCTCCCTTGCATCATTATGTTCAGCATCTAGCTGTTTCGCGCCCATAATGATGTCTTTGAATTGTTAACCATTAGTTGACTCAGTGCATAAAAAGCACTCGCTCCTAGATATGAAAATGAGAAAACAATGCGCACAGCCCATTGTCCGGGAACGGTCGCTCCCTAGCCTCCCATGCCAGCGCAGCGGGGGGAGCTGGGCGGCCTAGTGCCCCCAAGTGCTAAGCGGCGGCTCAGCGAGATCAATCTGCATGCGACATCAAGTTCTGAATTCAGTGCAGTGGCATGTACACAGAGGTCGGTGCATGTACAGTGTTAAAAACAGCGCTGCGACCGCTGAACAGTGGGCCAGAATGGCTCCAAAGTGCGCCAAAATTCATATTTACTGAGTTTTACTTAAAATTTAAACTTAGATGATGGGTCTATGGGTATTCAGACCCGTAGAATCCAATGAAACTATTTTTGAATACATATGACGTCATTAAAATACCGCTTTCTCATTGGCTGCCAAGATCCAGTGGAAAATATTACAATGATTATTTTACTTCAGAAAATTGATAATGTGATATCTACGCTTGTACATCAACAAGTGAAAACGATGTTAACTTAAAGCTCAAGCATATGGTACGTAAGAGTGACTTAAAGGGTCGGGGGGCTACTGGAATATATTCATAATAATGAGAAATTTGCAATGTATTGCAATGTATGATGTCATTACTTGAAAGTAAACTTTTATAATGCATATACTAATAAAGTAATAATATTCAGCTAACTGAAAAATGAGTTATTAATAAAATGAAGTTTCTGAAAATTAAAGAATTGTAGAATTGATAAATTTGCAAAAGAGAAACGTACCTGTATCACTAAAAAGTAATTCTGTAGGTATTATACAGTTATCAAAATCATAATACTGACTGATAAAGTCCATGCATATTTTAAGTCCTTTTGCCCTATTGTTTATACTGTCAGAAGAGTGAATCATTTCGAAAAGCTTCGCCTTGAAATATGCACTGAAGCCATTGTGAATTACTCAGAATGTTGGGTCTGTAAAAAATAAAGATAGAGAACATTTTGGGAGCTTGGTTTTGGTGTTGGACAAATTATGATACAAATCATACTTTCTCCAAAGGTTTCAAAATTATATTAATTATAAACAACCGGTATGAATTTTAAACTACATGGCAGTCATTAATCGCGCCCTCTCAACAATGGGTCTATATGTCCTAACTAAACAGTTCCAAAGCCTTGAAAAAAATCGAATAGTAGAGGGAAAATGTACATATAGGTCTATACACTAATTAAAAATGAATTAAAAACTAAATACTAATAAGAAGCATGCTTATAATATAAAAATATATTTTTTATAAAGATATACAGGTAGAGGAATACACGTAGATAGATAAATAGACGGATAGATAGATAGGGGGATGCGTGTATGAAAAGATAGATGGATATATAGATAGATAGATGGATGGGATACGTGTAGATAGATAAAAAAAATAAATAATGCACTCAAAAGGCGAGCTAAATCTTGCCTTTTGGACTTCATTTATTGAAGGAAAGAAACAAATTCTCTACAGCCCAGCGCATTTTTCAAAGAAGAGAAACTTCACATTGTTTGACAAGGGTGGGTCGTTTAAATAATTCTGGCTTGGAAGCAAGCAATTGTTTATTTATACGAAATAGGAGCATTTACGACATTAGAAATATCAGATCTCCATCTTACCCTGCATCATAACAAGCCTATTCTATTTATATAGCAAATTAGCAATATCACAAACCTGAACTAATCTACACTTAAAGGTTATTAATAATAACAGGATAAGTCTTACCTTAAACGAAGAATAGAACAATTTCCTCGGGATATAAACATTGTAAAAATTGAGCATGCCTTAGAATACTGAAAACCACTGAACATCTTTGGCATCAAAATAAAACTGCGACGTTTGAAAAAAGAAACCAAATCAATTTAGGCAGTAGTGGTAGTCATTTCACCCGCTTGATGTAAACATTTAAATCCTATCCACATATTGTGATGAACATGCCACCCCAGTCTCCCTTCTCTTTTCATATTCTCTCTCTGTCCTTCTCCATCTCTCTCTATATTTTCTTTTTATATCTCAGTTTTCGTTTTCTGTTATGTTTCCCTCCACTTTTTTGTTGTCGAACTTCATTGAGGAAACTTGGAAATTTCTTCTTGACCGACGAGGGTTCTACCACTGAAGACTGGACTAAAGATTAAAATGCAATCCAGATATAAGCTGTTTTCTGACATGTCCCATCATCTAAAAAGGGTCAGAAGACTATTAAAGCTTCTTTCGGTATTCATGTCAAAAAGCATTATTTAACTTTTATTATTTGCTGTGTGTGCATTGCCCGCGCATTTTCATGAACACATGGCGCGCTTCTATCGCATGGACGATTTAGGCGAAAAAAAAGAGGCGAACATGCGGGTGGAAAATTAGTTCTTACTCAAAAAGTTGCAAAAATTAGCAGGCAAATGTGGTATCAGTGTAAAGCATGAATGATGAGAAAGGCGACCATGATATTTTCAGCGCGGAAATCGACGGAAATGTTGACCGTCTTTGGGCATGACAAATAAAATGCTATTTTCCCCCCAATATTTTGTGTTTCATCCAAAATTACTTTCGAGAGGAATAGGAGTTCGTCTGTAAACTCTATCATTATTTAAAATCACTATTCTGGAGTTAGCATCTTCAATTTGAAGTGCATTGAACAACCCGTTTGGCAAAAACCTTTAATAAAACGCAGTATTGCATTTTACACAATGCATAACAAATAATCAGAGATTTGGGTTTTTTTGAATAAAAATGACCAACTTAAAATTAATTTCAAGAAGAAATACTACTCAGAGGTGTTCTACACGTTGTAATCTTTGCTTAGAACGTGAAAAACAATAATTCTGTTTCATTGACCAAATCCCTATTTTGGCGCACTTTTGCTCACACCTGGCCCACTGTGCGCTGGCTCAGCTCTGCACATGCACCGCATGTGTACCAGAGTAGTGAGATCGGGAGCAGCTAAAATTAGCTCTGCCCATGAGCCCTTTCGCTCCTTAGACCCTCAAAAATGAGCTTCCTCGATTAACCATGGGGTTCAAAAGCATAAATATAAAGGGCTTTCCCTCCCGCCGGAAGAACATTCTGAAATTTTTAAAGTCCATACATATTATAATGACTAAAGTTTCTAAATTCCGAAAGAAAATATTTACAATTTGACACCTATGATTTCGAGGGGCTACTTATTCATCTTTTGTTCGGTAATAACTAACGTCTGTTTCTGATGGTGTCATTATGGTCATTACGCTAACTTCCTCGAAATCCACCCTAAACACTGAGCAGGGGCGGATCTAGCTTTTTTCCAAGGGGGGGGGGGGGGGTTGTCTACAAGCCGCAAAGCGGCGAGCCGATTTTTTTGCTATTTTGAACCCCCGTATTGATGTTTTCCTGGCATCTACTAACGCAGTTAAGAACAATGTGAAGATTAGGATTAGGGTTAGGGTTAGGGTTAGGTTTAGGTTTAGGATTAACATGGCAAAGTTAGACCGGAGCAATTGTCGCAGGAGCAAATGTCATGGAACCACCATAGAACGGTATAACTGGGCGGGGCTTAACGGGAGCACGCGTGAAAGGTGGAAGAGGAAATCCAGGCAGGGGGGCTAGCGGATACATCGTGATCATAACAACACGCGCAGTGGGAAACTGCGCATCTATACCACCTTTTTCACGACGGTAGCAATATGCGTCTGAACGACCCGTTAGCTATACGATGATTCTTTATACGTCGTTTCTTTATCGAGTTTCGGTATAAACTTAATAGCGTCTGAACAGGGGGTGAATAATTTGGTACGATAAATATGGAATACACGAGAGAAAATTCAATAGTTGGGCCATGGTCTGGTTGAAATCTTGACAAGAATTCAAGAGCGTACGGTACGTTTCACAGTGCGATTCGAGAAGCATAAAAACGCAAGCAAATCAAAAGTTGCGCGGGCTGGTCGCCGAGCAGGCATGAAGGTAGACCGAAAAATCAGTCTATTTCGTTCGGGGATATGCTCCGCTCAGACTACATATACATCATCTGTGTATAAGTACCCTCGTATGGCAAGCCTAATGCCCAATAAGTCCGATAAACTCAGTTTTTCGCCGATAAACTGAGTTTTTCGCCGATAAACTGAGTTTTTCGAGCGAAAAAACTAAGTTTTTCGAGGGAAACTCTGCATATCATCTGATAAACTTAGTTTTTCACGATAAACTAAGTTTTTCACTCGAAAAACTTAGTTTATCACCGATAAACAGGGTTTTTCTCGATAAACAGAGTTTTTCATTTGATATGCAGAGTTTCTCTCGATAAACTCTGTTTATCACTTGAAAAACTCGGTTTTTCGGTGATAAACTAAGTTTATCGGCGAAAAACTCAGTTTTTCGGCGATAAACTAAGTTTTTCAATTGATAAGCAGAGTTTCTTGATAAACTAAGTTTATCACTTTGAAAAACCCTGTTTATCGAAGTGATAAACAGGGTTTTTCGAAAAACTATGTTTATCAATTGATAAACAAGGTTTTTCGAAAAACCCTGTTTATCAAACGATAAACAGGGTTTTTCGATATGCAGAGTTATTGTGAATTTACCGCGAGTGGGCGCTACAAAAGTACATAAAGAAGCTGGCCTGTGAGCATCGAACTCAAACATAGTCAGCAAAATGCCTTCTTGTGAAGCCATCAACTGTACCGATCGACTTCTTTCTTTCATTTAATATATCTTCTTCTCTTTCACAACAATGGCAGGAAAAGATAGAAGAAAAGTAAAAAAAAAAAAGAAATACATAGGGAAAGAGAAGGGGATAGATCAAATGATAAACACCAAAAAATACATATGGAAAGGGGAGACGATGACAGATGGAAGGAAAAACAAAGAAGAAATATATAGGGAGACGGGAGAGAAAAGATGAAAAGAAAAACAAAGACAGACATAATGATAGAGAAGAGCATGGATGGAAGGAAAAACAAAGAAATACATGATGAAAGCGAAGAGAATAGATAGAAGGAAAAACAAGGAAATATAAAGAAGGGGGAGAGGATAGATGGAAGGAAAAACAAAGAAATCCATTAGGAAAATGAAAGAGGATAGATGGGAGGAAAAACAAAAAAATACATAAAGAAAGGGGAGACGATGATAGATGGAAGGAAAAACAAAGAAATCCTTAAGGAAAGAGAAGAGGACAGAATGAAGGAAAAACAAAGAAATATATAGGGAAAGGGGAGAGAAAAGATGAAAAGAAAAACAAAGACAGACATAAGGATAGAGAAGAGCATGGATGGAAGGAAAAACAAAGAAATACATGATGAAAGCGAAGAGAATAGATAGAAGGAAAAACAAGGAAATATAAAGAAGGGGGAGAGGATAGATGGAAGGAAAAACAAAGAAATACATAAAGAAAGGGGAGACGATGATAGATGGAAGGAAAAACGAAGAAATCCATAAGGAAAGAGAAGAGGATAGATGGGAGAAAAAACAAAGAAATACATAAGGAAAGAGAAGAGGACAGATGGAAGGAAAAACAAAAATATATAAGGAAAGAGATAAACTAAGTTTATCACTTTGAAAAAACCCTGTTTATCGAAGTGATAAACAGGGTTTTTCGAAAAAACTATGTTTATCAAACGATAAACACAGTTTTTCATTCGAAAAACTATGTTTATCAAACGATAAACACGGTTTTTCGGAGATAAACTAAGTTTATCGGCGAAAAACTCTGTTTATCAATTGATAAACAAGGTTTTTCGAAAAACCCTGTTTATCAAACGATAAACAGGGTTTTTCGATATGCAGAGTTATTGTGAATTTACCGCGAGTGGGCGCTACAAAAGTACATAAAGAAGCTGGCCTGTGAGCATCGAACTCAAACATAGTCAGCAAAATGCCTTCTTGTGAAGCCATCAACTGTACCGATCGACTTCTTTCTTTCATTTAATATATCTTCTTCTCTTTCACAACAATGGCAGGAAAAGATAGAAGAAAAGTAAAAAAAAAAAAAAAAGAAATACATAGGGAAAGAGAAGGGGATAGATCAAATGATAAACACCAAAAAATACATATGGAAAGGGGAGACGATGACAGATGGAAGGAAAAACAAAGAAATATATAGGGAAAGGGGAGAGAAAAGATGAAAAGAAAAACAAAGACAGACATAATGATAGAGAAGAGCATGGATGGAAGGAAAAACAAAGAAATACATGATGAAAGCGAAGAGAATAGATAGAAGGAAAAAACAAGGAAATATAAAGAAGGGGGAGAGGATAGATGGAAGGAAAAACAAAGAAATCCATTAGGAAAATGAAAGAGGATAGATGGGAGGAAAAACAAAAAATACATAAAGAAAGGGGAGACGATGATAGATGGAAGGAAAAACAAAGAAATCCTTAAGGAAAGAGAAGAGGACAGAATGAAGGAAAAACAAAGAAATATATAGGGAAAGGGGAGAGAAAAGATGAAAAGAAAAACAAAGACAGACATAATGATAGAGAAGAGCATGGATGGAAGGAAAAACAAAGAAATACATGATGAAAGCGAAGAGAATAGATAGAAGGAAAAACAAGGAAATATAAAGAAGGGGGAGAGGATAGATGGAAGGAAAAACAAAGAAATCCATTAGGAAAATGAAAGAGGATAGATGGGAGGAAAAACAAAAAATACATAAAGAAAGGGGAGACGATGATAGATGGAAGGAAAAACAAAGAAATCCTTAAGGAAAGAGAAGAGGACAGAATGAAGGAAAAACAAAGAAATATATAGGGAAAGGGGAGAGAAAAGATGAAAAGAAAAACAAAGACAGACATAATGATAGAGAAGAGCATGGATGGAAGGAAAACAAAGAAATACATGATGAAAGCGAAGAGAATAGATAGAAGGAAAAACAAGGAAATATAAAGAAGGGGAGAGGATAGATGGAAGGAAAAACAAAGAAATCTATAAGGAAAGAGAAGAGGATAGATGGAAGGAAAAAAAATACATAAAGAAAGGGGAGACGATGATAGATGGAAGGAAAAACAAAGAAATCCTTAAGGAAAGAGAAGAGGACAGAATGAAGGAAAAACAAAGAAATATATAGGGAAAGGGGAGAGAAAAGATGAAAAGAAAAACAAAGACAGACATAAGGATAGAGAAGAGCATGGATGGAAGGAAAAACAAAGAAATACATGATGAAAGCGAAGAGAATAGATAGAAGGAAAAACAAGGAAATATAAAGAAGGGGGAGAGGATAGATGGAAGGAAAAACAAAGAAATACATAAAGAAAGGGGAGACGATGATAGATGGAAGGAAAAACGAAGAAATCCATAAGGAAAGAGAAGAGGATAGATGGGAGAAAAAACAAAGAAATACATAAGGAAAGAGAAGAGGACAGATGGAAGGAAAAACAAAAATATATAAGGAAAGAGAGGAGGATAGATGGGAGGAGAAACAAAGAAATACATAAGGAAAGAACAGAGGATATATAATTTAATGTATTTTTTTTTCTTCCTTTCATCTATCCTTTTCCCTTTCCTTATATATTTCTTTGTTTTTCCTCTTCTATATCCTCTCCCCTTTATTTATGTATTTCTTTGCTTTTCCATCCAACTATCCCCTCCCGTATCCTTATATATTTCTTTGTTTTTCCTTCCATATATCATCTCTTTCCATACGAATTTTTCTGTTTTTCCTTTCATCTACCTCCTCTCCCCTTTTTTGATGTATTTCTTTGTTTTTTATTCCATATTCTCTTCTCTTTCCTTATGGATTTCTTTGTTTTTCCTTCCATCTGTCATCGTCTCCCCTTTCCATATGTATTTTTTGGTGTTTATCATTTGATCTATCCCCTTCTCTTTTCCTATGTATATCTTTTCCTGCCATTGTTGTGAAAGAGAAGAAGATATATTAAATGAAAGAAAGAAGTCGATCGGTACAGTTGATGGCTTCACAAGAAGGCATTTTGCTGACTATGTTTGAGTTCGATGCTCACAGGCCAGCTTCTTTATGTACTTTTGTAGCGCCCACTCGCGGTAAATTCACAATAACTCTGCATATCGAAAAACCCTGTTTATCGTTTGATAAACAGGGTTTTTCGAAAAACCTTGTTTATCAATTGATAAACAGAGTTTTTCGCCGATAAACTTAGTTTATCTCCGAAAAACCGTGTTTATCGTTTGATAAACATAGTTTTTCGAATGAAAAACTGTGTTTATCGTTTGATAAACATAGTTTTTCGAAAAAACCCTGTTTATCACTTCGATAAACAGGGGTTTTTCAAAGTGATAAACTTAGTTTATCAAGAAACTCTGCTTATCAATTGAAAAACTTAGTTTATCGCCGAAAAACTGAGTTTTTCGCCGATAAACTTAGTTTATCACCGAAAAACCGAGTTTTTCAAGTGATAAACAGAGTTTATCGAGAGAAACTCTGCATATCAAATGAAAAACTCTGTTTATCGAGAAAAACCCTGTTTATCGGTGATAAACTAAGTTTTTCGAGTGAAAAACTTAGTTTATCGTGAAAAACTAAGTTTATCAGTTGATATGCAGAGTTTCCCTCGAAAAACTTAGTTTTTCGCTCGAAAAACTCAGTTTATCGCTCGAAAAACTCAGTTTATCGGCGAAAAACTCAGTTTATCGGCGAAAAACTGAGTTTATCTGACTTATTGGGCATTAGGCTTGCCATACCCTCGTATGGCAAGCCTAATGCCCAATAAGTCAGATAAACTCAGTTTATCGCCGATAAACTGAGTTTTTCGCCGATAAACTGAGTTTTTCGAGCGAAAAACTAAGTTTTTCGAGGGAAACTCTGCATATCAACTGATAAACTTAGTTTTTCACGATAAACAGGGTTTTTCTCGATAAACAGAGTTTTTCATTTGATATGCAGAGTTTCTCTCGATAAACTCTGTTTATCACTCGAAAAACTATGTTTTACGGTGAAAAACTTAGTTTATCGGCGATAAACTAAGTTTTTCAATTGATAAGCAGAGTTTCTTGATAAACTAAGTTTATCACTTTGAAAAACCTTGTTTATCGAAGTGATAAACAGGGTTTTTCGAAAAACTATGTTTATCAAACGATAAACACGGTTTTTCGGTGATAAACTAAGTTTATCGGCGAAAAACTCTGTTTATCAATTGATAAACAAGGTTTTTCGAAAAACCTTGTTTATCAAACGATAAACAGGGTTTTTCGATATGCAGAGTTATTGTAAATCTACCGCGAGTGGGCGCTACAAAAGTACATAAAGAAACTGGCCTGTGAGCATCGAACTCAAACATAGTCAGCAAAATGCCTTCTTGTGAAGCCATCAACTGTACCGATCGACTTCTTTCTTTCATTTAATAGGCTTGTCTCGAATGGGTGGGGTGCGGGAGCGGGATGGGAGCGGGAACGGGCACACCCTTTCGAGACAAGCCCCCCCGGTTATCTCGAATGGACGCGTTCCCAGCGAGAAGTTCAATGCACGCGCCACTTCGAGACAACCGGGGGGGGGGGGGGGCTTTCCTCGAATGAGTGTGTTGAGTAGACTTTTGTAACAGACGTTTTAGAATTTTTTTTGAAAAATGTACTCTTGCTGGTTTTTTCGTTTTTCTTTTGTCTAAGATGTAGAAAAATATAAAAAAACGGTATCTAAAAATGCTTTTGACAAGGAAATCATTATTTGTGCAAAATAAATAGGAGAATTGAATAATTATGCATTAAAACACACGGGGAAGAAAGGGCAAGTGGCGTAGCTAGGATTGTTAATTTATTTTATTTTTTTGGCGTGACCTGTTAAATATTGTGAAATTGTGTTACAGACATGTGCTGACATAAGCCAAGGTGTGTTTATCATCTTTCCAAAGTTAGAAACACCTTTTAATGCCACTATCATTCTATCAATACCCACTATCAAAAGTCAAAACTCATATCAAAAGGTCGTTTGTACCCGGCCCCCAACTCCCCATACCAGGGGTAGGCCTATGCTCGTAACTCCTTTTCAAAAGTGACCCCCTATTCCGGAGAAGTTGGAATTTGTTTTACCCCCTATCCCGGGGAATTTTCTTAGATATTGGACCCCCTATCCAGGCAATTTAGGAAATTAACCCCCCCCCCCCCACCTATCCCCGGGGAGGAAACAACCAGAGTCTGCGAAAATTGACCCCTATTTACATTTTCCCGGGAATATTTTTTCATCTTCCTCATTCATCTTCCTATTTTCTTACTCACCCACCAATAAGGGGTGTGGCATGGCCATCTTGTGCGTCCCCCCCCCCCCCCCCCGTAAAAAAAATACGCCGCAGTGAATTAACATTCTATTCTGGACTGTCTGCCCGACCAGACCTTTGAATTTTAAATGAACATTCCATTATGAATTCATGCAACCTCATACATTCATTTGACAACCCCCGGTTATCAGTGACGGCACCGGGGGGCATGGGGGGGGGGGGCATTTGCCCCCCTCAGTCAGAAGCTTTGCCCCCCAGTTGCCCCAATAATTTTCGGAGTGAAAAAAATAAAAGGGTGGAAAATTTTGTTTGTCCGCCCTTGCCCCCAACAATTTCTTTTGCCCCCCATTTGCCCCCCCCCCCCCCCCCCCCCCACCCCACTTTAAAAATCCTGGTGCCGCCACTGCCGGTTATATTTTCTACATCTTAGACAAAAGAAAAACGAAAAAAACCAGCAAGAGTACATTTTTCAAAAAAAATTCTAAAACGTCTATTACAAAAGTCTACTCAACACACTCATTCGAGGAAAGCCCCCCCCCCCCCCCCCGGTTGTCTCGAAGTGGCGCGTTCATTGAACTTCTCGCTGGGAACGCGTCCATTCGAGATAACCGGGGGGGGGGGCTTGTCTCGAAAGGGTGTGCCCGTTCCCGCTCCATCCCGCTCCCGCACCCCACCCATTCGAGACAAACCCATTTAATATATCTTCTTCAAAGGAAAGCGAAGAGAATAGATAGAAGGAAAAAACAAGGAAATATAAAGAAGGGGGAGAGGATAGATGGAAGGAGAAACAAGGAAATACATAAAGAAAGTGGATGATGGAAGGAAAAACGAATAAATCCATAAGGAAAGAGAAGAGGATAGATGGGAGGAAAAACAAAGAAATATATAGGGAAAGGGGGGAGGAACGATGAAAATAAAAACAAAGACATACATAAGGATAGAGAAGAGCATAGATGGAAGGAAAAACAAAGAAATACATAATCGGAAAGCGAAGAGAATAGATAGAAGGAAAAGGTAAGGAAATATAAAGAAGCGGGAGGATAGATTGAAGGAAAAACAAAGCAATACATAAAGAAAGGGGAGACGATGATAGATGGAAGGAAAAACAAAGAAATCCATAAGGAAAGAGAAGAGGATAGATGGGAGGAAAAACAAAGAAATACATAAGGAAAGCGAAGAGGATAGATAAAATGAAAAACACAAAGAAATACAGTATGGAAAGAGACGAGGAAAGATTAAAGAAAAATAAAGAAATGCATAAGGAAAGAGAAGAGGATATGAAATGGGAAAACAAAGAAATACAAAAGGAAAGAGAAGAGGATAGATGGAAGAAAAAACAAAGAAATACAGCAAGAAAGGGGGGAGGATATAGATGAAAGGAAAAACAGAAAAATTCATATGGAAAGAGGAGATGATATATGGAAGGAAAAACAAAGAAATATATAAGGAAACTAGAGGGGATAGTTGGATGGAAAAACGAAGAAATACAAAAAGAAAGGGGATAGGATATAGAAGAGGAAAAGCAAAAAAAAAAAAGGAAAGGTAAAGGATAGATGAAAGGAAAACAAAAAAAAAATACATTAAATTCTATATCCTCTGTTCTTTCCTTATGTATTTCTTTGTTTCTCCTCCCATCTATCCTCTTCTCTTTCCTTATGGATTTCTGTGTTTTCCTTCCATCTATCATCGTCTCCCCTTTCTTTATGTATTGCTTTGTTTTTCCTTCAATCTATCCTCCCGCTTCTTTATATTTCCTTACCTTTTCCTTCTATGTATTCTCTTCGCTTTCCGATTATGTATTTCTTTGTTTTTCCTTCCATCTATGCTCTTCTCTATCCTTATGTATGTCTTTGTTTTTATTTTCATCGTTCCTCCCCCCTTTCCCTATATATTTCTTTGTTTTTCCTCCCATCTATCCTCTTCTCTTTCCTTATGGATTTATTCGTTTTTCCTTCATCATCACCCCCTTTCTTTATGTATTTCCTTGTTTCTCCTTCCATCTATCCTCTCCCCCTTCTTTATATTTCCTTGTTTTTCCTTCTATCTATTCTCTTCGCTTTCCTTATGGATTTCTTTGAAGATATATTAAATGAAAGAAAGAAGTCGATCGGTACAGTTGATGGCTTCACAAGAAGGCATTTTGCTGACTATGTTTGAGTTCGATGCTCACAGGCCAGTTTCTTTATGTACTTTTGTAGCGCCCACTCGCGGTAGATTTACAATAACTCTGCATATCGAAAAACCCTGTTTATCGTTTGATAAACAAGTTTTTTGAAAAACCTTGTTTATCAATTGATAAACAGAGTTTTTCGCCGATAAACTTAGTTTATCACCGAAAAACCGTGTTTATCGTTTGATAAACATAGTTTTTCGAAAAACCCTGTTTATCACTTCGATAAACAAGGTTTTTCAAAGTGATAAACTTAGTTTATCAAGAAACTCTGCTTATCAATTGAAAAACTTAGTTTATCGCCGATAAACTAAGTTTTTCACCGTAAAACATAGTTTTTCGAGTGATAAACAGAGTTTATCGAGAGAAACTCTGCATATCAAATGAAAAACTCTGTTTATCGAGAAAAACCCTGTTTATCGGTGAAAAACTAAGTTTATCGTGAAAAACTAAGTTTTTCAGTTGATAAGCAGAGTTTCCCTCGAAAAACTGAGTTTTTCGCTCGATGAGTTTTTCGCTCGAAAAACTATGTTTATCGCTCGAAAAACTGAGTTTATCGGCGAAAAACTTAGTTTATCGGCGATAAACTTAGTTTATCTGACTTATTGGGCATTAAGCTTGCCATACCCTCGCCCCATTCATAACATTCACGGAATCCCTCTCCTAAATACACCGAAGTCTGCCACAGCCACTCCTGTTGGGGCCCATCACTAGGTGTTTCCCTATGGTGCCACATGTATTCGGCTCGTCGCGGAGGAGCTACACACTCATATGCATTACGTTTGCTTTGGCCAAAGTTCGATGAAAATATCACAAATACTACATCACGTGAAATCACTAACTTTACACATACTTACATGAAGATAAAAAAACTTGCAATAGGAGTGATAATTTCTACGTTTTCAATATTTCTTTGGCATAAAAAAGGCGATATAATGTCACAAACGATCTTTTCTCAGTGCCGGTCTCTCGAAAATCAATCTGTGTCAATCTGGTGACATTCACCATTGCGCACGCGTAGTAGTGCTTCAACATGGGAGAAAAGATTGTTCTCGATATAATATTCTCGGGTTTTTTTCATCGGAAAATATTCAAAGCGTAAAATTCATCCCCCTTTACGAAAGTTTATGAAATTTTATTGCAGTTTAAGTAAGGTTTGTGAGATTATCTTACGTGGTATTTGTAATATTTTTATCGAAATACGGTGAAACAACAAAGTTATCAACTCTGACTGCATTTGAGTGGAGAGCTCCGCTGCTGAGCTGGGACCTATGGCTGGGACCTCCGTACGCGGTACGCGCGCGCGTGCGTTCGCTATATAGTATTCCGTTCGCCGCGATTCACTTTCGAAACCCCGCGATTCACTTGCAAAATTTTCACAAAAGCTCTCGAGACCATCTCTTCTTTTTGAAAAACAAAATTTAGCCCATTTGATGGCCGGAATGATTGAACATTGTAAATAATTTTATTTTGTTTTAACTGTCAATACCACAAGCAGTGTACCTAAGGAGTTCAGTTGATCTATGTATTATACTTTGGATCAAGCACTATGTCTATCTGTATAAGCTTGACATATACATCTATCAATCCCATATCAGAATAATTTGCTCATTCAAATCAGAAATAAGTAATAAATGACATTGCAATCAACATAACAATACAATCAATACTAATGTGAATTGTCAATGAATACTCACCAGTATTACCTGCTTTCAACAGAAGACAAATATCAAGTTGATACAGTAATTTTCATCAATGTTTAGAAACTATCAGCTTCCAATTTATCATGCTGCAACGAATTAAATACTACTTCCGCTTTCAGAGTGTTCCATTAATTTGCAAAAGGCTTTTTATGCCACTTGAAAACACAATCAATATTCACTATTTAAATCATCAAGACTAACTTGTTCATTTTTATTCTTTACGCAATTACGGTATCACTTATATCTATAGAGGGAACTGAATACGTATGCCTACTCACAATATGAAAATTGATGAAAATCAAATTCTAACTTTTTAGTTCTTTCCCCAATAGTCCAATGGAATAAACTTCTATTCAAATGATAATGATCAAATTTGGGGGTGGCTTCTGCAAATAAGGATATCACTCATCTGTAATAAAGGTCCCACTGGTATGGGAGAACACTTGACAATGAATGATGATTTTTACCTTTCCACTGTTCATTAACAATCCATAAAAGTGGATAAGACTTCTAACATGTCTAAGCTAACGTGTAACGTTCGACCACAGTGGCGTATCTATGGGGGGGGGGGGGGGGAGGGGGCTCGTGCAATGGAAGGGGCGCAAAAAACGCAAAAGAGAGAAAGAAAAGGGGAGAAATACAAGAAAAGTTATGGTCTTTGAGGTGACAAAATGCGTAAGAAATTGTGAATGCGAACATTTCTAAAGCGCGGTCGCTTTGCTCTCTCGCATAATTATGTTCAGGTTCTAGCTATTTCGCGCCCCAATTAGTTGACTCAGTGCATAAAAAGTACTTTCAATGTATAAATTTGCCTTGCAATTGCTTTGCTAAATTCCTGAAATATATTTCTCGAGGGTTTTCATTTTGCGCCCCCAAAATAGGAATGTTCAAAATTTTGAAAAATATATATATTGCTAGGTCGCGGTATTACTTTAGATTTATTTCCTAAGGGTAAAATACATAAGAAATTTCAATTTGAGGGGTGAAAGGGGGGTTGAATCTGCCGATCGGTCGCGTTGCTCCCTCGCTTATACAATTAATCAACTTTGGGCTAACAACCCCGGGTTATGTGCATCAAAACTAATTTTCATGTAGTGCCATCATTTCTAAATTAAAAACACTCATTAATCTGACTTTGGGCATGGGGGGGGGGGCGAACTTTGATAGTTTGCCCCGGGCGCCAGAATACCTAGATACGCCACTGTTCGAACAAGAGCTTCCTTTATCAAATGTAACACATTATTGTAGGCTTTACCTGATTTACAACAAAATAAACGGGATCTTTAAAAATTATTCTATGCCATTGGTCTGTATATTTTACATACACAAAAAACTGTGGAAATTATTACTTCTTATTCTGCCCCAACGTACCCGCAAATGCGATTTCCTCACTGAAATACATGAATCATCTCGCCCCCTCACCCTCAAGCCCCATGTAATCGGGATATCTAAGTTTTTCTGAAGGGTCGGTTTGTACTTGATTTAAAGGCATATTGATTTATATTGGGAGGTCTGGGTAAACAGTAGGAAAATAATATCCGCCCCTGGCCATCGTCGCCCCAACCCCGGTCGAAATCCCATAGAAAAACCAGTAGAAAATTTCTACTGGTTTCTACTGGTCAATTACCTATTGGTTTGTACTGTTTTTACTGGTCAATATCTACTGGTTTGAATATGGATAGTGGACCCCATAACCAGTAGAAACCAGTAGAATTATTTTAATGGCTCCATTAGAAAACAGTAGAAATCTCTACTGGGACCATTACAAACCAGTAGAAAAACAGTATAAGTTTCTACTGGAACCAATAGAAAATAGTAGAAAAACCTACTAGGATCATTCGGAGACCAGAAGGAATCACTTCTAAAACCATTAGGATTCCAGTAGAAATTTCTAATGGTTTCCAAGAAATTTCTAATGGTATCATCCAGGAATTCTACTGTAAACCTACTAGAACCAGTAGAAGACCAGTAGGAATCACTTCTAAAATCCAAATGGTTTGTACTGTTTTCTACTGGTTTGACTTAGTTTTTTTTTAACACCCTGCTGATACCATTAGACTTTATTTAATGGTCTTCAGAACGATTAGACTTTACTGGTTTCTAGTGGTTTATACTGGTTTGACTTAGTGTTTTTAACACCCTGTTTAAACCATTAGAGATGACTGGTTTCTAATGGTATTTACTGGTCTTCAGAACCATTAGACTTTACTCTTTTCTCCTGGTTTGACTTAGTATTTTTAACACCCTGCTGACACCATTAGACTTGACTAGTTACCCACGCCGATAAAATCGGCAGGGTTATGTAAAGGGCTCCGTATGTTTGTTTGTTTGTTTGTTTGTGTACAAGATAACTAGAGAACGGGTGAACGGATTTGCACCAAATTTTCAGGGAATGTTCGGATAATAACAGGAAAGAATCGATTAGATTTTGGTGATGATCGGTTGACCCCTGCAAATTCTCTATGACCTTGAAGTTTTGACCCCATAGTAAAATATAGGAACTTCATGCACAGAATGGCGTATCTGATCACTTTTTGTCCATTGAAGGCTACCATAGAATTTCACGGAACTCATTGCTCACGGAACAACTTGCTGTTGATGATGAATATTCCTGTAGTTTTGATTTTCACATGGATGAGTGTTAGGACGTATTGATATTTTTTAAATGTAAAATAAGAGGGGTTTATTTCGCGGAGTATCGCGAGTTATTTCCCGTGCTATTAGATCTAACTCTGTGTCAGGCGTAGTCAACACTGTCACTAGACCGATATTGTCTCTACTTCGTAGGCCTCCTATATATTGAGTGAATTAGGACGTATTGATATTTTTCAATGTAAAATCAGAGGGTTTATTTCGCGGCAACTACTCTGTAGCGCCGCTAAGGCGTGGATCTGCCGCCTTTGACGCCCTTTCTAGTTTCTAATGGTATTTAATGGTCTTCAGAACCATTAGACTTTACTGGTTTCTAGTGGTTTCTACTGGTTTGACTTGACCAACTTGCTGAAAACCATTAAATGCAACTGGTTTTTATTGGACTTTACTTGTCTCCTCAACCAATTGACTCTAATGGCTTTTAACAGTTTTTACTGGTTCACCAATAGTCTCTACTGGTCTTTAAAAACACAATAGAAACCAGTAGACGGTTACTTCTGGTTTCTACTGGTTTCTATTGGAATTTCGACCTGCGAACGTTTGAAGGTAAGACCAGCTTTCGATGTTCATTAGTTCCTCACACACGACTGCACGATACGCTCTATCAAAATAAACCTACAGCCAACATCAACATGCTAGTGCATCATGGCTTTGTTTTGATCATAATACTAGGGCAGCGATCAAATACTTTGATGAATAACTGTAAAAATACATTTCACACATGAACAAAGATACTGAATGGATCCCAAGTTGGATCTCTCCATCGTGGCAATCATGGCATTTTCACATCCTACACAAAAGCACATATTCCCGCGACCCTCAAACCAAATAATAGGGCTAAAATAGTATCTTATTGTCTACTGAAGACCATGACATCATATCTAAACTGCCAACAGTTTTAAAGATGGTGTAAACTGTGTAAACTGGTTCAAGTTATGTGAAAATCATATTCTTGGACAGGAATTGAGACATTTTATTAATAATAATAATCTGCATTTATATGGCGCCTTTCCAGTTAGTAACTGCTCAAAGCGCTTTACAGTGTATTATTACCCCGGTTATTGGATCCTATTACGATTCTGCACTTATAGTGCACATTATCCACTCCACAAAGAAGCATTCCAGTCTGGCTGCCATTTAACAAGCGCACATAGACTATTCCAGTCACAGTGACATTCGCATCCTACCGGGTACCCATTTAACACCTGGGTGGAGAGTGGCAAATTAATGTCTGGCCAAAGGACATTAGTGCCGTGGCGGGACTTGAACCGCGAACCATGTGATCCACAGTCCAGTGACATATCCACTACACCACGACACCTCTATCATGATAAACAAAATTATTTCTTAGTTGTGTACCAAGAACATCACAAGCTCATGACTGTGTTTCCAATTTGTCTTGTGATTTTCATTATTTCTCTAGATTTTCATGCCACTAAAAATTGATAACTTTCTTAGTTGTCCGATTTTCCTCAAACCTTTTTTGATCTGTAGGTTTGACTTTTCTGCTTCTATGGAAAACAACAAGCAATATATGGACTGTACTTCCCTTTTAACAGTGTATGCACCATTTTCTAATAACTCTTAACGTCACTTAAAAACTAATATAAGTGTCATGCCATTCATGAAGTTACATGATCTATTTGGAACCCTTTTACTCAGAGAAGAATTCATCTACTTATGTACGGTTTATTTCCATTTGGTTCTAAATCAAGTGTGCCCACTATACATACACGTTATCCAGTCAACATTTTCTCGAATCATCTTATGACCGGGCGGGCCAATGGCCTTTTGTATAAAATCGTGAAAGTAATGACCGGCACTCGTCCAATAAATGTTCATCTTTCTTTGTCTTTTGTTACTCTATAAGCTTCGCAGTTAAGAACTACCTTTAATTCCCATTCTTTATTTCCTCTTAAAAATTTAATTATGTGAACAAAATGTTTGTCCTGAGGTTTAAATACACCGCTCCTGATTTAAGAAACAGAAGAGGCGCATCCCCCCCCCCCCCCCACACACATACACACATTTTCAAGTACCCTTTTAATTTCTGAAAAATGCCCCCTTTCTCTCTGATAAGTGCCCTTTTTTACTACTAAAAGTGCCACTTTCCCTTTTTAATTAGTGTATTTTCCCCCTTCAGTGCACCCTTTCTCATTCTTATAAGTATCCCGTTTGTGTTAATTGGCCCTTTTCAAATTTGATAATTACCCATCTTCTCTCTAATAAGTGCCTTGTTCTCTTGATTACGGCCATTTTTACTTCAGATAAGTGCCCCTTTTCCTCCTAATAAGTTTCCCTTTTCCCCTTCTGATAAGTCCCCCTTTTCTTATCTAATATATGAAGAAAAAAATGCTCACTCATTTCGCTCGCTCGCACATGGATCCTTAGACTATTACAAACAACTGCTAATTGGGGAAACTGGAGTAGTATCCAGAACCACGTGAAGATAAAAACACTGAAAAATGAAGAAGGTGATGCTAAAAAAATGTATTAATTAGACTGGAGTGTACTACCAAGGAAAGAAAATTGACTTTTCCCCCTTTTTATTCACCCTTTTTAGGTACCTCTTTTTTCTGGTGACTCCACTTTGACAGATGCTCCACAGCCCCTGCTAAGAAATATTCGATTCTATAATATGGTTGTATTTGACTTGAGGCTCAAATAAAAAAAAATACGTCGATTAACACAGTCATATACTCCGTATCCAAAAGCTACCTAGAATTATTTATTTATGTGACGTTGCTTTTTAGTAGTGCGATATTCAAGCAAATGATGTATTTTTATTGTGTAGATTCTATGCTTATTTACTGCTTGAACAGCAACATACGTGAAGCTGTCAGATATTTGACAGTATCCATGGCCAGTCTGAGAAGACAAATTGATCCTGGGTATGAGTAAAAAAAGGTCTACACTTAGAAAATTGCTCAGTTATGAACGCAAAATTATTATACATATTTTGAAAAGTATCTTATCCCACATCATTTGGTACCATTTTTGTGTGGTATGTGTTTATGCTTGGATGAACAGAGGACATTTTTGCGAGAATGTAAAAATCAGCTTGAGCCACCGTACTCCTTATGTGAAGTTTGAAGAGAACATTTTGAATATGGGCATTGATTCGGTCTTTGCAGATACAAACATCCCTCAAACCGTCCCAACAACATTAAACATGACACACACATATCAAAACACATACACACGAATCTATGTTTTGTATTCTTCGAATTTCAACCGATGACTCCACCATTGAATTGCGTCACAAAATTCATTGACGGAATAAACCTCACCAATTACTGACAACCGATGACCTATTGAATTACTACCGATGACCCATTGTTCTCTTTGTTCGATGTCATCGGTTTGAATGTGTAAACATGTACAGTTACACACACACCAACACACACACAGTCTTGTATTGCTTTACTTCCGAGGACAAGTATTGTTCCTCTATTGTTCCTCCGTCCTCGGACAGTCGACGAAATAAGGGACAAATTCATTGTTCGACGTGCGAGGACTATTGTCCGGCTTCCGAGGACCATTGTTCTCATTAATTTTTTTTTTTGTTCTCTGTCCGAAAATGTCCTCGGACATACGGCTAAACACGCCCATACGCACGCGCACACTCAGGAAATGAAGTGGGAAAAAGCCACACACATTTATTTTTTCTCACGTGGTGTACTCATCGTAAGCAGGACAGACAGTTAATTCCTGATCACAAATAAAGCTAAAGGGGATCCGCGATGACAAACATTTACGCATATTATTTTCAAGATGGACTGTTGGATGTTGAAGAACAGTCAGCATTATCATCATATCATGATCGTTCAACAAGTTTGACAAAGTAAATTGAATCAGAGTATTGTTTATTCTTCTCCAAATAAAATAAACACCATGATCATGTCCTTGTTTGTGTGTGCATTTGTGATGCATGTATGTTTGCATGATATGTCTTCTTATATAAGTAGGCTATACCATGTGAGAAAAAACTAAATGCATGTGTGTGGCTTTTTCCCCCAGAGTGTGCGGGGTGTGTGCGTGCATGTTTGTTATTGTGTGCGGGCCTCCGTCATCCCGCTCAATGCGTGCTGTGTCTGTGTGTCTTTCTCTCTCTCTCTCTCTCTTTCTTTCTCTTTCTCTCTCTCTCTCGCTTTCCTCTCTCGCTTTCCTCTCTCTCTCTCTCCCTCTGTATTATTAGGGAGTTTCGAATGTGTCAACGTGAACGCCGTCCTAGATCCTCCCAGCGACAATTGACTGCTACTGCATGCAAAGTAGGTGAAGCATGAGCTTAACAATGGGTGAAGCGAGGTCACGTATGTTTGCTCCGCTCACTTCGTGAGTGGGACCATTTTGAAATGTTAATGAGAGAATCACTGAACCGGTTCAATGAGCACCGCCGGGACTGACTTGCATCTATAATTACCACTCCCATGCGATAATGAACGAAAACATCCCTCAAAATATGGTTTAACCAATGAATGCCGTGGGGAATGTCTTAGATAAATTAATATGTACGAAAATTGATGAATCAAGCTCTTTCATTAAAGCTGACTTATGTCACCTGAATATGATTAAAAGTAACCTTCATTCTAGAAATAAAAAAAGTTTTCAAACTTTATGAATAATTATGAATTATTTGTGTTTCGATTCTAATGGGCAAATATCTTTATTTTTGCAGTTTCTTTGAAGTAAAATGACTTGATAATATTGTAAAGCAATATGTTTTTCCGATAATTTCATCATTTTAAGCCGAAGTACAGGATAGACATCCACGTATAGGAAGCACCGGAAAACAAGGTACAAAAAGCGTACAAGAAAATGAAGAAAAAATCAAAAGCAGAGGATTATGAGATACTCTTTAAAAGATTTCACAAAATAAGAAATATGGTCCAAAGGGAGGTAAAAAAGCCAAACTAGAATTTTTGCAAAAAAAGATAAGATAAAAAAAGAAAATAAACATGATTCTAAGAGGCTTTGGAAGAATCTAAAAAGCTTAGGATTAAAAGGATAGAAGGGAAAAGACCAAGATTTTATCATTTCAATTGGTGGAGAATTATGTCATGATAAGGTGACCATTGCCAACGAATTCAATTTTCATTTTACTACTGTGGCTGCTAAATTGGTAGAAAAGCTCCCTTCTTGCAAAGACATTTGTAGACAGTGAGATCTTTACGAAAGAAGAGGGGTAAGCCAAGCCACATTCGAGTCATTACCAGTCAGTGAACAATTTGTTTTCAATGAGTTGGGATAATTGAATGTATCAAAAAGCACTGGCTTAGACTTGATTCCGGCTAAATTTCTGAAAGATGGTGCGAGGATGCTATATAAACTAATATAAACTAACGATGCTAATATATTTCCAAAGGAAATGAAAATAGCTAAAGTTACTCCACTTCATAAAAAGAAAGATAAAACTGTTGTTGGAAATTGTAGACCTATCAGTGTTTTAAGTATAGTATCTAAAATTCTCGAAAAGTCGGTTTGTGTTCAGATTGAACAAATATTTTAAAGAAAATTATATAATTTATGAATTTCAATCTGGTTTTCGACATGACTATTCAACCGAGACATGTCTTATTCACTTGACTGATTATCTAAGAACACAAATTTCCCACGGACAATTCTTTGGTATGCTACTCCTGGATCTTCAGAAAGCTTTTGATGCAGTTAATCATGGCATCTTACTAAAAAAAGTTACTAAGAATGGGTTTCAACGAAACTACTTTAGAATGGTTCAAATCCTACTTGTCTAATCGACATCAGGTAGTGGCTATTAATG
The DNA here is from genome assembly GCA_025617745.1 of Heliocidaris erythrogramma. Taxonomy (NCBI): domain Eukaryota; kingdom Metazoa; phylum Echinodermata; class Echinoidea; order Camarodonta; family Echinometridae; genus Heliocidaris; species Heliocidaris erythrogramma. Next base: position 4,406,265 of record CM046862.1, read on the forward strand.
ATATTCGTTCCAGTGTTATGCCTATAACATGTGGTGTACCTCAGGGAAGCATCCTTGGACCAATCATTTTTTCAGCTTATATGAATGACATGTGTGCTTGTATAAAAGCTGACTGCAAGCTGCTATTGTACGCTGATGACAGCGTACTGACAGTGTTCAAATCCAAATCCAAAATTTGTCGAAGAAAAACTAAGCGACTAGCTGTCTACATGTGTCCATTGGATGACTGATAATAGGTTTATCTTTACACTTGGGAAAAACATTTGAATTTCAGGTGACATGCAATAATCAGGTAATCCAGAGAAAAGAATCTGTGAAGTATTTAGGCATTGAGCTGGCCAGCTCAGTATCCTTTTCAACTTTAATAGAATCAGTCGCCTGAGATTTTTGTACAGATATCAAAATTGTATGGATCAAAAGGCAAGACGTATACTCTGTTTTGCTTTTATTCAATGTTTATTTGATTATGCTAACCCTGCTTGGTATAGTAGCTTTAAAAAATCTGATCAAAAGAAGTTGAAAATTATTCAGAACAAAATGGTGAGATTCATCAACTATTCTGGTCCCAGAACTCATGTTGGCTACAATGCTGAAGCTGGTTTTCTTGAAGTCAACCAAAGATCTTAACAACTGATTTTGCACCATGTGCATAAGATAAATCATACTAGGTCGCATCATTATATTCGATCAAATTCGATCAAACTTTAATCTTGTGAACGACTTACATAGTCATCATACAAGAAACAGCCGTTTCAATTTGAACTTACCAGAAAGAGTAGGCAGTGTTGGTAATTCGTTTTATTATACTGCCATAAAGCATTGGAATTCTTTGCCTAATGACATAAAAGGAATAGATAACTTTGTTCATATTAAGAGGAAATTGAAAGAATATCTTTCACTAGAGAGTCACAGAGAAGAATCAAATGATTATGTTACATAGGTAAAATATCCTGAATACGGACCATCTTCTTCTCACATGCTGGTTAATATGCTGTTTATTGTATATATTTATAGATAGTTTTAACATGATGAAAGATTGAACGTAGTTTTTTTTTTTCATTCTCATCTTCCTTCTCTCTCCCTCTCTCTCCATTTTTTTCTCCTCTTCTAACTTGGTCTTCTCATCTTTTTCTTTTTTTTTTCTTCTTCCTCTTTCTCATTTTTCCCCTCTCATTCTAACTTTGTATATATTTAATACTATTATTTTTATGATTTACTTTTTCTTATTTATTCCTCAACGTGTAAATATATATGAATATGTTCCAACTCAATGATTATTTTATTCATACATGAGGACCCCACTGGAAATAAGCTTTCGAGCTTTCGTGGGTTATCCTGTTCAAGCTTGCTAATTTGTTATTCTACTATGTACAAATTTATTACGTTCTGAAGGCTTGGCAAATAAAATCAATCAATCAATCAATCAATCAAGGTCATCTTCATCTTTGATGAGGGGGTGCCTCATCGTCATCTTAGATGAGGAGGGCTCCAAGGCCGGTGGAGAGCGGGGGGAGGGGGTATTATTTTTTTACCCCGAGTGATGTATGTGTCCACAAAGCCCCTATTTGGTTTGGGTCCACTTAGCGGAGCTCCTTGCAGCTCCCGAGATTTTGCCATTTTGAACCTTCAACAAATTGTTGTTTTATACACCAAATTTACCAATGTAATCAAAGATGTTCTGATGATTTAATGAACTTTATAGAAAATCCCGTCGATCTCTGAATGAAAACATTCGACTGGTCATTGATGTTATTTCGTCATCAAAATACACGATATTTAAATTGTATTCGTTAACCTCGCTGCCAAATATGAGGATATCCAGGCACCTCACTGCCCGAGTATGAGGGTGTTTGCTGCCCGAAACCATCCCGGCCGTTTTTTGATAATTGCAGTCCTTTCTCCACATGTGCATATGGGGCGTCGTACATCATTATGTTTCAACCAGGGAAATGTAACTGTTTCAATCATTGAAGCCTTTGCCAAACACTCAACTTGTAACTTGGATTAATTTTAAAACTTTTGCAGCATGACTATCACATCGATTTCGGACGAATTTCTGGGTCTGGGTCATCATAAGTTGTATGGAATATTTGACTTGATTTAATTTGATTAAGTTTTCCGTTTCAAAACTAGCATATTATATGATATTTATCGTTTCAATGATTGAACATAAAACAATGTAATAATTTTGTATAATCAAACTATCAATACTACTGAGATAAGATTGACAAGAGTTACAAAATAATTTAAACAAACGGATCATCATTGACCTAACATATACAATGAAACGGAGGGGCATGTTAAGGAGGCTAAGCTTGGTAGGATGTCGACCTCGTGAGTCATGGAATATTCTCGCCACACCATAGACATAGTAATATGAGGCATCGGGAATGGGAAGCTTCCCTGCCATTACCATTACATAAACTCTTGATACATTTTAGACGAATCTAATTTCAAAGAGATGCGTCGAATATAGAAATGCCTGCTTTGACTAACGAGTCCTGTACCCTTACGCTTAGCCAAATCTCATTATCTGGCATGATAAATAGCCTCGGAAAGCAAATATCTTCTCCTTCTTTCACAACAAAATTGCTTTTATGAAATAAAGAGTATAAATGATGAGTAATGTCGGTGGAAAATGTAAGTGTGCCGTCCCTTACGAGTGCATATCAGCGAATGAGCTTCCTGTGAGCGATTGCCTGATTTAACTTCATTAAACTAAATGTTTGGGGAAAGAAATACACACATCTTGAACTATAGTATGCCTAACCAATTTCAACTATTAAATTGGGAATTTGAACGTATTTTTTTAGCTTTGGAAAGTAAAAATACAAAACACAACGTTTGCGCCTTCATTGACCGTATCAAGTAGAATCGTCAAATAATTAGCGACCTCTCATGCCCAAGCAATATACAATATGCCAAAATGTCCGCGCCCTCGAAGGGCGTACTGGTGGTGTAGTTAACGAACAGACGTGAGGTGCACGTTTTAGAGAAGACGGCAATAAGGAGTTTTCGGATATGTCAAGTAGAACGCCGTCTTAGATCGTCCCAGCGACAATGGACTGCTTTGTGTTGACTGCATACAAAGTAGGTGAAGCATGGAGCTAAAGCCCCGGTCACACAGCACTCCACGTCTAAATCACGTACAAAAAGTTATTAAAATCTGGTGGACGTGGTCGTAAGTGGTAATTTTTTGGTCAATTTTGGTTTGGCCTTGCTTTGTACGGGGTATGGCCGTCGGCGGCTGTTCCACTGTTGAAGCACTGCCTAAGCACGGCTAACCACGTCCAGCCACGTGTAAGGCTAAAAAAAAGTACGCTGAAAATCCATTTGTCAGTGATAAGCCGCTAAACACACGCTATTTCCCGTGATACCAACGCGAAACACCCGTCCGATGACCGTGCTCTGCCCGTGACAGACCGCTAAACTTTCGCGTCTTACCGCGTCTCCCCAAGTTTTAATCACTGCCGGAACACGGATTATCACGTGTGTTTCACGTGTGTTGCACGTCTTTACCATCTGTGCCACCCGTGGTTGTCCGCGGGCTAAAATTTTGAGCAGTTCAAAACTTTTTGCCGAGTCCGACGCCGTTCCGATTTTTCCCCGCGTCCTGCCACGTCTATAAATCGACCGTAGCTCGTCTTAAACTCGACATCAACGCGAACAACATCGTCTGCTTCACGGGAAACCACTTTTTGACGGGTTTTGGCCGTGATTAAGCCGTAAAGCGCTGTGTGACCGGGGCTTAACAGTGGGTGAAGCGAGGTTCACGTTTTAGAGAAGACGGCAAAACCATGTTCTCGATCTGACTAGTGGACGAGGGAGAAGCCAGTGGACGGGTTAGCCATTCTTGCACAAAGCGCGATATGCAGTTAAAGATCACATTACAAGAAAATTCCATCAAAGTAAATATTCGCTTAATACTTTTTATTGCATATATGGCATAAATTAAACAAGGTTATCCAAATTCAACGCTTGGAAACATTTGAAGTAATGATTATTATCAATTATAAAACGGTAAAATACAGCCCCCGATATAGCAGCTGAAGAGCTCCTCGAACGCTGCTGAGATGTGTGTCGACACACCAGGGGCCAGTCCTGTCTAAGCAGACGATGTCCCATAACATCTTACACATTTTCAGTGCCTGTTTTGTCATTTCCTCTTCACTTATTTCTCTTACTTGACTAGCGTCAGTCTCAATGTTAGTCTGTTGCCTCACTCTTAACTTCGTGTATGGTATTATTTTGATGAAAAATGCAGCGTTAGAAAAAAATAAAGGAATCAGTCACTTGTAAACAGAATAAGACGCCATTGTATTTTCAGCTGCTTGCACCGGGGCATGTTCGGCGTTCAAGAGCGAACGAATACCATCCGTGCTTTTATTCGGAGGGCTTTTCAATTTGAAAATGGGGTTTATTTCATTGATCACTGACCCTTCTCCTGTGTATTTACAATCAAACGGTTTTAGTTATCAGAATCAGTTTCACTTTGCCTTTCAGAATGGTGTGAAATAAGGTCATGTTTAAATATACCATACTCTTTATAATTTGATAAATAATTGCATTGCAATTACGTTCATTCATTATAGGACGTCGTCAGGATCGATCCCTAGTGTGACGACATCAAAACATCGCTTTATTTCTGGCGAATCCTCGGATATTCCAGATGCTTAGAAGAGGATTTATTTATGTTGTTTTTATAATCATCAGATACGCAGTTGACATAAAACTTGTACGATTGCCATCTGTAAGCCTCCCCGTTTCTAGTGATACATTAATTGCCATATTTGTGATTTTCTTGTAATGTGATCTTTAAATGAAATGAGTTGACATAATCTGAAGAGGTATATATGTACTCAATAGTTTAACTCAAGACTCGGTTGAGAAAACGAAAAACAATCTCAAAAATAGGAAGGGCTTCAATTGCGTATCACTTCTAATGAAAGTAAACAGTTTGTTATTGATGTTGATCTCGATATAATGACACTCAGTGAAACCTAGTGATACATTAATTGCCATATTTCTGATTTACTTGTAATGTGATCTTTAACAGAAATCAGTCCATTGTAGCTGGGATGATCTAGGACTGCGTTCACGTCGACACATTCGAAAATTCACTATTCTCGGAATAAACACGTTAACGTTTCGTTGTGACCAGTTCGCATCGCTGCAGTACATAACAACCTCTCGCACTTTAATGTTCCCTCAAACGCGGTGCTACAATCATCCCTCAGATTCGGCTATCTCCCTGACTGTTAAATTGAACATCACTGTTATGAAATAATGACTTTTTGAAAAGGGCATGAGTAAAGGAATTGTGGCAGAAATAGGTAGCCCTGAATAATTAGAAAAACAACAACATCAGCCATTGGCGGATCCAGTGGGTGGGGGGGGGGGGGACTTCCGGCCCGTGCCCCCCCCCCCCCCTTGGAAGAAAAGTATGCATTTTTACCACAAAGGATATTTTGTCGATTGTGCCCCCCCCCCCCCCATTGTCCATCAGAATAAGCCTACAGCCAACCTCATAATACTGATCATATCTTCATTTTTATTTATTTATATACTCTGCTTAGTATTGAGGAGGGGACTATGAAAGTGATCACAATGATACTATAATGAATGGCTACAGGTATATATATATATAGTGTGAGAGATGTCTCCTGGCTTGAACGTAGTCGGTGTCTCATGATGTGTATAATATAAGCGTGAGAGATATAAATGAGACGGGACGTAGCTCTCGGTCAACCTCGATTTTAATTCCAAGCTTTCGGCCTCATTTGGCCTTCTTCAGGGTCTACCAAGACAAATCAAAATTAAATGAAAACAAAATGAATATAGCATGACAATGCGAACATAAATAATGTTCAAATGTAAGATATATATGTACCCACTTCACTTAACGCCATCCGGTGCAATCGTATTATAATACACACAAGATATAAGTGACAGTATATGATGATATGGTGTGCCACAGATATTAAATGCATGTCACATATAGAAAGTAAGTAAGATATCTATTTTATATTTTATATTAACGATTTTGATTTGTCTTGGTAGACCCTGAAGAAGGCCAAATGAGGCCGAAAGCTTGGAATTAAAATCGAGTTAAACCGAGAGCTACCTCCCGTCTCATTTATATCTCTCACGCTTATATATGTATATATATATATATACCTGTGCGCTGAAGGCTGTTATCAAACTTTACGCCAAAATGCTTAGTATCACCTGCGCACCTTAATGGATGTCATGACCACTCTGAGATTGCGTTCGCTTATAATAAACAAGGCCCCCGAAAATTTGGATTTAATAAATTTTCTGTTGGCAATCAATGCATTTCTACTGTGTTCTACCTGTTACATGTATATATACACTCAACCAAAAAAGTAAGTTCCCCCCTAGCATTTTTGGATATATCTCAAAGAATATTTTACCGATTTTCATAATTCAAACGGGAATGGATAGGGAATTTTACGACCCGGGTTCGTTTCCCGGCGGAGACATTTTTTCAGCCTTTGCAAAAATTTCCAAAAAGGGAGGACAGCTCTGGGGAACTTTGATTGAGCTACGCAACGTTATTCTCGCATTTCTTTCACATTGTATTTATTTACACGAGATTTGCCAAAGCTGTTGTATATGTTATTTTCCTTACAAATATATATATATATATATATATATATATAACAGCAACAATTGGCTCACACTCTTAAACATGGTGGGGTAGTGTACTCGGGTGCTAATTATATAGAGGCAACAAAATGAGTCCGCGCAACGAATATTCCACAAACCTCCGACGGTATCCTATCGCAGGGGACGCACGCTGAGAAACCTCCTTGTTCGCGCAAGAGATCCCTCCCACACACCGAACACGAGTACCACACACCCAAATGGCTTCTTTCACTGTGATGCTAAAAAGTGCAGTATGCACTCACACATTAATGAAACGACAACATTTAGTAGTACAACCACTGGTAGGATATTTAGAATAGGATCCTGCATGAACTGTATATCTACGTTTATAATTTATCTTCTTACATGTTCACAATGTCAAATGCAATAAGCCACTTCGGAGATGCAATCTGAGCATGAGCAGATAAAGGTCATCTGTACAAAATTCTAAAACCCACTGACACTAATATTCGATATGTGCTCATGAATGTCATGTAATCATTATTCAATTATGCACTAATGGTGCATTCCATTTTTTATATCCAGGTTCCAGGGGGAACAAAAGCTATTCATGAGGCACCTCTATCACTCCCAGAGTTATTTTTCTGAAGTGCACATAAAGGGACCCTCCATGTCTAAAATATCTGTGGATATTTGGGGTCATTTGTACCATGCGCTAACCCCGAACTGGCTTATACGTCGGCAAAACGGAGACCTCACTCTACACAAGGCTGAATAATACTAGATCAGAGATTCGTAATTACCATAAACCACTGCAACACAAGACATTACCGTACGCCAAGCACTTTAACCTCCCCTCACACTCCCTTCAAAATCTACAAATTACAGTTATTGAACTTATTGAAAATAAATCTCATGACATGATCCTCCGTAGGGAATCCTTCTGGATTGAGAAACTTAAAACACTTCACCCCAATGGCATTAATATGGAACCCTGATATGTTATGGATGCAAATTATTAAAAAAAAGTTAGAACCTCCATATATATTTTGTTGTCATTAGATTTCATTAACCTCAACATTATCTAAAAATGTTTTAATAATTGTATTATCCTCTTATGTCTAGTCACATGGGCGTCGACACGCGTGGGTCTCCTTTGTTACTGGATGGGATGATCTTTTGAACATTTCAACATCCCCTCCCGGAGCAAGGGAGACCAGCGCGTGTCGTCGCCCTTATTGCATTGTACATTATAATTTATTATATTGTACACATTCATGTGCACTTTTTGTATGAGGGCGCGGCACACTAAGTTTCTAATGAGCCCAATCTTGTATGAAGTTGCACTGTACGAGTCCCATCTCGTGTATTGCCCGGTGAATGTGGGCTTGCGGTAGACGGAAGTGATGAATTTCCCATCACTTCTCTCCACGAGAACGTCGAGAAATGGGAGCGCATTGGACAGTTCAATTTCACATGTGAATTTTAGCGCGGGATGGAGCCGGTTCAGTTGTGTAAGGAAAACCTCACACGCTGCGCGGTTATCAAAAATTGCAAACGTATCATCAACATACCGACAATACACATGTAGGACTATATTAAGATCGGTGGCGTTCTGTAGCAGGCGCATTTCATGAAAGCCAACAAAAATGTTAGCAAGCGCGGGGCCTAATGGGGATCCCATAGCCACACCATCTATCTGTGAATACATCGTATCATTGAAACTAAACTCAACCGCGCGAGTGGCCAAGTTCATGAGATCAATGAATACGGGCTCAGGAACAGGTGGTGAGTCTAATGATAGAGATAAGAAGCACATATGTCAATAGCTTCTTTCAGTGGCACATTGGTAAATAGTCTAGAGATATCGAATGAACACATAACACAATTACTATTATCAAGGGGCAGATCGCGGACGAGTTTAGCAAACGTAAACGAATCTCTAACAGTATGAACAGACAAACAATCTAAGACTGGCTGAAGTTGCTCGCTTAGCCATTTTGCCAGTTCATGCTGCGCTGACCCAACCATTGATAGAATAGGACGAAGCGGAACGTTTGTTTTGTGGGTTTTGGGGAGGCCGTACATGCGGGGTCTTAGCGAGCCATATGGTCGAATTCTATCATAAACTGGCTTGGACAAATCGCCGCGTTTTTTTTTTTTTGATAACCGCGCAGCGTGTGAGGTTTTCCTTACACAGCTGAACCGGCTCCATCTCGCGCTAAAATTCACATGTGAAATTGAACTGTCCAATGCGCTCCCATTTCTCGACGTTCTCGTGGAGAGAAGTGATGGGAAATTCATCACTTCCGTCTACCGCAAGCCCACATTCACCGGGCAATACACGAGATGGGACTCGTACAGTGCAACTTCATACAAGATTGGGCTCATTAGAAACTTAGTGTGCCGCGCCCTCATACAAAAAGTGCACATGAATGTGTACAATATAATAAATTATAATGTACAATGCAATAAGGGCGACGACACGCGCTGGTCTCCCTTGCTCCGGGAGGGGATGTTGAAATGTTGAAATTAGAAACTTAGTGTGCCGCGCCCTTAGGATTTGCTATGCGTGCAAATTAGCCTCCGAAACTATTCTCCTTGACAATGGTTACCCTGAGCATGTTATATCTCGCACCATAACACGGACGCTGGAGGCACAATCCAAATCTGACACCAGATTTGGACCTGCCAAATGCCCCGTGTATCTCAAACTACCCTGGAGGGGTAAGGTATCTGACAAATACGCTAGTCAGATCAAACACGCAGTGTCACGTTGCTATTACGCGGTCTCGACACGCATTGTGTTTTCTACACACAGGATGCTACCGTCAACTAGCAAGGATGTACTACCCACCCCCCACTTGAGTAATGTTATTTACCAATTTCAGTGCCGGTGCGATGCCAGGTACGTGGGCCGTACTTCTCAGCGGTTGGCTGATCGCATTAAACAACTATCCCCTCGACTATAATATAGTTGATTTCAAGTAATTTGTTATATACCTGCGTGATAACCTGATGAGTGCAGGTTGAAAAGCTTCGTTATCATGTCTCTTTTTCGTGCCATATTGAAATTTTGCAGTACCAAGAAATTATTTGTGTATTATATTATTGTTTGTTGTGTATATAATATGCGTTCAAATATCTTATTCTTTTTGCCGTTTCTGTCGTACTCATGTAGATCTGAAGAATGGCTAATTGCCCGAAAGCTAATTAAAAGCGTGGTACCAACAGCTACGTCTGCAGATGTACTCATTTTGTTGCCTCTCTCTCTCTCTCTCTCTATATATATATTCATACAGATGATTAAGCTAGTATTGAAATGATCCGACGTTGGATCTCTCCACTATGGGAATCATTGCATCTATGACGTCATATTCAAAAGCACAGCCACGTGACCCCTCAACCAAACCAATGGCTAAAAATATGTCATTGTCTACTGCCACCAGCTTTAAGGATGGTGTAAACTGTATGTTTTATAGGCGATGTCTCATGTGCACTGATAGTTCGATCTACAGCGTAGCCGTAGGCCTTTGGTAGGTGTACAATTAAATCAATAGGTTGTTCCTTTTCAGAACATACCCGGTACAATATGGCATATTGATGAATCCAGTTAGTGTTACAATAATTACTTAAACTGATTTCAACGCTCTTTCAGTATCAATATGATTTATCCAGATTTTGTTATTTTAAAACGTTACTAACCCAAGAAAAATCAACCTGAATAAATCGTAGAGGGAATCTTCTTGTTTTTTACATTATGAAGGTCAATCGTAATGTGAAGTAGGGCCCTTAATAAGGGATCAACATGAAAACATTTTGTACATTAGGATTATTAGTTTGTTTGTATTGTCATAAAGAGGAATATGATAAATGTTATTCTTTCCTTTAGGGATATCCCATACAGATTTTCCTTTCTAGATGTTAAAATACTTGTACCCATAGATGATATATTATATAGCACTTTGAAGTTTAATGTTAGTGATTGTACTCTTCTAATACATATCGTATCATTCAGTAGTTAGGGGGATTGTCGTGCATATCCCCCCCCCCCCCTCTCCCGAGCTGAGAAAAGTAAGTTCTATTGAAATATTCATTAAGGTTGTATTTCTCTCTTGAGAGTTCTGATTTCAAGCCAACTAGGTATATCACTACCTTTTCCTTGCTTTCCATATTTTCTCACTTGTATTTTCATGCATCCTATAAACCGCGTCTTTTTCGTTCCATCTCACTCACACCTGTCTCCTCCTCTTTATCTCGCTCTGTTTACCTTTATCTTCCCATCCTTCCCTTTCTTCTCTTTCTCTCTCTCACTCTCTTCTCTCTCTCTCTCTTCCCTCTCTCTCTCTCTTTCTCTCTTACTCTCTCAAACTCCCTCTTCGCCACTCCTTTATCTCTCCTATCAGTTTTATACATCAGGGAGGTAGAAGGGGAGATCCCTTTCCACCTCCCTGCAACAATGAACAAGTGGCATTGCCGTGGAGTAGAATCAATAGACACGTCACTATACCTTTACATGAAGCAAGTAATATTGTTATTTAGGTTGAACTACCACAGAACTTTAAAGAATGTAATTGTATGCATTGAATTGTGAAAAGTACAGTTCATTTTTTATTGATGCAGGATGATTTATTTTACAATTATGGTTCTCTACTTGGATTTAATAATTTCAATCTGAATCTTTTACTGACTGAAAACACGTAATGGCGGATGAAGAGTGATTGCATATACAAAATGTTAAATGTGAAATCTCGTGTTTTTGTTATTTTGTCATTTGGCATATTTACTTTATTTTCCTTCGTCATTTCAAAGGACGAGAGATGTCATCGGTATCAAATTTTCGATTCTAATCTAAGTATATAACTAATTTTTAGACTGAACACTGACAATGAACATAAAAATTAAATAAACTGAGATGGAAAATTAATAATAGTAACGTGTAATAAAAGTATCATTCTTGCAACGGGCATGGAATTTACAGCTAACAATCGAACTGTATGTCATTTTCATCAGAATCAACGGATTAATATACAATTTAAATTACACCTATATATATTTTTTTAATAATCCAGCATGTAGTAAACACTAACCAATACAAGAAAATATTAAGTTCAAGTTACATGTCTTTTGGCGACAAAACCAGTTTAAACACGTTTATCACACATTAATATATAGTCCAGCAGATTGGTGCTGAAAATCGACGGAATTGTGCGGTTTTTCATAAAAGCATGATATTTGGTATGTAGGCTTATGTAGAGTTTTGATCTCGAATAATTTTTTTTTTTTTTTTAACCAAAAGTTATCACAAGTGCTAGTCGAGAATGGCCCTCCCATTTTACTTACATTCAAATGCTCACTGCAAAGTCTAAAATAACTATCCTTCAAAAGTAGATTATACTACACATAATTATTCTTCATCACTAAACTTCATTTAACAAGTGTTTTCTTAGATTTTTGCGAAATGAAAGCCTTGTTCTTTCCTCTCGAACAGTTTGGGGCAAACTATTCCAGAACTTTGTTCCAACAAAAGAAATAGAAAATGTACCATGTGTCGTTATACATTTCGGAAGTCTAAGCATGGAATGTTCTTTGCCTCTAGTTCTATAAGTATGACTCATCTTCTCATAATACTGTGTTAAAGAATGTGGTAAATATCCCCTGTGTAGATCATACACAAATGTTGATACTGCATATGGATATGGGCCACCCAATATTCGGACCCTGGGGCCCATGGGGCCAATCTTTTTTTAAAACGTTTCCCTATCGGGATATTTTTTTTCTTCAAAATTGATCTAATGAAATTTAGCTTCGCTGTTCTAAGTATCATTTGAGATTTCTGGGCCTTTAAAGCCAGACAAGAGCTTCAGGTGCTCAGTTTTCAAATAAAGGGCAGTCCCATATGTATTATAAAGTCACTAACTGCTTGAATATAAGTAGTTGTGATCAGCAAACATACCATTATGACCAAAAAGGCCCAAAAAGGCCCAAATTATTTATGTGCAAAATAATATTTTTCAATCTTTGGTTCAATTTTTTTTATTGTTGGACAATAATGAAATCAACATGTGGCATAGGTGCCCATTATGACCGAAAAGGCCCAAATGATTTATGTGCAAAATAGGATTTTTAAATCTTTGGTTCCAAATTTCCAAATTGGTAGATACGAATTTTAAAATCAAGATAATATGAAAAGCCTACTTTAGGAGGCATATGGGGCCCATCGATGTCCCATCAAAGACAATTCTTTCAAAACGGTTCCCGAAGTGTTTGAATGTGCCTACTTGCATATAACTTTCAGTTTGGGTTTTAAAATATAACTATTGTCAAGGCGGGTATGTTTTATACGCAGAATACCTCTAGTGTAGGGTCACTTCATTTCATTAAGATTGCCGTCATATTCAAAATGACCACTGGCCTATATGGGGGCCATTTGCATTAAGTTTAATGCTGTTTCTTGAAGCTTGTAACTTGAAAAGGTAGAAATTAGTGTCCTAGAAATTTATGGGTATTGTATTAACTTTATTTCAAACAGACGTAGTGCGAGTTTACTACAGTGGTTGAGACACAATGAAACCAAGGTAAATATTAAAATGATGAATGATGACAATGCAATTTGCATTTGATAATTTTTCATCTTGGCTTAAAGCATCAAAATTTATATCATGAATAATAATGTATTTAGGGTCTCATTAATTGTTAGCAGTTGCTGCCGATGCAGCTATTATTGGCATCTTTTTAAATCTTACCATGTCTATGTTGTTGTTTTTTTTAGAACATATCTTTTTTCTTGGATATTGTAGCGAAAATGCAAAAAAAAAGGTTGAAACGCGGTTTTGAATAGCTAGTTGTTGTGCATCTAATAGTGATAATAGTTTACTTTGGCATGATAACATTTGCAAAAGAAGAGTTTTTACGGTTCATCATGATGTTAATGTATCTTTTTTTCTATGTACAACACTTCAATGAGAAGCAAAACATGTTTTAAATGTTAGATTGATGTTTTCTGAAATTTCCAGGGTATTGGTACTAAATTCCACAATTTTGTACCAAGTTGTAAGCTTCCAGTCACATTGTAAACTTTAAAATACCCATAGTAGTTACATGTTAAATCACATCAAGAGGCCATTTTTATTTGACGGCCATCTTGATGAAATGAAATGGCGCAACTATTCTCACCCACATTGGAAATTGTACTTAGGCCTTTGCTTTAAAGCTCAAACTCAACGTTTCATGCAAGTAGGCAGTTTCACACTTCGGCAGCCAGTTTAAATTTGGTCAACCTCCTGTGAGATAATTAATCAAATTAACTAGAACTGTCCGGAATGGGCCATCGATGGGCCCAAGTGCTTCCTAAAGTTGGCTTTATATATGACCTTGATTTAAAAATGTTGTTTTGCACATTAATTTTTTCTCTTTCTCTTTCCTCCCCCCCCCCCCCCCCCCCCCCCATATCAGGCTCAGCGGTCTAGGAATGGTATCTTTTTCTTTTTTGCATGTAGTTTTCTTTTTATATATTCATTATGTAATGTTATGTATTATTTTACTAAGGGCACCCTCGCCTCAAGTTTTTGCTCTTAGAGGTGTGTCCTCCAACTATGTATGTACCACATGAATGCGTATTTTGTCGTACTTTTTGTTAAAAATACATGTACATTATTTTGCTCATTTTCTACTTGTACACTTATATTGAAAAGTTGAAAATAAATGTCTTGAAATTGAAAATGATTTGAAAAAAATGATTTTAGGTGGCCCCATATCTAGAATTATACGGCATCAAAAACTCTACCTACATTCAAAATTGCTTTTATGAAAATGTGCATAATTATTTCACCAATCCGGCGGACTAAATAGTGATTTTCCAACTAAACCCTCTCGTTTAATCCAAACCACGATTCCCTAAACAAAATTTATAAACAATAAAATGAATACGTCGTCTGAGCAAAATATTCCATTATAAAATACTTGGCAATATCATTTTAACAATCACCTTTAATACCGACATCAAATATTACCAATACGTATGTGATGAATACATTGGTATCGCTGGTACATCATGATACAATATACCTAAATATTTCCCCCATGGTAAATAAAATATACATCGTTAAGTCGTTAAGAGAAAGAGCCCTCAATACCGGCCAACATTATAAAACACTAACCTTATACAAATTTTCAGGACCCTCAACATTTGAAGGCTTCTTTATATGGAAAGGGATTATTACAATGCTTATACATCCAACAAAAATACATGTATATATCTATATAAACTGTGCATACATATTATATTTTATGACATTTCTTTAGAGGATGTTACCTTAAGAGTCACATAGAGTTCCATTCTTACAAAGAATATGAAAGTTAAGAAAAATGCTCATCTTGTTTAAACAAAAAATACTTTTAACCTTTAGGCTTAACTATAGAATACTCTACCACATAGGGTTTATGTACACAAACGATCAACGCACAGGGTTAGGGTAAGGGTCGTGCTTATGCTTAGGTCAGACGGACATGTACGGATGTCTGCGGATGCATCCGTAAAAAAAAATAATTTCACCCGCAGAAATTGTTGAAAATCTGCGCAAAAAGCCAAAAAACCACGGTAGATACGCATGAGATACGGATGCAATACGCATGAAATACGCAAATCCTGCGGATGTTCTGCGGAAGACACCCCTTTGGCGGATGTGCCACGCTAGTGTCACTTAAATTCTGCGCAAGATGCGGACTAGATACGGATGTTCTGCGGAAGATACGGAAGTCCTGCGCACGATACGCATACGCACACGGATGTCGGCTTTCTCCTCGTCCGCAACATCCGCATATATACCGCGGCTTGTGGAGCATCACTTCAGTTGCGATTCGATCTTTGGAGAGAACACTACTACTACTACTACTACAGATTTTCAAAATTCACGCTGCGGATCTGCGTATGTCTGCGGATCCTGCGGATTAGGTTACGGATGGATACGGACGTTTTACGCAAAAATACGCAAAGATACGGATCAATACGCATGATACGGAACAATACGCAAATTCTACCTAAATTCTGCGCAAAAGACCTTGCGCGGGAAATTTAAAATAATTTTGAGATTTTCAAAACTTTTTCGCGGAAGACCTCGATTCCTGCGCACTCCCACGGATTTTTACGGATGCACTTACGGATGATACGCATGATACGGATTGCTGCGGATTTCTACGGATTTTTACGGATGCACATCCGCAGACATGCGTATCGCGCGTATCTGTCCGTCTGACCTAAGCATTAGGGTTAGGGTTATGATTAAGGTTCACTAATTACGGTTAGAATTAGCTAAGAAACTCAAGTCTTTGGATGTAGCTTCACTAGAAAAGCGTTGTTCAACCAACGGACATGAGGTCAACTTTTGTGGTGGGGTATTCTATAGTTCAGGGGAGGGTGGGGATTTAATCAGATGGGATTTGGGGATCAATTTCACCTAAAGTATTGGTGGAAACTAGAAATGTGCATTGCTGGGGCCGCGCAATGCTAAATGTATCCCCCGGCACTGGCAGCAATTTGAAGGAGGGACAAAGACCCTCCCCCATCCCCTCCCTCAAACAAAAGGATGGTGTAGAAATTAGATGTGTAGGTTTCACTAAGACACATCTTCATATAAAATTTGAAAGAAATGTGTTGAGAGATATACCAAGATACATCTCCATACAAAATTTGAAAGAAATCCATCAAGAAATGTGGCCTGCAGAGTGCACTCACGCCATGCCCTGAAGTATGACCTTTGACCCTATAAAAGACGGAACACTGGTGGCAGCATCACCAAAAACTATAGGTTTTTATATTACACCAAGAGACACCTTCATGCAAAATTTGAACGAAGTCCGTCAAGAAATGCAGAAGTAAGAGTGCAAGAAATGGAAAAATGACCTTTGACCCTATAAAGGACGGAACAATGAGGGCAGCATCACCAAACAGTAAAGATGTGTAGATTATACCAAGATACATCTCCATACAAAATTTGAAAGAAATCCATCAAGAAATGTGGCCTGCAGAGTGCACTCACGCCATGCCCTGAAGTATGACTTTTGACCCTATAAAAGACGGAACACTGGTGGCAGCATCACCAAAAACTATAGGTTTTTAGATTACACCAAGAGACACCTTCATGCAAAATTTGAACGAAATCCGTCAAGAAATGCAGAAGTAAGAGTGCAAGAAATGGAAAAATGACCTTTGACCCTATATAAAGGACGGAACAATGAGGGCAGCATCACCAAAAATTAAATATGTGTAGATTATACCAAGATACATCTCCATACAAAATTTGAATGAAATCCGTCAAGAAATGCAGAAGAGTGCACAAAAGGGACAAATGAGCTTTGACCCTATAAAGGACGGAACAATGAGGGCAGCATCACCAAAAATTAAATATGTGTAGATTATACCAAGATACATCTCCATACAAAATTTGAATGAAATCCGTCAAGAAATGCAGAAGTAAGAGTGCACAAAAGGGACAAATGAGCTTTGACCCTATAAAGGACGGAACAATGAGGGCAGCATCACCAAACAGTAAAGATGTGTAGATTATACCAAGATACATGTCCATACAAAATTTGAAAGAAATCCATCAAGAAATGTGGCCTGCAGAGTGAACTCACGCCATCCCTTGAAGTATGACCTTTGACCCTATAAAAGACGGGACACTGGTGGCAGCATCACCAAAAAGTACAGATTTTTAGATTACACCAAGGGACACCTTCATGCAAAATTTGAACGAAATCCGTCGAGAAATGCAGAAGTAAGCGTGCAAGAAATGGAAAAATTACCTTTGACCCTATAAAGGACGGAACAATGAGGGCAGCATCACCAAAAATTAAACATGTGTAGATTATACCAAGATACATCTCCATACAAAATTTGAACAAAATCCGTTGAGAAATGTGGCCTGCAGAGTGCACTCACGCCATGCCCTGAAGTATGACCTTTGACCCTATAAAAGACGGAACACTGGTGGCAGCATCACCAAACACTATAGGTTTTTAAATTACACCAAGAGACACCTTCATGCAAAATTTGAACGAAATCCGTTGAGAAATGTGACCGCCAGAGCGCACACAAGAGTACACACAAGACATCTATCAAAATATGACCTTTGACCCTATAAAAGACGGAACACTGGGGGCAGCATCACCAAAATCTATAGGGTTCCAGATTTTACCAAGAGACACCTTCATACAAAATTTGAACAAAATCCGTTGAGAAATGTGACCGCTAGAGTGCACACAAACTATCCCCCAAAATATGGCCTTTTACCCTATAAAAGACGGAACACTGGGGGCAGCATCACCAGAAACTATAGGGGTCCAGATTTTACCAAGATACACGTCCACAGGAAGTCTGAAAGAAATTCGTCAAGAAATGTGACCGCTAGAGCGCACACAAGAATGTGACGCGGCGGCGGCAGAAACGCTGCTGAATCCAAAGTATCCTCCGGCATACTGCCGGGGGATACAATTAATAGAGCACCTGTTAAAAAACGAATATTTATTCTGCTTTGTTTGATATATCTACAGTTTGTTGCTGTTCAATTATGACGTAGGGTATAACTAGGTCATGAGAAAACTCTTGGTCATTGTCATGTCCAAAAATATACTATTGCGGTCAATATTTTATATGACCACCGACATTTTATATTACTATATCATGAGAAAACCTTTGGTCATTGTCATGTGCAAAAATATACTATTTCGGTCAATATTTTATATGACCACCACCCCCCCCCCCCCCCCCGCAAGCACACACACACGTGGGCAGACGCGCGCACTTATGGCAAGCCCTTTTAACATCTAATCCTATTTCATGATATCAAGAATTCAATTCTTGATATCAACTATTCGATTTCTTGATATCAACAATTCAATTCTTGATATCAAGAATTTGAATTCTTGATATCAAGAATTGCCATTGGTTAAGAACACAAAATGATTTGATATCAAGAAATGAATTCTTGATATCAAGAATTCGATTTCTTGATATCAAGAATTGAATTGTTGATATCAAGAATTCATTTTTTGATATCAAGAATTGAATTTGTGATATCAACAATTCATTTCTTGATATCAAGAATTCGATTTCTTGATATCAAGAAATGAATTCTTGATATCAGGAAATGAATTCTTGATATAAAAAAATTGATTTCTTGATATCAAGAAATACCATTGGTTAAGAACTCAAAATGATTTCTTGATATCTAGAAATAAATTGTTGATATCACAAATTCAATTCTTGATATCAAGAATTGATTTCTTGATATCAAGAAATAAATTCTTGATATCAAGAGGTCGAATTCTTGATATCAAGAATTCATTTCTTGATATCAAGAGATCATTTTGTGTTCTTAACCAATGGCAATTCTTGATATCAAGAAATCAAATTCAGCTTGACATCTTCCAGGCATCACGCGAGTGTAACATTTTTTTTTAATGCTTAAGCTGTTCCAGTATATCTGAAGTTTATTGCCAGCTAATATCTTTATTTCTTTCATCAGTAAGTCCCATATTTGACATGTTTGAAAGATCAGGTCCAAGTCCTGGTTTAAGGGCCTTTGGGCGGTCAGGCGAACATCTCATCTTTTTAACACCATATATGCAGTAGGATTGCTTCTACTACACTTATTCATCAGAAAATATCATGATATCTTGCTGTTTGAAAGAGTAGCATAGATAAATTGGTTACAGAGTGGTGAAATCGTACGTATAGTGTCGTATACTGAACATCATGATAGCACAATGCTTTCTTATACTTAATTCAACAACCGGAAAACTATGGTAATACAGAAGTAGGTAGTAAAGAACATGAACAACATTAAATTAGTTCATTTTAGCGCATGTTCTAATAGTGTTGATCGTCCAGTACTGTATGTCGTTGACTGACGAGGCGAAGTTAATCCACATTACATGTATTAACAGGCTTTTTCTACATCGTTCTTGGTGAGATTGTATAGGATTAACCAATTCGACAAATGACAGAATTGAGTATAGAATTATTTAATTTGTAATATTTCTATTCATTGAAATATTACATAGAGAAAGACATTCAGGGAACAGGGGACGCGGGGTACGTAGTTGGGATATATGGATCAATTACACCTATATCGTTGATTGACGAAGGGATGTAGATCTATTTCAGCAAGCTCTCCACATCGTTCTTGGTAAGATTGTAAAGATGTAACAAACTCGACTGATGACTGAGCTGACCTTTGAACTCCTGTATCCAATGACATAAAGGAAATTTCGAAAGTGTCAAATCCGTAAGAAAAATCTAGGACTTTTTTTTCTTAAACCCCAACTAATGTCTAACTAATAGTTTTATTTAAAGAATAAAAAAAAAGAATAATTTCGTCTTGAAATGATTTTTTGGATTTCAATGAATGACTTATCATTTTGGGTTTTTTTCCTTGGAAACAGAATAAAGAGGCTTTTCGAAAAATAAGTATGTAAGCTTAGTCCGTATGTTAATAAATAAAGTCAGAATTTTAATGAATCTCTGAACATGCCGAATAGAAAAGGTTAAAAATACAATATCATATTAAATATATAAAGTTGTTCTAGGGAATATGGAACCTACAGAATCATCATGATGACATGCTTGTAATACATTATATCATATGGAGGCGTGTGTTACAGTGGTTCATTCTCTTGACTTTCAGTGGAGAGGCTGAAGTTGCGTACCACTAATGTCCTTTGGCAAGAAATTAATCACCATTTGGCGACATCACATGAAATTGACGACCGACGAGACCAGAAATATTAGTCATGACCTTTAATGCGGTCTCACGGGCCTTCTGAAAATCTTCCACCCATGAGTACTTGGTGGAAGTCCATGTATATATTTTAGTATCTCGGCTATAACTGCACCAAGAGCTGGACTGACCCAGGGAAATGTATCTTCCCTGACTGACCTGAGCGATATGCAAGAACCCACTTTTGTCATTATCACTGATTGTGCATACCTTTGAGACATCAGAGCATGCTCTGTTGAGCTTTGCCGGTCGAACCTTTGGTTGACTTCCTATCTGGGTGCAGTAATCATTGACCATCTTTCTTTGCAGTGGATGTTCCTTGTAATATGGGAGATGATCAGATTCCTCCTAATTTTAAAGAGTATATTTATGGAGAAGAGAATGCACACATATAATTAATTCTTACCAATTTTGAACTAGTTCTAAAACTTAAAAGGTGTTATATTTAGAGGTACCCATTGCCCTCGCGTAAATTTCGAAAGTATCTTTGAAAGAGTGATGTATGTGATTCACGTGAAATTTCATTCGAAATATGTTGGGCAAGTACAAAACAGTAAACAGCATGTGAAAGGACTGTGGGATATTACTGAAGGCTCTTGACTCATGTACAAGAGGTCCTGGGTTCGATCCACCCTGGGTGCTTGTATCCTTGGACAGGTAGTTTTACCCACTTTTGTCCCTCTCCACCCAGGGGTAAAGGGGCACCTGCCAATTCCTGGCGTAATACTAATTGAATGACCCTCGGAAAGAACAGCATTGATGTTGATTAGGCTTCCCTGAGAAAAAATATAAGGAAAGACATATTTTATCTTTTAGCTAAACAATGTACATAGATATTTTAGGCTCTGACCAAAGATAGATGAAGTATGTTTGGCTATGTACGTTAAGAACTCACTGCAATCTTCGGGAAAGGACTAGACGGAGTCCCCGGTGTAGTGGTAGCCTACTCGAGGATCATAGTGATTCAGTTCTCCTTTCTGCTCCTAATTAAGCACATATGACACCATGTACATTATAGTATATATGCATTATACATGTGTATGTTTTTTCCACCTACTATTTCATAATTAATGTCGAATTACCTGTCTCAATGAAATGGTCCTTGCTGCATGACTGAGAGCATCGGCAAGGACAACGACACATCTATCTGCTGTTTCTGATCTCGGCATCTCAAAGAACGATGGTAGGTTGGTTAGCACTGATCTCCAGAAATTAGACAAGCTGTGAAAAGAGGGTTCGCCCAAATTAAACAATGTCTTATTTGTCTTGATGAAAAAAATATTTCAGAGTGGCATATTTTTAAGCTCACTGAAAATCTGCCAGTAGAGTAGCTAGACCAGAGGTAAAAAAAAACTCTTCCTCTAACCAGTTAACAAGTGCTGCCATTGTTGGAATATAAAATTATCATGTCGTTTCGGGAAGTTAGCCTTCATGGTGCACTGAAGAATATTTTTTTCAACTTCCTACTTTTCTTCATTATATTTTTATTACATCTTCACGTTTCTTGATATCATCACAAACTTTTAATTTTATGGGTTTAATGGAATTATATATACCTAGATTTAATTTTCCAAGCGAAAATTTCAGTGTACAAATTACAACCTACAGTTTCAAATGCTGGCTATGAGTTGATTTTCAATGTAATTATTTTATTTCACACACAGGAATATACTAATCCCTACTCACCAATTTCTCTTCCAACTTTCCGCATAAACTTCGGGTGAGCCTACACCTCCATACTTCGCAGCAAGTTCATCAAACATATCAAAGAGATGTTTGATTGGTAGAGGAATCTTTGTTGACTTCTTGAACATCACTTCAAACATACCATCAACGTATGGACTGATCGATGCCTAATTTTAAAAAAATGAATCATCTTTAATGCCATCAGGACATAAAATACCTTTCACATTACGATATGAGAAACGTCTTTAAGAAATTAATACATATTGCACCTTACATAGACGAAATAATTAATTTGTTTTCATAAATTGAGCTTAGAGTGTAAACAGGTGATGAATAATGAGTTAATTGAACGTTTAAGAAAGCAATGAAAATTTAGTAAATATTAACAGAAATCCACATCCACGTTCAATAACAATAGTAACGTCAACAAATAACGAGACATAAGTAAAGTAGGAATGTTAATGAGATTAAGAAAACACGATAAAAACTACTTTGGAAAAATAAACTCAAGACAATTTAAATAGCCCTATTTATCACCTTTAGAAATGTGCGAACATTACAATGGTGTATTACATAATCCGAACCTGATTTCTATGGGCAGTACAATAGGCCTTTGAAATTGCCCTTGAGTTTATTTTTCGAAAGTAGTTCTTATCGTGTTAAGTATATTCACCGAATGGCTACGAAAATATATATTCTAAAAAGCCAATTAATATGCACAGAATTTCAATTAAAAGTTGATGAAATGAAAAACAAAAGGAATCTGCTGGAAAAGCACAAGAATTTACTTTCATTGTCAGTAAATGAGGGATTGCTAGATTTCGATCAAGTTCTGCTTTCTTTTGTTTAATATGATCGGGCATACTGCTTCCTGTCTTCCATAGTTCTCCTTCACCCTGCAGAAAAAAAAATTTAACGCAAATAAATTTTCTTCTCTTCTTTAAAATGTACCCTATGAAATAAAGAAATCACTTGAAACTTGCTTATTTCTTTATGAGACAAACTTGTCTGGAAAGTAGAATTGACATTTCCAAACGTTACTTTGAATGTATATACATATATATATATATATATATTATATCAATAGTGCATTCCATCACGCACTGCCTATACTGGATTATGTGCACGACAAATACTAAATTATCCCGAGTGCAGTTTTGTTTTGTTTGTTTTTGTTGAAATAGACCTGCACGAGGGATCATTTAGTATTTGGAGTTCATATACTAGTGCATAAATAGAACATACACTAATTTTTATAGTAAACAGACCCCTAAATCTATAACTGTTCATTTAACACGGGAAATACCCTTGCAAAAACCAAAGTTATAGTGCATGCATGATAAAAAAAAAAATTGCGCGTCACGTGATGCGAATGTAACCAATCACAGCGCGTATTACACATACACTATTTACTATTTACACATAATTATGAGAAATGAAAATAAGCGAATGGTTGCGTAGCTTAAATCAAAGTTCTCCAAAGCTGTCCTCCCTTTTGAAAGGGGGGAACTCTGGGCCACTTTGATTTAAGATACGCAACAATTATTCTCTCATTTTCATTTTTCACAATTGTATTCATTTCCACGAGATTTACCAAAGCTGTTGTAAATGTTATTTCCTTACACTTCTATATACTGTGTATATAGACTTCTATATACAGCTCTGGGGAACTTTGATTTAAGTTACGCAACCATAATTCTCCCATTTCCTTTCGCATTGTAGGCTATATATATTTCCACGAGAGTTGCCAAAACTGTTGTATATATTATTTCCTCACAATATTGTTACTAATTATTCTAATGTATACATGTATCTCAAAGCATTCGCTTGGATCCAGCTGAGGCACGCGGCTTGTCTTTGTTCAAACTCACCTGCCCCCGACAACGGAATTAATTAATAAGGTTGAAGATTTGTCAATCTGTCGGTCAATTGAATCTGGTGTCGCCGAAACTACTAACCCGTCTCCGTGGTCTAGTGGTTAAGGCATTGGCGTTCTAAGCCAACGACCCGGGTTCGATTCCCAGCGGAGACTTTTTTTTAGCCTTTGCAAAAAATTTCAAAAATGGAGGACAGCTCTGGGGAACTTTGATTTAAGTTACTCAACCATTATTCTTTCATTTCCTTTCGCATTGTATATATATTTCCACGAAGTTGCCAAAGCTGTTGTATATATTATTTCCTCACAATATATTATATAATTATATATCAACTTGTATTTTTCATACTATGACGTGGACATCATGAAATGTTGAAAGTAATATATTGTAAAAAGAAATAAAGTTACATATGGATCCTTATTATACACGTTGCCTGGAAAGTGTAGTAAACAAAAAACATTGTACCTTAAGGTGAACAGCATTTGACCCTGGTTTAGAAGGGCTCGCCTCAGGGATAAGGTCCACGGTCGCATGTTGCAAGGATTCGTCTGTAGTTAAATAACATATCAAACTTGTGATGAGCATGCTGAAAATGTAAGAATACTGTTATCCTATCTCTTACTTTTCCCTCTCATTTTCTTCCTCACCTTTCCCTCTACGTCCCCCCCCCCCCCCTTCTCTCTCTCTCTCTCTCTTTTATTCTCTAATTCACTCGGTCTTTAACTCTTTATAAGCCGTAGTGGAAATACTTTTTTTTTAGGTTCTCCTTCATTTGATATCTATAAACACAACATAAGTATTGATAGAACATAACATAATTTTAGAAAACATAGATCAAATGAAGAAATTGACACTAGACTATCAAAACAGCATAGAAAATAATACTGTATTACAATAAAACTCATTTCATTTACATGTTCATAAATATTACAAATATGGCATCTTAAAAAACAAAGAAAGCATGATAGCAATATATATTTTCATTATAAATAATTCGGTGCCATCTTTGCCTGTTACTAAAATATAAATACGAAATATGTAAGATCAAGAGGCTACACGATAATAATATTTATTCTGGTCTTACACGCGTTTGAAGATACATCTTTCAGATCAAGAGCTTGATATTCGTCACCATGGATATGAATAGCTTCATATCCATCACCTTGCTGCTTCGGTATCAGCGCAACGCGAGATCCAGCCTGAATCTTAAAGTATGGAATAGGAAAGAAATATATTATCAGATGGGTTCTGATTTAAACATGTCTACACATTTATTGATGTGTACGACAATTATCAGGGTTGTTTTTTTAGTGTACATGATGACGTGTAACAGAAATAGTCCAACAAGATGATCGTATTATAGGAGAGGTACATCACGATTTATCTTCTTATCACATGCGTAAATCACGTAAATTATCTTACAAGGAAATTCAATATTGCAGAGCCAATTGTCAGAGTATCATTTCATTTCCAAGTAGAACATTTGCTATTTAAAACACTCAGTGCATAAACGCACTACATATACCGTATGCTGTATAAGGTTTTTTATTTTAATACCCCGTAGCTCTTCACTGTACTGATCACAGTTTTCCCCTGTGTCTCAGATCTTCTTTCACTATCCCGCAGCAACGTGGCTCTTTCAGGAGTCTCAATCCACACTGTAAAATGACAAGAAAGGAATTAAAATTATTCCTTATCTATATTATTACCTGAGGAGCTCAGATAACTCAGTAACATAGTATGATTCCCGTTGATCATTTCTAAAATTTGAGACGTATCAGGCAACGGTGTTTCAATAATAAAACTCATTGAATGAATTCCAGTTGCTGGTAAGATGGTTCATAAAAACATTATACATTGCTTGATTCCCTGTAGAATTAACTATGATTTTTGTATTGTTGCCTCTCACCAGTGAGTGTGCACATTGTCCACGCTATAAAATATAGAGGCAACACAACTTTTAAGCAGTTTTATGCCAACCGTATAGCAAGTAGTCTATTATCCAAGTAGGGACAAAATAAAGAATAGTTACTGTAAAATTGGCAAAATATTACCTCACATGGATGAAAATTGCCCAAAGTTGATCGGAAACATAATTACAATATTGTTGGAGGATTTTTTTTTGAAAGAGTAACAGACCAGAATTAAAGTGTGAAATTCTGTTAATGTACGAAAGTAACCGAGAAGCAATTGTCACATAACCGTGTTAGCTTATGAAATGAAGGGACACGAAAAGACACGTCCAGAAATCACAATGCTTTGTTAATAAAGACACAGATCAACTTTACTAATTGAACTTTGCTACTTATATGATACCATTAAAGCTGGAGATGATATTCATCATTCTTACCAAGATCTACTGCATCTACATCTCTTGGTAACAAGCAGTAACCTTTCTTCCAGACTGAGTCGAGAATATTCTGTTTGGCTTGTTTCACGGTATCAACATCCAACACTGTCACGCGAAGATAAGACTGACCATCTTCATCTACAACATCAAGGCGCTTGAACACAAAGAAAAAAAGGACAGATGGTAGCAGTGGTTCAATAAGGACACTAATCATGTGAAAATTGTTAATTTCCCTCCAAAAAAATTATTCCTTTACATCGAAAGTTTTCTTTAACTGTTTTTCTTCAAACATGCTTACTAATAACCTACATCCTGGACCACTGAAAATTGATATTTTTCAGACCGACGTCATATTGTATAAGACAAATAGCCTGCAATACC
The DNA here is from genome assembly GCA_025617745.1 of Heliocidaris erythrogramma. Classification (NCBI taxonomy): domain Eukaryota; kingdom Metazoa; phylum Echinodermata; class Echinoidea; order Camarodonta; family Echinometridae; genus Heliocidaris; species Heliocidaris erythrogramma. The sequence goes on from CM046862.1 coordinate 4,432,967, forward strand.
GACAATGTCAGTATCACTGACCTTCTGAAAAGTTATCAGAGGTTGCATGAGACCGATAGCCCACGAGACCAACAGGCCGCTCTCACGGGATATTACAAGCAAGTTGGCTGTCAACCTGTAATTATCAAGGAGATTACTTACGACAGAATGAAATTCAACTTCCTGATCAAATAGTTTGTCAAACTCCAGTGTGTAGTATGCCTCTCCAGTAGTGACATCTACAGGACCTTTCTCGGATTGGGTCTTCATTGCCTGGTATAGCATGTACATTGGGTAGGTGGCATACACCTGGGTGTAGTACCCACCAAAAGGGAAGAGAATGGGCGGAACATTATGAGCAGGTATGTAGAATATTCACCTAGAACAAGGGATGGAATTGAGAAAGTGCATGATTTTTTCCCCTTGTGGGTGTAATCATTTTTTGCTCTGACTCTGTGTCAACAATAATGGAAAGCCTTAGCAGATTATCTCTCTCTCTTTCCTGTGGACAAGAGATACAAGGTATTCGGATGGGTAGGAAAGAATATAGGCAAAGTCAAGTGACGCTAGGACCAGCCTCAGAATCGGAGACATCTTTATATTAGCCTATATCCTGCCCGGTGACATATCACACGTGCAAACAGAATATAGGTGTTTTAAAACGATAACAATTATAATCATGTTAATAATTCTAAATGAAAACTACATGAACACATGACATTCAAATGATAAGAAAAGTTTTCTGAATTTCACGACTTGACCCTCAGCCTCAAGTTACTATGGAAATGTACTTGAGTATAAATTACAGATAATATAGCATGTTTTGTGTTTTTTCTTCTGGAAACATCCTAACGAGGTATCCACACTGGTAGAGAATAAACTTACATTTAAGTAGTCGAACATGAACAGGGCAAACCAGTTGCTAATCAATTTATCTGTCATGGTTTCAGTGCTGGAATGAGAAAAAACAGCTGTTTTTAGAGGAGCATATGATTACAATTGAAGGATGTATCATATATTTTTGCAGAAAGAAACCAAAACTATATTTTTAAGCGCCAACAAATTATAGGAAATCGGTAATATATGAAAGTAAATAACCGATACGTTAAATTAACCATTGATATCCAATTTTAAATTTTACATCATCAACGAAAGGTACAATATATTTTTCATAATCCAACACTGTATACGAAAGAAAATAACTGTTGTGCGTAAAAGGTTGATAACGAAATTAAATGAAAATGCCATATGTGAAAAACAGTACTTCGTGAATAGTGTTTCCATCCCTCTTCTGGATTGTGAAGCTGTCCTGATTGCATCTTCAACAAGTGAAGTCAATACACTAAAAAGAAAAGAAATAAGCACCAAGACAAATTAAAAGGAATTAATTTCTGAGTTTATGGGCAGAATAAAAAAACCACGGTCTCATTTAAATTCTTATAGAGCATATGATTATTTCGTAACAATACAAAAGACACAGACAGTAAATGGCATATTCTTTATCTTTGGGAGAATGTACTTAAATGTGCCATTTTCTTGGAATTCAAGTACATAGAGGTGAACTTACTCTGTAAAGTGGATCGATTTTCCCTCGCTGATGAATGTGACTGCCAACAGAGATGCAATGAGTTCCCTGCAAAGCACGAAAATAGATTCAATATCGTTTTATCGTATGTTGTTACTTATGTTGTTTGTACTGAATTCACCAACAAACGAATACCTGAGGAAATGTCTATTTAACTCCCACATATGAACTAACTGGTTACGTATTTCCAATAATGAAATGATTTATAAGCAAAAAAAACCTTATGATTTCATCTTAGAGTATAATTCTGCAATTATTTCAACAAATATTACATAGCTAAATTTGTCACAATGCACTACTGTAAACCAAGTCCTCAGGTCAAGAAATAAATGACTCATATATATATATATAACTATATATTGGACTATGCACTACATATAGTTTTACAGTTCTGTTTCGTAAGAGCCCGGTGTAGTAGGCCCTCACTCTTCGGAAACTAAATGTAGAATTTAGTTTCCGAAGAGTGAGGGCCTATTACACTGGGCTCTTACAAAACAGAACTGTAAAACTCTTTGTAGTTCATAGTCCAATATATAGTTATCTAAGCTCCTGTTTCCAGTCCAGCACTTTACCACTGGATGGTTTTACCTATACTTGGATATATATATATATATATATACCTCTCTCGACCATGTCCTTGCTTCTTGATTTCTAACTGCCTGATGAAATCTGTCAACATGTCCTTCTTCTTAAGCATACGGTAGAAGGATATCACCGAATGCTCCATGAAATCTTCCATGTACTGCAAAAGAATATTTCAGAAAAATAATTAAGAGGTACGAACTCACATACAAGAATAATGCACACCAAGTGTACGTTTCAAATATAAACTCTCGAGTTATCTAACAATTAATGTATCCATATATTCTCGCATAAAGTATGGATGAACAAACTATGAAAATGTATAACACCCTCTAAGAGAACTGAGCCTTTGACAGTGAACCTAAGGAGTTTTAACGATAATTATTTATTACATTTTAGTGCAAGCACCATAAGCGCCTGAGCTGACAGATACCGGCGCTATATAAATGCATCATTATGATTTTCATTATCATAATTTTCAAGCTTTTAAATATAACGGCTTTATACTAATCATTGATCTATACTATATGTTCTGATTTAAATTATTTCATTTTTTATAAAGTTGAGCTCTAAATATATTTTTTTAGGTGCAACTCAAATTTTGATAAATTTTCATTAAGTTGATTTTAGTTATGGTGCTTTGTTTCATTTTGAAAATATGTATGAGTGTCTTCCATGAGAATAAAATCCACAATGAAGACAACTGTCCCTGTTTTCGGGGAAGAAAATGAAGCCACTTATAGTCGGAAACACGTTGTTCAATGCTGGAATTCTGAAATCTGCCACCTGGAAACGGTAGGGAACATTTTATATGACATCTTGAAATGATTTTACCTCTGGGTCCGATGTTTCTGGGTGAACACCTAGCCCACCGAACAACATCATTGTCACATATTGGACATGTCCTCTGAATGGAACTCCTTGTTTCTGTACTCTGCCGTCGGCCTCTGATACATCCAAGCTGGTATTAGTGACTAAGAGCAAAACAAGATAAGGCATCTTAAACCTGACGTAAGGATTACAATGAGCTTTGACTCAACTCTATATAAAGCGGAAAGGGGCAATGACCAAGTAAAATAAACAGTGTTAATTTAACCTTCAAAACAAGCTATGATATATTCACGTTTATTTTCTTCATGAAGGAAACTGAAGAGCCCAAATAAATAGGTGTATCTTTTTACAGAATAATCGTTCATCACACGGTAAGATTATTTTAGCTTTCCTGTGAAGCTTTATGACTACTCAAATATAAATGATTTATGTAATTTGGTCAAATTACTGTCAAATTACCATGGGTACTATGGTACTTTTTTACTCTTTATAAGACAGCGATATCACAGGACACTGTAGCATCAGTGGCAACCTAACCTTAATTCATGGCATACTATTACATTTTCTAATAAAATATTAATAATATGTTATATATTATATATAATGTGAAACGCCTTGAAATGTATTATGCCATGCCATGCGCCATAACAGGTTCTTAGTTAATGAAGCTTGATTCGTATGACGTTAAAACTGAAAAGTAAAATTTTATAGAATCACTTTTTGATATTTAGTTAACATTAAGAAATCTACGCGGAGTTGCATAAAAAAATAGTTTCTGGAGGCGTATTTAAGCGAAATATAAGCGTATTTTATCAAGTGCGAAAAAGTGTGCATCACGTTTCCATATGAAAGGTGCACCCCGACTTTCAGTGTCCGAACCCAACTTTCTACCGCCTCTGACAATAGTACCTTCTCGAACTCTTTTCAGGATGTTAGTTCGGACCATTTCCACTTCTTCCTTAGCTCGTTTCACCTGAAGTTGTTTCTTTCTGAACCATCGCACAAGCACACTCATCGCAATGATGACCAGAATAAGAAGGACTATCACAACAGGTATTAAAGTGGGAAAAAAATGAGTCCCCGTCTGTAGTCCCGTATGAAACAAAGCCTGGGTAGAAGATTACATTCCCATGCAAAACCTGGTTCAGAAGAGAAATAAACATGTAATAAAGAGAATAGTCAGTCAGGTTCACCACACAACCATACACACCATACGCTAACATCCACACACACACACTCACCCTCACACAGACCTGTCGGGATGCACATCCGCACGCGCAATATCACATCCTAATGTCCACAGCCCCGCCCCCGCCCCCCAAACACAGAAGCATACACACACCTGCCAGGAAGTAACTTCATTAGACGTGGCAATAAGTACTTGACTTCTAAATGTTACTTGACTTCTACTTTAATTTACTGCCACGCTAGAGCGATGGGAAAACGGATAATTTAATAATAGTATTAGGATGTCCAGTTTTTTTCCCAAAGTATCAAGTTTCGTTTGCATGCCATGTAAAAATGAAATAATGATGGAAGTATAAACAGCGTTTGACCAGTCTGTGATAACTCCTTGGTTTGACGATACCATCTTATTCTCAGGCATACAAGGCATGCATGTATATCTAATATTTTGTATATTGATCTTTAAACAATGCAACATATACGGCTTCATGTTGTAGAAAAGGGGATAAATAATGCAAATCAGGGACATAATCGACTTACGGTCACGGCTGGTAGATTCTTTACAGCTCCCTGTCCTAGCGTTCCATTTATATTCCCTGCTTGAGGAAATCTTGCTGGCAGCTGGCAACGTAAACATCAATTTCAAGATCATCCACGTCACACACCCCATCTGGTCCAAGTAGAACTTGAACATCATCTTCCGTGCTTGCCAGATTTAAGCCAATACCCTGCAATGATTTAAAAGAACATAGTAATATATACATCGATGTAGGATGAGCCCCTTATTGTTTAAATGAATTATAAAAAATCTCTAAAGAACGCATTTAATACTTCTTTTATTCAGTGTTTTACATTAACGATGTGCCAATGCCATTTTTCGAAATCATGAAGGCGGTGTTCTCGGACGATAAGTTTAATTTTTTTTCCCACAACTGCTTAAACTCAGGTAACGTATCCTTATTGCATTTTAATTTTTCAACACTCACAGCAACCTCGAGTCGTCCGTTACTACTATGATAAATTTTGTCTGGCCCACTGAAGCTATCATACATAGGGTCTGGGTAGTACTCTATGATGCCGCTATAGACGATGTATCCATCAAAGTCAAAGGTTAGACTTGCTGTCATTACGCCATTTGTAGCTCGTTTCCTTGTGATTGGCATAGAGTTGTAGGGAAAGCTTGGCGCTGGACATAATAGCATAGTATTTGTTCCATTGCAGAGCTGGGGATATAGGACAACAGAAAAAAGGATTAGATTAATACGTAAAAATATGAATGTATTTGGTGTCGATATTCATATCTCAACATTTTTTTTTTTTTTTTTTAATTAAATTAAAACTTGCATACATATACATGTCATAACAAAACGTAACAGATATATTAATTTAAAAGTGTTACAAAACAGTTCGTTTTACATAATATTCAGTATTTAAGTTCTATCATTTTCTTTTCACATTTTTTCCAGAGCACATCCTTTTGAAGATTTGATCTCCGTTTTAATTCTTCTATGAATTCGTCGAAAATCCCTTTAAAATTTAATTTTCTTTTTTCTTTAAATATTGTATGTGTGCCTAAATTAATCAATACATTATAAAAAGCAATATGCTTACATTCACTTCCCCCTTGTCTACCTATAACTATATCTTCATAATCTATTACAACATTTTTAACAGTTATTTCGATATCAACAGAAAATTTACTAAATTTACTCCAAAAGAGTCTTGACAAAAAACAATCATAAAACAAATGATAATAATTTTCAATAGTATTACAATTATAGCAATGTGGAGATTCAGACAATTTAAAACGAAACAAATATTCATTAGACATCAATAGCTTATATAAAAATTTAAAATTAAATTGAGCTAAACGAAGTTCCTTAATCAAAGTAATCTTTTCTTTCCAAATCTTGTTCCAGTTCAGGTTTTTTTTATAGATATAATGACCAATATTGTTCTACATTAGGGGTAATTAATTTTTTATTTACTAAAACATTATATAATTGTTTCGAGAGTTTGCAATTCTTGTTTGTACTTTGTTTCATACCTAAAACAGGGTTTTGATTCTTTAAATGAAAATAACTTACAGTGGGATCATTATTTATGATTTTTTTCTTGAAGCAAAATGTTTTTCCATTTTTCAGGTATACAACTCCAAATTAACTTCGATTCACATAAGTAATTTCCTCTCTTCTTTAATTTTGCTTGAATACAGGATAAATCAATTAGTCCGTTTTTACTTACAATATCTCCAATGACGAGAATGTCAGCACACACCCAGTGTTTCCAATAAAAACACTTCTTTTTATTTTTAATATGTTTATTACCCCATAATAACTGCTGCCTTATATCTTCAGCCGTGTTACAGAACAAAGACCTGTTGTTACATATTTTCCAAGCTGTTATATAATGACGATAAAATAATGGAAGTTCTTTAATTTCAGGCAATTCACTTTCTTTTTCAAAAGACATTTTAAGAACAAGTGCATTTTCCCCGAAACAATTGAGATGTAGAATTTTCCATCGAAAATTATGATCGTTGTTTTCATATAGTTTTTTTAACCAAACGGTTTTTAATGCATTACTTTGCATGACAAAATCAGGCATATTTATTCCGCCTCTTCCAGTATTACCAATCATAGTTTTTCTTTTTATTCTATCTCGTCCGTTCCATATAAAATTAAATATGATTTTTTCAACATTTTTATTAATGTAATCGAGCATGGGAAATACTGACATAATATAAGTTATGTTTGAAAGAATTAAAGATTTTAATATTGTAACTTTCTCGAAAAAAGTTAAATTTCGACATTTCCATAAAAATACTTGGTTTTTAATTTTTTCTACTTTTTCATTCCAAGTTTTTTCATATGCACCATACATGTTTTTGCTGAAATAAACCCCTAGCGTTTTTATAAAAGCACTGGTCCAATCTATCTCTTTGAAAAGATTACAATTAAAATCTCCAAAACCAAAACCCTTACTTTTAGAAATATTTAATGATGGTCCAGCTACTTTACAAAAACTTTCTACCTTTTCCATAACGTTTACTAAAGACTGTTCATCAGCTACAAAGACTGTTGTGTCATCAGCGAATTGGCTAATTTTAACCTCAACGATTTCATTTGCTTTGCCAGGTAGATTTATACCTTTCACATCAATACTTTTATTTAAATCAATCGCCAAATACTCCACAACTACTAAAAATAAAAGGGCAGACACTGGACAGCCTTGTCGTACCCCTCTTTCTAGAGGGAAATAAACCGACTGCCAATTTAAATTCATTATACAACTTTCTGCATCAGCATATAAAGATTTTATATATCCTATAAACTTCTCACCAAAATTAAACTTCTCAAGGGCTTTATAAAGAAATTCTCTATGAACCTTATCGAAGGCCTTTTCTAGGTCTAAAAATAACATCGCCCCAGACTTTTCACGTTGTTGCATGTAATTAATCAAGTCATCTATTAACCGTATATTGTTACCTATAAAACGACCTTTTAAATAAGCATTTTGATCAAAGGAAATACATGAACCTAGGACTGATTTTAACCTATCTGCCAATACTGATGCCAATATTTTGTAGTCAGTATTTAACATATAGGCTTATAGGCCTTATAGGCCTCCAATTGGTTAATAAATCTTTTCGACCTTTTTTATGCAAGAGTGTTATGACGGCCCTACTCTGGCTAACCGATAACTTCCCATCATATAGGGAATAGCTTTAACATAATGTCTTTCAAACTGTTCCAAAAACATTTATAAAATTCAAAAGTTAAACCATCTGGACCTGGGCTTTTACCCAGTTTTGAATTCTGAATAGCTTTGTTACATTCATAAAGCGACAGTGTGCTATCGCACATTACTTTTTGTTTTTCATTTAGGACTTTTTCTATATGAATATTGTTTAAATAGTCGTTTACATTATCATTATTTTTATTATTGTCGTGTTGTGAATAAAGCTCAGTAAAATAATTCACTTCAGCTGTCAAAATATTAGTTTGACTTCTGTAAACTTTACCTTTGTGTTCAACTTTAAACAAATTCTTCTGTTGATAATTTCTTTTTTCAAGACCCAGAAAAAATTTGTTGTTTCGTTCTCCTTCTTCATACCATTTTATCCTTGATCTAACCAAAGCTCCGTGAACTTTATAATCATACAGGCTATTCAACTCTCTCCTTATATCTCTTATTTCTTGTTTTTGCTCCTCTGATAAAACTTTCACTTTATTAAGATAGTCTAGTCTATCTTGTAGATATAACTGCTTCTCTTTTGTTTTAATGGATTTATCTATGCAATATTTTATTGACATTTGTTTTACTTCTTTTTTTAAATAAATCCCAATGCAATCTAATATCAACTTCTTGATGACAAATATTCTTTTTAAGGTTTTCTATTAAGGTAAAAATATTTTTCTTGTATTCCGAATCTTCTAATAAAGAGTTATTTATTTTCCATAAACCTTTTCCTTTTCTAATTTTTTTAAACTCCACTTTCAATAATACTGGGTTATGATCAGATATAAATCTTCCCATTATATGGGAGTTACTTATGTTATTCTTCAACCAATCTGATACTAAGAAATAATCTATTCTGGTTTCAATAAGAGACTGGCGCATTTGCTGATGAGTAAACTCAAGAGAATTGGGATGATTGTGTCTCCAAATGTCAACAAGCTTTCTTAACACAGACTGTTCTCTTAAGTAAATAGCGTCTGAGAAATCTTTTAAAACTTTTTGTCACATTTATAGTTTAAAACAGTATTAAAATCGCCACCGAAAATAACTCCATCACTAGGAAGGATATAATCGTCTAGGAATTCAAAACATGATTTGAAAAATTCTCTCCTGGTTGTCAAAATATTTGGAGCATAAATATTAAGTAACCATAGTGACTCTCCACCATATAAAATATTTACAGCATTTGATCGACCTTCATGAAAAGAAATATGGTTTACAATTTCAATGGAATGACAATTTATCAAAATACTTGTACCACAACTGTTTGATGAACCCACTGAATGGTAAGACTGACCGTGCCAATCAAACTTATCGTGAACCCGAATAATATCATCTGTGAAATGAGTTTCCTGAAGAAATAGAATTTGAATATTTTTGTCTTTAGCCCATTTATACAATTTCAGTCGTTTTTTCCTTTCTCTTAACCCTTGACAATTTATAGTCAAGACATTTAATTCCATTGATTTCATGGTATTTTTCTTGATTTTTGCTTAAGTATCTATGCTGTATTGTATGCATCTTCATATTCTTCTTCAGAACTCAGTTGAAGAAAAGACCCCTTTTCCTTTTCTGGGGTGCTTTTTGAAAGCTTTCTTTTCCTCTTTTTCTTCTGTTTTACCCGATGCTGATTTCCGGCACCTTGGACGCGAGCATGTGCAATCATTTCAACAAGTGTTGTTTGTCTGGCGCTACTACGGGTGCGTGTATACGGTATTTCTTCTATTGATTCGTGCGGAGTTGCCACCTGTTCGTCGCATACATCTTCACGTACCGGTACATCTTTTCGAGTAGGCGCCACCTGTACACCGCATACACCTTCGCGATCGTTGTCGTCTGGCTGAGATGAAACATCAGTGAATGCAGTGCACCGGCAGGGAGCAGTCGTAACATGTGAATTGATCTTCACGACACTCGCGAGCGTAGTGCCCTACTTTCAAACACTTGTTGCATTTGATATTTTCTTTGACTTTTTCCTTTTCACGAGATTCTTTTTGCTCTCTGTGGTAGATTTTTGCACGAAATCCTACAACTTCAAACATACTTGGTAAGGGGGACTGGGGAAGTTCAATGAAGATAAACCTCCTCCCAGTTTTGAAACGCGTTAGCTTACCGTCAGAATCTCTTGCACACTCGTACCTCACATCAGTAACTGGTTTTAATCCCTTTTTGATGAAAGTAGACTTTATGTCACTGTTGGCAACTGAAAGAGGTACATCACTAATGAAAACTTTTGTGGTGAGTTTGTCGCTGGTGTGTAGGTAAGGGTTAGCATCGATAAGATCTATCTGCTGACTTCTCAGTGCTAAACCATTTATGAGAAGATTCTGCCTTGCCTTTTCATCTAGTGGATAAATTCGCCACAGATTTCGAATTCTCTGTGCGCCATCGATAGTAGAATCACCAGAAACCCGCTCAGCAGCAAGACACACTTCGTATACAGACACTTCATCTCTATTCTCTAACAAATCACTGTTTTTAAAGAAGACGGGAAGAACTCTGGGTGTGGTACCCCCGGTGTTCAGTCGAGCGTTCACACTAGCCATAATTGCTTAAAAGCAAAGAGCTGACTGGGGTGTCGTAATGTCCCCTATCGGGAAACTCTCGGGTATGGGTATTTGGAAATACCGTTTAGTGACCAGCTTAAAACTCACTCCGAAGTCATGAACCAAATCAACAAGCTATTGCATAAATTATGTTGAAATGAACAAAATCACGGAAAAATTAGCACACAAGTAAGTCTAAGTTGTAAACTCACATGTGGTTCAAATCAATATGTCTCAAAGTCCAAAAAACTCACCAAAATTATGAATTTGGAAGACGGCTATGCGAAACCGTGGCGTCTGTCACAGCCGGCCATATATGAACATTAAGTGCTGATACTGGAACAAACATGTCGATAATTAATTCCCCAGAAACTGTGTTTTTGGAGAAACGCCGATGCAAAACGCACCTTTTTGCGTTTTAAACTAACCGCGTAACAAAAGGCTCATTCTGGCCTGGAAAATGGGATCATAAACACACCCTACACAACGGCACTCTCAGTAGTAACAGAGGTTAGCCATTGCTTGCTGCTCTGTAAACAAACATCATATCATCAATTAGATGACTTCTTAAATGAATGTAAAGGAAACAAACTGTTTTAAAAGGTATGAACATAAGTGATAGTGTCCAATCATCATCCATCACAATTATGTCTATACATGTTTGGAATTCGATGTTTTATTATTTCTAAATTTATGAGAATAAATACCTCAAAGTTGTTAGCATCACTCGTGAGTGACGTAACGACGATCTTGGGTTCCTGGACCAGATTAAATCTTTCTCCATTTAATATGATATCAAGACCTCCTCTGTATAAAAAACAAAGAATTATTGATTTTTCATAAATACAGTCGGATGTTTTGTACTACACAAAAACACGGAATGGAATTACAGATGATCATTTACAAGAAAAATCTCAGCATTCAATAATCAATAATTCACATACTACAGGCCAATAAAAAGCCACCTCATTTATAATTATTGTGGGATTTACCTGAAAGAGAAAAAGCTATGCAAGTATGCACAAGAAATATTTTTTCTTTCTTTCCAAAAAAGTGCCAAAGGCCTATAATTTGTCTTTACAATACCATATGGTCATTTTTTTAATGTGTTATATACATTTTCCCTATGTTTTCATCTAATAATCTGCAACAACAAAACATATTAAATAATTATATTGTTTTAATCAAAATATTACCACATGCGTAGAGTTATAGCAGTCATTAAACTACATACCACCTCCCATTTTTTTTTTCTTACGATAAGATAGACTCAGTCCTGTCAATGTTATTAATCCTTGGATTTGGGTTGTAGGTAAAGGTGTAGTCCTGAAATGTCTTTTCCACTCCATCGAATGTCATAGTCAAGGGTACAGATATCCTTTCATTTATTGGTATGCTGTTTGTGATGCAGGTCGCAATCGTATCTTGAACAAACCTTTAAAAAAAATAACATACATACAGTCGAAAAAAAGTCAACGGTATACAGTAAACGCCAAAAACATAGAAACAGACATATCGTACATAATTTTTCGGAAAACCGAGCACAGTTATATACTCCGAAAACGGCGTATGCGTATAGAGCCCTCATCGTTCAGTACGAGACATTGTGTACAAAAGGCATGAGGAAAATCTTGCAAAGTCAACCTGCCAACGATATACATATTCTTAAAATCATCTTCAAAATCCTTGAATGATTCGTCATATGAAATGACTTTCAAATGACAAACATTTGAAATAAATATATCCGCAGCATTATTTTTGAAAAATATATCATCAACAGCAGGTCGACACTGCACGATTTTACCCATGCCTTTTGTACACACTTCCTCGCACTGAACGAGGACTCTATATTCATCTTGTTCTATACGCCGTTTTCGGAGTATATACCTGTGCTCGGTATTCCGGAGTTGGGTCTGACTGACTGTGCAAAGTTTTGAATCCTTGTGAACGATAAGGTTGCATGGTAAATTTATTAACATGGGACTTTTATTCTTAACCGATCTATGCGTGTGTGCGTGCTTGACTGAGATTTTTAATACTACTTCATGGTTAAGTGATGATTAAGCTTTCTAAGTGACAAAGAAAGAAGTGTACACAATGTTCATCACTTTGAAGTGGTCATTACAATTTATACTACTGCTTAAAGACTGATATCGACATAAAGTATACATACATTGTATCCTTACAATTCGTTACATTTTGCATCTCCAAATCTAGCTCCAATGTTTCGTCCCGTGTCAAGGTACATCCCAATTATAGTCACATGAGTACCGCCTGCAACCTGCCCCTCTCTAGGACTAAACCCCGATATCATAGGATCCTATCGGAGATAAGGTTAATATAATATGATTTGATTTCTGCGATGGTCCATCATTATTATAATAACCCCACATCCTGACACAAGGCTATGGAAAAAAATATGAAATACAACCCCATAAAAGCATACACAATCGTGAGAAATGTTCGATGAGAAAATCGTGAATCTAAATTTTGAACACAAATCATTGCCAAATAATCTTTTTCGTAAATATAGTATATTTCGTAACTGCATAGTCTATTATTGCGTGCCAATTAATATGGGGAAATATTAATCCATGTTTAAGGGAAAAGCTTTGACGAGTTTTGTAGTTTGGAACTTTCATTTACCTGCTATCAAGTTGATATTACAACGAACTATGATCTTTTTTAAATCTCACCCTGTAATGGAATTCTTCAATACTCTCTCCGGTCTTATTACCCTCACCAGATCTCACTGTGATTTTAATTCGTCCTGATGTCAGATGAGTAGATATACCAGTCAGACAGCTTACACTGTAACCAAGAAAGAAACAGAAAGGGGAAGGGAAGAACTAGTCTACATGAATAGTGCTGAATTATTAATATGACTCTGTACGTACTCCACCATTTACTATTATGTACTAATACATGATTTTTGTACTAAGAGTTTAGTAATGCCAATTAACAGAATACCCAACAGAAAACACTTATGAATCCTCCATGAAAAACAAAAAACATTCCACACTTTTCTAACAACTAAATATTGGCTTAATATATTTCTTTTTTAATTATAATTTTTGTCAATCTCGACTCTAGGCAAACGATTAAAATTCCCTAGAAACCTTGCATCATTTTAAAATTCCGCTTGGCTAGTTAGACAAGGACGGCGCTAGAACATTTTGAATGGGGGTGGGGGTGTGACACCCAAATTTGCAGACAAAAATGCTGCACCATAATCTTTCCCCGCAAATATTAATAAAAGAAAATCGGAGATGAAGAGATCTTGATCATACGGCCAATTTTCGCAAGGAGGGGGCTGACACCTTTTGCCCGCATATCAAATTTTCAATTTCTAATTTTCTGCGAGCGAGCGAAGCGAGTCCATTTTTGCAAGGAGGGGACTGACGCTTTTTGCCCGAATATCAAATTTTCAATATCTAAATTTTTGCGAGCGTGCAAGCGAGCATTTTTTTTTTTTTTTTTTTTTTTTTTTAGCTTCTCGTAGTGAAAATGTATAAGTTACTTACAGAAGTAAAGCCTAAGTCACAACTGCCCGTACGGGCTTGTACGGGTGGTTTACGGGTGGTTTACGGGCAAAAATTTGGGAAAACGCAAGGGGGACGCAGGTTGTTCGTACGGAATTTCGAGTTCGCAGACAGCACGCTAAAGCCGTAGGCCGAAAATGTGTATGCACATTATTTTCTGCGTTCTCGCTACGACAGGCAGCCCGTGGACAGGACGTAATGAACACTCACAGTCTCCGCAAGAGGGTAGTGCGAATAGCGTGGGTGGGTCGCACGTTTGCTGGGGGTAAAAACCGCGCGAATACCGCAGGCAGCACTCACGAGGCACGCATGCGATGGTCACGCAAGTGCGCATGCGCTCCTTGCGGGCCACGTGCGTGTTACGCGGGTATCCAATGATAGCTGAAATCGTGCATGTGACTTGCGTGCTTCGTGTGTCCCACCCACGGCGCATGCAAACACGTGCGTGCAACGTACGGCCAATTTGCGGCCGGTATAAAAACCGTGCTGGCAACAGAGTTCTCACACTTTCGCTCTGAATTTTCAGTGTCTTCAGGAGGTCCGACGTTTCTTCAAGACATTTTCTAAATCAGGACTGACTCTTGAATCACAATGCCTGGAGCAAGAGTCAGGGGTCAGAAGAGAACACGTGGGGCTAAGAGGACCGTACTGTCGCCGTACGGTTTTAGTACGTTCATCTTGCTTTCACCCTACTGCCGGCGTAAATGTGGCGCAACAGGCCCGTACGTTTAACGGACGTGAACCTTGCGTCATCTGCACGGAGCACATACAAATCGCACGGCATTTGCACGTTACACTCACGATTAAATTTCCGAGTGAGGCGTACTGACGCCTTGCGTGCCGCACGTTAACTGCAAGACATACGTGCTCCTTGCGTATGAAGCCCGCGCCACCACGCTACTACTTATACTCCCTGTGCGAACTGCCACGGACCTCTACGTTTTTTCCAACCCCGAAAAAACGCAGAAACCGTGCGTCCTGAAAAAACGTACGGGCAGTTGTGACTAAGGCTTAACATGATTATCTGGGAACCTCGCTGACCAAATATGTGGATATATTCTTGCACCTCGCTGCCCGATGAACATGGCGAACAAAGAAGCGGACAAAATATACAGCTCATCATTGTACCTTTCACAATTGCTCTGGTAGACAAAAGAACATCCCTTGATTGCTATTATGTAAAAGTATGTAGAACAGGTGTCACATGCATATTCACCTGTTCTACTTATTTTTTTAAATAGCAATGAAGTGATGTTCTTTTGTCTATCAGAGCAATTGTGGGGGTACAATGAGGAGCTGTATATTTTGTCCGCTCTCTTTGTCATCGTGTTCATAGTGTAACGAGCAAGATTTTGAAAATGTACAGAAGTTACATACACAAGTTACATAATATTATTATCTGGGAACCTTGCTTCCCAAATATTTGGATATTCTAGCACCTTGCTGCCCGAATATGAATTTCGGACCTTTGAAAATCCGGGGGGCTGCAGCCCATTGCCGAAAGGGGCGCCTGTTGCCAGAATATTGAAATACAAGTGTTCCTGAGAGCGAGCGAAACGAGCAAGCCCCAAAAATAACATTTTTTTCTTTCTTTTTCGTTTCCTTTTTTTCTGTTTTTGTTTTCCTTTCCCTTTTCTTTTTTTTCTCTTCCTTTCTCTTTTCTCCTTTTCATTTTCTATTTCCTCCTCCCTCCCCTCTCTCCCTTTTCTCCCCTCCTTTTTTAATTTTTTTTTTTTTGCCCGGAGAGGTGGTGCATTTGCCGGCAAAGTTGAGTGGGGATGGGGAGTGTAGCGAACCCCTGGAGTTAGATCTAACATAAAAATAATATACGTTCATGTCCACTATTTCACCTCTGCCCTGGCTGATAGAATGAGTCCATGTCAGTCAAATTACACTCCAAGTCTCCAATGAGAACTTCTAGTACATCATCAAATTCTACTCCTAGGTCAGTTCCGTAAATTTCTAGTCTCGTTGTAGCTTTGATAGGGCCTGACAAGGGATAGAACTGAAGGAAAGAAAAAAATCATGAATAAGGTTTAATACAACATGTTTTCTTCGCCACAATGCACGGTATGTAGATTCATGTACTTTTTATCGTATACTTATACTAGTATTTCATTTGATTTCTTTCCATTTCCTAGGACTGTATGAAGGCTATATTTATAGGTTATGCTTTAAAAGTTTGAAAGACATATGATTTCAAAATGATTGTATAGATTTTTAGAAGTTTGTCCAGGTTGTGCCTGTATCACTAAATATTTGATGTTAATTTCGAGTATGGGCATAAGTCTAGTGTCCCTCCAAACTTTAATCACAAAATAAGAGTATCAGTATAAATATTTTTTTTTTTTTACTGTAACACAATGATTATCTTACATCAGTAATAACTGGTGCTGAACAGAGCTGGGTCTCTTTCTGACTGAGAAACCGATTGGTCTGACAAACATCACTTTGAATGACATTGCAGTCATCACCACACCAACCACAGTTTAAGATGGATGGGGTTGCTTCTGGGGACAGGCACCGACTGCAACTTCCACTGTTAACAGAACACTTGTATAGGGTCACTAAAGAAGAAGAACAAAATGAAAAATTTAACACGGAAGTATGGTAGCTTCTTCTTTCTTGTGACCGTTTGTCTTTTTCAAAAACTGTGATCATTGTAATACTTTTACTATTCAAGTACTTTCAGTTGACGAGAATACATTCGCTCTCCTTTATTTACCCTACCCAGCGTAGAACACTGTTCAACAGAATAACTAAAACTATGGAAAGGTTAGAATGGTAAACAAGCAAAAGATACGACTGCGTCTTCAATATGCCTCCGCTTGTATTCAGGTAATTCCTGATCACCTACAAGTATAATAATAGTTGATGCGCATTCATCAAATGGTTATTGCGAAATTGTGATTTAAAACACTAAAATCCTATATTACTAATTGACCTCTGACTATAAAGCAATATAATCTGTTGTTCTTGAGATATCGTGGAAGTGTAGTCAAAAACTGTATTAATATCATGTAAATTGGCCGCTGAGACCTGCAACCTTTTGACCTACTTACCCCAAAATCTAATCAGTTCATCTTCGTATAGGGATACATACTGCTATCAAGTTTGAAGTTCTTACCTCAAACAGTTCTTGAGATATCGCGGTACCGGTGCTAAAAACAAGTAATTTCATGTAAATTGACCTCTGTGACCTCTGACCTTTGAACTACTTACTCCAAAATGTGATCAGTTCATCTTTCTATGGGGATACATACTGGTACCAAGTTTGAAGTTCTCACCTCAGATAGTTCTTGAGATATCGCGGTAAAGGTGCTAAAAACCAAAAATTTCATGTAATATCATGTAAATTGGCCGCTGAGACCTGCAACCTTTTGACCTACTTACCCCAAAATCTAATCAGTTCATCTTCGTATAGGGATACATACTGCTATCAAGTTTGAAGTTCTTACCTCAAACAGTTCTTGAGATATCGCGGTACCGGTGATAAAAACAAGTAATTTCATGTAAATTGACCTCTGTGACCTCTGACCTTTGAACTACTTACTCCAAAATGTAATCAGTTCATCATCGTATGGGGATACATACTAGTACCAAGTTTGAGGTTCCTACCTCAAATGATTCTTCAGATATCGCGGTAACGAGAAGTGGGACGGACGCACGGACGGACGGACAACCCGAAAACATAATGCCTCCGGCACCCACCTTCGGTGGGCGGAGGAATACAAAATAAGGTATGAAATTTGTCAAAATTGTAAAATACCTAAGCTACCATGAGAGACTCAAAAGAAAATGCAACTCTGCAGTATGGAAACGATCTGACATGCAGCAAGTCTTTAAGATGAGATAATAATATGGCAATCAATCTCCCAGTAAAACATTTCTTTAGCAGAATCCATTACCACGGTCATCCATGCAAGTCGAACAGCTAGAATACGAACAGCGTATAGGCGAGTTCAATTTAAACAGTTAACATTGCTTCGTAGTTGTCCAGAAGGACTGCATTCGCGTTGAAAATTATAATTTTCCATTCATTATCTTTGTTACTCATAAGATAAGATACGAATATTACGGAATTACAGAGATAAAATGCATTGCATGTATAATTAGACATTGCTTTAAACGGTGAACGTATTTCATACCGTAAGTATGTGACGGGTCATCTATGTTGTACTGTCCATTCCACTGTACAGATACACTAACATTCTTCTCAAGGATGTTGTCATCATACATATACTGAAATAGATAATTCAAAAGTACAAATTAGAATAAAATTTCCTCTATTTTCCATGAGGTACAATATTAGTCTTCTTTTCAAGGTTGGCCATTTGTCAATTTGTCAAAATGCCATTTTGGGCCGTTATCCTTTAGTATGGTTACCATTTTGACACTTGCCCATTTGGTTTCTTATCAACTTAGTTCATATCCATTTGGTCCAACACAAAGATGAATCACAGGGGAATTTTACACAGGATCTGAATACAAGACTAATAATGTGGTTGGAATGATTAGCAGCCCAGTTGGACACTATACAAATTATTACTAGACCAGTCTGGTATTAGATAGACTGGGTATAGAAGGAATATGATAGCGAGCTGGACAATCTGGCATGTTAGTAAGTGGCAACAAGAACAAAGTAATAGTAAATGCAAGGAATAGTCATGTACATGGTATACGTAAAATTATTTGCATCTAACGCTATATATGCTTACTAATCTTTCGTCTTTTTCTTCTTCTTCTTCTTCCGCTTCTTCGTTTTCTTCTTCTCTTTCATTTTTTGCCTAATATTAATCATATGCATTACGTTGAGATACATTTTGGAAGAATTACACCAAAGTCCTAAA
The DNA here is from genome assembly GCA_025617745.1 of Heliocidaris erythrogramma. Classification (NCBI taxonomy): domain Eukaryota; kingdom Metazoa; phylum Echinodermata; class Echinoidea; order Camarodonta; family Echinometridae; genus Heliocidaris; species Heliocidaris erythrogramma. Next base: position 4,451,808 of record CM046862.1, read on the forward strand.
CATATTTACCTGTTCATTCGAGCAAAAAATGTAAGAGTCATTGTAGAAAATATTTGGTGCTCGCACCTCTACTCCATCAATAAGAAGGATGCAATCAAAGGACTGGACCTGATACAAAGGTGAAATAAGACCAGGTCTGCTCGCTTTCTATAAGGGTCGCTGTTCATTTGGTCACACGTTATGGATAGCGGTCCTTATGAATAGCGAGGTAATTTGTATATGGTTTGCTCGCTATTTGTAAGGGTCGCTATTCATTTAGTCACGCATTATGGATAGCGGTCCTTCTGAATAGCAGTCATTATAACGAGCGAGGTTACCCAAAGAAAAAAAAAAGCCATGTATCATGTAGGTAGATGACAAATACGATTGTTGAAAAGCTCATGGAAAAACATGTTTGCTTGCATAAAAGAGCACAATCCATCATTGATCATATACATTGGCGGATCCAGGGGGGAGCACTTCCGACCCGTCTCCCCCCCCCCCCCCCCCCCCCCCCCCCCCCCCCGCACTGAGCGATATTTGGAGAAGCTGCCAAGACACAAAAAAATACGGGTCTACCTTTTCCAAAACTTGCATACATGTATGATCGAATAGCAGACAGCGGAATGTTGGTAGATACTTGTACATTGTCTGTAAGAAAATACAATATTCAGATATGTACCAGTGGCGTATTTGAGTTGGTAAACGATCATGGGTTGAATAGTTCCCTGATGGCATGGATGGGGACATGGTGAATGGTGCCACGTATTGTAGACCACATTCAAGTTCTGCTAATTTCCTAGTGCATTCTACCAAAGGGGGGATGTATGCCACTTTGATTCAACCTTTGTCTTGTAGCACCCTCATGAAACTTAGATGACATTGATGGAATGCAGTTCCTACCTTTGTCTGATCTGTTGGTAGGTTTTTTGCCAAAAGTGAATAGCTGGAAGCAACACCGACTGGTAGAAAAAATGTTTTTGATGTCCCGATCAGTTGAGGGCAAAACTCCTGGCCTTTGTTTCCAGAACCTTTAAGGCTCTATACGAAGAGTTTAATTCCAAAGGGATTAAATGAAACTTTAGGGTTTTCCAGTGAATCAAGGGTGTTTTTTTGTTTAATTCACCACTTTGACTTGTTCACTATTACTTCGTTTGGGTACATATTTTAAGGCTATTGCATTAGATCATTTTAGTAATGTCTTTAAAAATCTAGCAATACATTTCGATTTTTGAGGAATTTTTATGATGTTAATTTTCATGGATTTAATTCATTTTGGAATGAAACTGTAGTCGATCATCATTTTTGGGTGTTTAGAACAACTTTATCATGTTAAATTCAATACGAAGACATAAATATTGCTGGAAGAGGGAAATTTCATCTTTTTAAATTGTGTTTTGTTATTTGAAAAAACAAATTCACCCATTTTTTAAGGTAATATTTTTTTGAGTTTCATTCCAAATTCCAAAAATATTCATGAAAATATTACAATTTGTCAAAAACTATCAGAACTTTGCGCTGATTATCCAAACATCTTAATACAAAGCTAAAGGGAGCATGGTATAATTGAACAAATTCCTAATCACCACAGTGGATTTGGTCCCTTTTGGATGGAAACAGATTTCGATTTAATTTTGGAATGAAACATAAATTTCAGCGAATTTTTTTTCAACATTTAAAAAATATATTTTGATGACATAACTCATAATTTATTTATATTTAAAACTCAGTTTTGGTAGAAATTGGATTTAGTCCCTTTTGGAACTAAGCTCTTCATAGAGAAAGACGAAACAAATAATTACAAAGGACAAACAAATTGAGTGCCTAAACTGAAATATAGTAACTGAAATGTAAATAGTCTACTTGTATCACTATTTGTTTTCCGAGACTTGATTGTAAATAATGATGTTCAAAAGTGAATAAAAATGTCATGGTAACATTGACCAAAATAAAAAGAATAGAACTTGGCATGAGCGTTAATGCTGACATAACCCTCTAATACAAAAGGTAACATATATGATTTAAATATTATCTTAAGGTAATAATTAAATGTGAAATGAATACCCTTTTGCTTTTAAATTTGAAAACAAACTACGAATTGAATTTACTGAATTACAATAGCAGGATTATTGTGGAAGGTTAAGAATTATCTGTTAATAGCTTACATTATATCCAATAACCACTGTATCACCTAACAAATAACATGAGCTGCTATCATCAGTACACCTGTTGTCAAATACACACCAGTCACATGGCCAGAGACTTGATACACAAGATGAACAACTACAAGAAATGAGAAAAAATGTCAGTTGCGTATCACACTCTGCAATATACATTTTGTATAATGCCACGAAATCTGGATAGTTACTTTCCTCATACTAGTAATATAATTATATCTTTCATTATTAAACACGACATCCATTCATAAACCTTCAATAGTACAGTCCTTATTTCATTACCATTAAAATCTAACACTGTTGTTTTTATGTTTATAAGTATGATACCTATGGGAATTAGTTCAATGGTATTACTACATTTATTTGTATATGAACAAAGAGGAAAGGGAGAATGGTACTGAAACAACAACAAGCACAACAACAACAAAAAAGGAAAATGATCGAACTTACGATTGAAAGTACGAACATTCAAACAATATTAAGTCCGTGCTGACAAAGCTTATATCCGTTTCAGTTGAAACAATGGAAAGTGTTAACGTTACGTGGTCCGCTGGTATTATAAGGGGGAAAAGAACGGGAGGAAATAGTTAAAGTTTTAATTTTAAAAGATATTCCTACATTCAGCTATCCAGAGTAGTATTTTCACAAGTAACTTTTAACTGGTGACAGCTTTATATTCCGACATCATGTTCATGAATGTTTCAAGATGTATCATTAATATTAGCCAAATGGGTGGGAAACTTCATTATTTTATTTAGACTTTGTTGAGAAATATTATCGGAACATAATAAATTACAAAAATTACATTAACATAGCCCTAACCGTACTGTTTGTGAGCACTTTTGATATGAATGTAGGAACAAGGGTTAAACAAGTGAAAGTATGTACAGATACGACCAAGTGTTCATCCAAGCTATGTACTGTCATTTGCAAGTGAATTAACACATTTATATCAAGTCATGTACATGTATAAAGAAATAAATAATATAAGGAAAATAAAAGGATGAATAGCAGAAGATTTAACTTACTTCCATCTGGAATTGAAGGTATTACATTTGCAGGCGGAGTTACGCAGATGACTGTATTGTATAAAGTGGTAGCATCAACGACGTAGGAGTCGAAGGCACATCGGTATTGATAGCTGTCTTTGAGGGTTGGAAGCTCCTGAACTATAAAGGTGATCTAGCACATAAAATGAAGTGCGTTGGTGTTCAGGACAGTGATCAAAACAAGTATGAATATTTCTCTATTTTTATCGTTTTTTCTCAAAATTAATTAGCATGTCACATCGGAATATGAATAAGGCATGTTCGCAAGGCATTCAAATTTATAAACGAACTATCACATTCACCCGCTAATTTTTTTGTATTCCAATTGTCAAAAGTTAGTCTGAATACATTAGGCGTTGTTAGGTTGGACAAACATTGCGGCTTGTCCGACCAAATAACATTTAAATGTAGGCCTCTGTATGCTGAATCATAATTTTTGAAATATTTTTTTAACAGAACTGTTCGTTACTAGGCACTTGAAAAAAAAATATAAATGAATTTAGGCAAGGAGTTTTATGAATGGCATATTTAAAAAAAACGTGCTAGACATAAGATGAACTTACTTCTTGTTCTGTTTGTTGATAAGGCAGTCTATAATCTGGCTTGACATCTGAGATAGAAACACACTGCAAGGAATTGTAAGATAACCACCGAGTTGACTCATCAGGGAAGGTACATTCTTCATACCTTGTACATCTGTTGAGTTAATTCAACAATATTAGATAAGGTTTGAACTCGTTACTCGTCTCAGTAGTAGATTAAATTTCATTCATCGCAAACATGTATTTCTGCAATTAATAATTTCTAAGTCTTCAAAATTCCAATATATTTCGCCGCATACGTTACTTACCACAACCATGATTTAAGTATTAGCTGAACATTATAATAGCTTTTCCTAGCCAATGTAATAATTTTGTCACTCAAATTCTAATATGGAGCATTCAATTTAATGTGAGCTGCGCTCACCTGGGTAAATGCAATTCAAATTTGGAATTCGCTTGTTCAGTTAGACTCTCCGTGCAACCATTTTTTTTCGTCATTAAAAGTCACATTGGAGAATGAGCCATCATGCTTTAATAGATAAGTGTTTTCAATTCATAACTTTTGCGTATAACCATTTTCGTGTTGACGTTCTCCGGTTCCCCCTGTTTTTATTTAGGTGGTCTGTCCATCGGACAGATCACCTCTTAATTTCGTAAGAATTTTCTTATTTATTTATGCACCCAATTTTGTCCCCACGATATCTCAAAATCGGCCATGTCAATTTCCTTCAATTCCATGCTATGTATGGAGTCTATCATGGATATGCCATGCGAACCTTTTTGAGGTCATCAGGCCATCATGACGTCATACAGGCGCCATTTTGTGAAATCACATTATCGATCATATCTTCATAACGAGTCATCAAAAGTAAACCATATTTGACACACATGAACGTCAGGTCAAGCCTCAACATGACATGTAATAAAAATCCGCGCGCGCGTCAAAATTTTAAAATGCTCAAAATCACCAAAGGACCAAACGAGAGTACGTTTCAGGTCATTTTATAGGTTGACTAAATTAGAGAGAAAATGGGTGCTCTTTCCATGTATTTTTGTCATGAATCTGCCAATCAATTGTCTAAATTATGTCTCGTTTTGGCGAAAAAGGGGGAAAAGTAGAGGTTTTGGGACCGTTCCTTAAAACTCGTGAGCTGATTGTCTAACCCCCAAGTGACGTATGAAGAGTAAGAGGCACAAGATCTGTAGGCTGCAGCATATAATATTGTACACAGAATGCGGTATTTGACCCCTCTGTCGTCTCTGTTCTCTGTTCAACGGACAATTTATGAAAAAAGGAAATTAATCAATATAATCTTAGGAGTGAATAATCATTAGCAATATATTTTCTACAAGATCAGAAAACGCTTTTGCCCAAATATACAGCTCTTGTTTTGTATTTTTAGCTTTTCTTTTGAACAATGTTCTCATCCATCTGAGCTTGCCGAACGAAAGTTTTGCATTGCCATTGGTCTTAAACGCGGGCACAGCCGCTTTATGCGTCTGTATGTACAACGTCCTACACATCTTTAAAGGTCCCCAGAAATCCAAATGCAAGTTGATTTCTGTTGGTGTGCGGGGATGCATACAACTCATATTTTGTTATTAAAACATCTAAATATGTTTCATAGATTTTTAAATATTTTTTGAAATATTTTTTTCCAACCTCTTAAGCTCCACCCCCAAAAATAGCTCCAGATCTTATTCCCGAGATGACATCATCTGTCAATCATTAGTGAGCTAAGGAGAGAAAGTGGTATGTAGCTTTGCCAGAGATAACCATCTGTTCTAATAGACCATACAATGCCTACATAGGAGTTGCTATGCCAGACATGCTGTAGCATCACCAGGAAAAGAAGGGTAATGAGGAGGTATTGTTTGAAAGCATGCAATTCTATTGTGAGCATGTGCTGAGCTGGGGGAAGTTACATTCCACTCTGTATTGTATAATGTTAGTATGGCTGACTAATGATTGACAGATGATGTCATCTCGGGAATAAGATCTGGAGCTATTTTGGGGGGTGGAGCTTAAGAGGTTGGAAAAAAATATTTCAAAAAATATTTAAAAATCTATGAAACATATTTAGATGTTTTAATAACAAAATATGAGTTGTATGCATCCCCGCACACCAACAGAAATCAACTTGCATTTGGATTTCTGGGGACCTTTAATACGGAAGTGACTATTATGTTCCCCTCGTACATAGCGACTGGTGAACGCTTTTGTTTTGTTTATTTCACTTATGGCTTATTTTTACTTTGCTTTACATAGTACGGTAGCAAGGGGAATTCGACCATATTATATGTTTGAACCCCTCGCAGAATACGGTGAAGGGGGCGTGGGTGAAGTAATTACTCCAGGGTGCTCCAACGCGTTGGAGCTCCCTGGGGTTACGGGTGAAGTAGACCGAAAATTCTGTCTCTCGTTCGTTAGCTCGTCTTAGCTAACGAACGAGAGACAGAATTTTCGGCATGGGGGTGAAGCTGCTGCAGCTACTTTCGTTAAAAAACAGATTGGAAGATTTGACTCCAAGTCTGATCGTTGGAATAGCTCAATCTTTTAGCTAGCTTATCCTTTTCTTCATGCCAAATTCGGAATACAGGCCCGGATCCTCAAAATCATCTTCGGCAAAGGTTAGTGATCACTGCAGATTGTACTCCACTCACTTGGCCGGCCCTTGCCACTCTGCCCGCGTGAGCTTTACCGTTGCGACTCACAGTTTCATCTTTAGGAAAAAGATGTAGGCTTACACCCCCTTACATCATCTTTAGGGGTCTTGCTACAGCCCGCAACTATACACCGATTCGGCATTATTGATGAAACTGTGTCCTCAAATCAACGTTATTGTGAGAAATTAAACACGAAAATATGCAAAGCATTGGTCGATGCGGTGAATATCACGCTCGCACTCGGCACCGTACCGGGCTGGGCCTGCCAGGCTTGCGGGCATACACGGTATACAGGTGGGTGGAATATTTTCCTTTACTTTTCCTACGTCACAGATCACGATGTCGCTTTGACGGTTTTTTTTAGGGGCGGGGCTTATGACTCTTTAAATCAGCCAAAATGTACTTTTCAAATGATTATGAAATACGACTGAATGCATAAAAAAGTGTGTGATAGATATTTTTCGGCTCCTGATGATTCCCTACGCAAAATGGGCAATTAATTATTTTTATTTTAGTAACCCTTTAAGCATTTCAAAAATTTGCGCGCACACACGACCGCGTGGAATAGCTTTCTGATAGTTTTCTTGACGATTTCAAACAATTTTCATTCATCCTCGACGTCTAATAATGGCGCACGAGTGCGTCAAACTTTAAAATCCGCGCGCGTGTCAATGGGCAATATAATGTAAAAAGTGGTAAAAACGTGCCTAGAATCTAGCATCTAGAATCGGCTATAGCTCGTAAGATAGTTCACGAACCCCCAATTTTTTCGTCATATTTTGATAGAGTATGAGTTGGAGATATGATTTCATGCGTCATTTGCCCCTTGATTTCATTATGCCCTCATCATAATAGCCTCAGAACCCAAAATTCCCAATTTGCATATAATGACGTCATCACATTTATGCAAATTCGAGTATATCTCCCTTAATATGAATCGTTTTTCGCCCAGTTTTTGATATGTTGTAGCTGAGACAATTCCCTACAAGATTAGTTTGCACGATTTTTTCACTTGGGCCACAGCATTCTGGTGTAATTTTACGATATTAAGGGTCATTCCAACGTTTTACATGGGGAATAAAATTAGGTCATATCTTGATTCTACATTTCAGTCTTCTAAAAGCAATAGCTCCGTCATTCGTCCATGTTTGTCGCCCAGCTTGGAGTATGTTGTAGTTGAGAAAATTCTCTATCTTGAGTGTAACCTTTTTATTTTGATCAGATCTCGGAATCATACGCATACTTCAATTGGAAAGTGGGATTTGAGAATCTCATTTTCCGTTACACGTTATTTCTATGTGGATAATTCTGGTATAGTGGTCTTAACACTGAACTGCGACGCCCGAGGAGCTGGGTTCTATTCTTTTTTTCTTTTTTTTTTGGGGGGGGGGTTTACTTTCTACCTTTTTTGATTCTTCGAGTAATAAGAACATACCACCTAATTCCTCCAGCAGACGAATTAAGATCTCATCTAGTTTTTTTTTTTTCTTTTTCTTTCTTTTTTGTTCTTGTTCTTATTTTGTTTTGTTTTTTAGGTTGGAGACGAACTATCTATGACTGTTCTTTTTTTTCTAATGGAAACAGAAAGAGGGGGAAAGCAGCAAAGAAAGATTTGAAGAAAAAATGCGGGAAGAAAAAACATATAAATTAAGAAACACTGAGATTGATAGTTTGAAATAGGGGAGGGAAGGGATAGCAGCGTAACTGATACGACTGTGTCATAAACTGAGTCTTTTACATCCTGATGTAAGATGTAGAGTAAAGTCTAAATATTGTCACATGGGCCCTCTTGCATAAAAAGTTGCTATTAAACGCAACTCAGAATATTAATCCTGATTGGTTGAAAATCGAGTTGCGTTTATCGCAACCTTTTATGCAAGAGGGCCATGGTCTGTTTGTATATTTTAGTGGCAGTCTAAAGAAAAAGAAATAGTTCATGTGTAGAAGGTTATAAAAAGTCTGTATTTCAATCTTTCATACTCTTCCATATCTACACCTCTTTTCTTTCTCTTTTTTGTGTTATAATCACTTCAAAAGTGGAGATATCTATTTTTATCAAACGAAGCTATCGACACTTTACTTTTTCCTACTTAATGTACATCATTGTCACATATCATAGTTTTCAATGTCGGGGAAACATTCACACCACAACGTGAGGTTGAGAAGTTAAAAAATACTTTCGATGGGACGGAAAATAATGTTAAGTGACACACATGTGTACCTCAACCCCCCCCCCCCCCCCCCCCCACTCTCTGCAATAAAAAAAGAAGAGTTGTAACCGGCTGACCATATAATTCGATTGTTTGCTTTTAACTCTTATAATGCCATATATTTGTGGAAACTAATGGACGAATGAGGAAATTGAACCCCAAAAAAAATTGAATGCCACGAAGAAGCTCGTCAAGCCGACCTGTTGCGACCATGTTAGCCATGTTAACTTGATTGAGGGGATCTATAAAAGAAAAATAAAAGGTGCACGTACGTGATTTTGGTTGCCTATAGCTGAATTGGAATACTCGTATTCTCATTTTTAATTAAGGGTTTCCTCCAAGGGCGATATTTGCGTTAATTTTAGTGACAAAATTATCAAACTGGCCGGGGAATCTATATTTTGCTAATAGGCCTACTAGAGTCAGAACCTGATAACATATGGGGCACCAAAGTGATCGAATAGCTTGGACTTGTCCCAAAACTTAAATGTAAAAGATTTTGCCCTGTATAAAAACGAATTTGTTTTTCGGACTTATTTTGTAGCTTCTACAATTTTTCAATCCTGCCGGTCGTAGACACTATTTCATGAAATGAGAATTTTCGCACAGAAAATTTCATAGACTTAACCATAGTCATATAAAAAAAAACATACCTCATGAAAAATGTACACATCGAAATAACTGTAATCCGAAGCTTAGTAAGTTATTTGCGGGATTATGTTTATCGAGCACTCATCGAGCTCATCATATATGAAGATCAAAGGTATATATTCCTAATACAATCGCTAACATATATGCGTTTATTTTGGACATGAAGTGCCCTACATCACCTGGCTTCTAGAGTACACCAACCACAGTAAGGGTCTCCATCATTTCCTCCATTCTCACCAATGCACTCTTTACAGCTCTGGTATTGGCTACAGTTTGCCAGCTCCATCAGGAGAACCTGAGGATTATTGAATAGAAAGGCAGAGAAACATAAGGCTGTGTACTTTTAAAATTATATAAAACGTACTTATCACTGCTGTAACTTTCCCCATTCAACTAAGAAATGGAAGAATATAAACATATATACATAATATGTATATATATATATATATATGATCAAGAAATGCATGAAAATGGTCAGCCAAAAAAGTAGAGAGAATCTTCTCGTCCAAAAAAGAAAAAGCAAAGGAGAAGTAGCAGTCCCATTTGTCTCCACGTACCACCCGAAATGTCGTCAACTTGCCCTTAAAGTCAAGAAAGAGTGGCCCACAATCACGGCCGATGAAAAACTTGCTAAAATCATGCCTAGGGCCCCCCCTCCATGCACAGAGGCAACCTCCCAATCTGAAAAGACTACTGGTGAGAAATCAGCTACCTGGCACACCTCAACCTAGAGGTAACAAGCCATGCGGCAAATCGCGCTGTCAAATATTAACGGAAAACTCCGTACGGCTCTCATCTGGTTATACGATCTATCCTCCCGATCACAACTGTGATTCAAGTAACATTCTGTACTGTTTTCTTTGCGACAAATGCCCTGAAATAGCCTATATTGGTGAAACAGGTACTAGATTTAGAGTGCGATTCAATAACCACAGATGTACCATCAGGCAACGGCGTACTGGTTTCCCAGTAGCCGAACATTTCAGCCAAGCCGACCATTCCCTGAATGATCTTAAGATCTGCCTCTTCGGAGGCGGGTATAAATCCGCTGATGAGAGAAAACTAGCTGAATTGCGCGCTATTATTCGAAGCAAGAGTTTTCAGATTGGGCTCAACAGAGACCTGTCATGGCTAGAGAAATATAATTTCTTTAAGTAGTAAATGTAATTTTCGTAATGCCTCATTACGCCTCAGTTTGTTAGAGCTCACCGGTTATGACCTAAAAAAATCTATATGTTTGATGTTTTATGTTTTATTTATTATGCACTGTTCATTTGCATATATTATTGCGTCTTTTGAGCTCGTAAAAATTAGCACAGAAATTTTGATCGAGCAACCACGCGTGTTGCTATGTGATTGATGTATTTTGCGCGGCTAAACGATATGTACATGTCTTTAACTTATTTGTCTTACTTCTTTAATGCACCTTTCTTTTTTATACATTATTGCGTCATAATTGAATTTATGGCTATTACGCTCATTAGGTTTAGCGAAAACTTCGAGCTAACTACCGCGCGTGTTGCCATGTCAGTTTGTTATTATGTCACTATTTGAGAATTTTGCGCTCCTTGACAAATAAGCGCTCAAACTTTCACCTAGCAACCGTGCGTGTTGCTATGTTAGACTACACGTCAGCTTGTATTATTACGTCACAATTTATGTATTTTTCGCTCATTAAAAAATAAAAAATAAGCGCTCAAACCTTTACCTAGCAACTAAGCGCGTTACCATGGTATATTACTTTGTCAACTTTTTCTGAGCAGAGCTTCACATACACATTTCACTTTGTTCATTACCCTGAGGAAGATCCGTGAGGATCGAAAATTTGGTGAAAATAAATATAAAAGTTGGAATTCAATGCATTACCAATGTCTTCCCTGGAATTCATTCATTGTATCTCTTTTCATGCTTTTCCAACACGCGGTTATGAAATATCATTATATATATATATATATATATATATATATATATATATAAAGAAAGTGTTCTGCGTCGGTTTATGTAAACTATACGTAGAAAAGACAAATACTTCTTACTTCTTGTTTCTACGCGACCATTTTGCGCGTCTTTTTCATCTTGTTTTTACGCAACCATTTTGCGCGTCTTTTATTTGCCTTATTTTTGCTTGACGCTTAATAAATTTGTCATTCCTTGACAAAGGGCTATGCCCGAAATATCGGATAATTGCCATCTCTACGGTTTTTTTATTTATATTTGTCTTTTCTACGTATATATATATATATATATACACTAAAGGAAAAAAGAAACTTATAAAAGTTCAAGAGATCACCAAATTAAATTCTCTGCATGGAAATGTACCAAATTTGGATATAATGTTGATTCAATGCATGGCTTTAAATGACAGTCAATAACAAAAAGTTTTCTTCAATGCCACAAAAGAAATGTGCACTGAAGCAAAGGACTCTCTAATCCCCAAGTCACAAAGACAAACTGCAGCCTTGTACACCATATGCATGTCAATGAATGAAACAAAAGAATTTCAAAAGGGATTTGCAAGTTCATATCCAAACAGATTAATAGCCAGTATGTCTACCTCTAGCTTGCTGGCAAGCTGTACACCGTCTTCGCATGCTTCCGATCAGATTCGCGATGGTAGCCTGGGGAACATTGTTCCATTCCTCTTGCAGTGCTGCAATGAGCGTCTCCCTATTGATGGGTTGATTGTCACGCCTTGACACACGTCGACCAAGCTCTTCCCAGAGATGTTCAATTGGGGAAAGGTCTGGTGAACGGGCGCACCATGGCAGAACATCAATATCCTCTTGCTCGAGGGGTGCAAATCCCTTTTGAAATTCTTTTGTTTCATTCATTGACATGCATATGGTGTACAAGGCTGCAGTTTGTCTTTGTGACTTGGGGATTAGAGAGTCCTTTGCTTCAGTGCACATTTCTTTTGTGGCATTGAAGAAAACTTTTTGTTATTGACTGTCATTTAAAGCCATGCATTGAATCAACATTATATCCAAATTTGGTACATTTCCATGCAGAGAATTTAATTTGGTGATCTCTTGAACTTTTATAAGTTTCTTTTTTCCTTTAGTGTATATATATTTATATATGACTAATGTTGTGCATTTGAATAGAAAGGGTGTTAAAGTCAACTAAAACTCAGGAAAGGGCTTATTACAAACTAAATTTATATTTTATTTGCCATGATAACACAATCTTGGTTTCATCCGCATCCCTTTAAAGGTAAGCCTTCTACTGAGTCATACAAAATGGACAACATTTATTTGGGAAGCTATTTATTTTTCTTTAAAGTCTACTATCAATTAGCTTGGTAATTCTCAACACACGTATCCTTCTTTTTCTTCTTTTTAGTCTTTAAAGGAGAATTACGCTCAAAAATAAAGACGATAGTGTTCAAAGGTGTTATTTATTCCTACTTGTTAGACTATATGGCTTCGCGTCAAAATATACGAGATCGATACGAATCAATTTTTTCTGAGCAAAATTTACCATCTGCTAGCAATATGTATCGTCTGCTAGCAGCACATGGGGGGCTGCCATTTTGTTTATGTGTACAAGAAGATTTTCTTAATCCAAATGCTCAATTGCCTTTTTCAAAATTAAAAACCCATTTGAGATTAAAAATATAGTCAATAGATATGTCAATTTATTTTTAAACTGAAGATTTCCTTATATATTTCTGTTGAAAATCGATATTCGCTTAATAGAAATGTATTTTCTCGATACTGGACGTATGGGACGGAGCAAATTAATTCAAATTTTATGGATGCTTCTTCCCTGAGCATCTATAGCGGCAAAATATGCATTCACCTGCTTTCGGATAATGGACTTGAAAAGTCAGAATGCATGCTGCATATATTATGTTCTGCTCTGTTTGGCAAACCCAAGAAAATAGATTTTTGTTAAGCAAAACCAGACAATTTAAAAGTATCATTATAAAGATTTCATTTTTATAATACATGTAAACACCCTTATATTTTCCGTCACATATGGGATTTTAGGTATTGAAGAAAATCAATTTAGGATTTGGATTCAAAATATCTTCCTGACTGGAACATTTCTCAATGGTTCATGTACAACTCCAAATCAGCAAAAAAATGGCAGCCCCCATGTAAATGAGTAGGAGACGATACCGGGTGTTGGAATATCTTTATTTATACCCTTTTCTGATATCTTATTAGAAAATGATTTAGGCCAATAAGTAGGAATATATTACACCTTCCAATATAAGTAAATTTGTAATCAGGGCTTAATTCTCCTTTAAGGTCAGTAAACCTTTGAGTTCATGTGCTATTCGCGAGAAACACCGTGTGCATCTAATGCAGGTGATATGGTGCAATGGACAAGTGACCAGGCAGTTTTTAGGTATCACGAGACAAGAAGGTATTATGGATCACTTTAAACAATGAAACATTGAAGCACAAAGGAGAATTCTCAAAATGATTTGAGATTAAAGTAACACTTTCATGTGGCTTGACCCACATTCGTTGCATCAGCCCAAACTTGGAAGAAGGAGATTTTGACAACATTTTTTTAAAAACTCTGGTGCTCAGTCACCCACGGCAGAAATGTCATGAATGGGGTACCACTGGACAGGAAATAAGTTACTCTTTTATCATGGAATAGATTTCAAAGTCACATTGGTGTTAACATTTTAATTAGAACTATCAAATTTAAACAAGTACGCACATTAAAGATAAAACGACGCATGCCAAAGAATAGTTGTAGTCGTTGACAGCTGGTCATGACAGCGGTCCCTGTAACGAGAGTCCCAAGTCGGCAAATTAAATCGGTGGCTGCTCCGACGTAAAACACATATTTCCTATTATCTATTTTAGCCTTTTTAGTTTATCATAATTTAACTAAAACAGGCATATTTGTAGACGCTCGTGATCATGGTGTTTTGGGGAACGTCACCCCCTCACCACGTTGCTAGGAAGAATGATGACAATCATTTACGTGCATTTATCACAATGTTTATTACGGGTCCGCTCGCTATTCATAAGGATCGCTATTCATAGAAAACCGCTATTCATTTAACACGCGTCGTGAATAGCGGTCCTTATGAACTGTTATGAATAGTGGTCCTTATGAACGGAGGTCCTTATGAATAGCGAGGTAATTTATCTATGGATTGCTGGCTATTCATAAAAAGCGCTATTCATACAAAACCGCTATTCATTTAGTCACGTGTTATGGATAGCGGTCCTTATGACTAGCGAGGTAATTGATCTATGGATTGCTCGCTATTCCTAACATGGGCTATTCATAAAAAGCGCTATTCATTTAGTCACGCGTTATGGATAGCGGTCCTTATGACTAGCGAGGTTACCCCGTTTATAACAACCACATGTTTGCATAAGCCTACCTTAGATCCTTGCTCTGAACTAGTTGCCAGGGTAAGCTGCTCTTTAGATTCATCAAGGAACATTTCTTGTAAGACAGATCCATCTCCAACAGAGACATCCTCGTACTTGTAGCCAAATGTGCCATTCACAATGTTCAACTATTGGACAAATAATGTAAATTCCCAAAGGAGAAGAAAAGGCCTAAAGGATGTGCAATCATTCAATCAATATGGTTTATTCAAATCACATCTATCTCAATGTGACCAAAAGTTAAAGTTTGTTCAAAATGCAGTATCAATACTAAAAAGTCATTTAATATTAGACAAAATAATAGCATCGTTGCTGAGAAAATAATGAAACATCGTACCAAGAAATGAGTTGTAACAGTATTTCATATAAAAAATATTGCATCTAATAGTATTGATTAATACAAGAAATTCACATTACCCTTATGAGTATGAATTATGCATTGAGCATGCAATACCATTTTTTTAGTCTCTCTCTCTTCCTTGACCTTGCTTCAGAACGTCGGTATATTTCTACAGAGGTGCACTGTAATCGATGTACTTGAAATTACCAACAGTGAAAAATAGTTGATGACTTTGATCGCATACAGTGAGTCTTTGTAAAACATGCATAGTAAGATTCTGAAAGTGTGCGGTAACTCGCGGTAATTCGCAAAATTAGCATTCAAGCTCATTTTCAAACGCTCGTATCCACGCGATATGATAGTCCGGTTTACTCCTTTGGTTCATTTCCATTCATTTTCCAGCGTCCACAAATGTGCTTCGAACATCCTAATTAATTTATCGTCGTTCAATTCAAAGGGACCAAAGCGTCATTCAAATTCATTTATGACGACTCGGGTGCGGATTCTTGCTGGAGTTTTACTTTCCTTTTCATTTATAGGCAGTCAAGTTAGCAGCGTGGCGGATCGAGGCAGGGGCGCCAAGGGCGCGCGCCCCTTTAATATGTTTGTTTTGTTATTTTTACCCTGGGAGGGGGATACCCCT
Source organism: Heliocidaris erythrogramma (assembly GCA_025617745.1). Lineage (NCBI taxonomy): Eukaryota > Metazoa > Echinodermata > Echinoidea > Camarodonta > Echinometridae > Heliocidaris > Heliocidaris erythrogramma. The sequence goes on from CM046862.1 coordinate 4,467,435, forward strand.
TCCAATACCCTTTTTATTCATTTTCAAACAGTTAAAAGAAGTAAAAAAATAGCCGGGCTTTATCTTCTTTATGAATCTAATTTCTCCAATCTATTCGTCATTTACGCATCCTCATGTTTTAGAAATTATTGGACTACCCTTAACATTTCAAACTGAATCGTTTCAGATGTGTACAGCGTGTCAAAGTAGGCTTTCACATCATCTTGTTTGATTTAGTAAAGGTTTGCGGTACAACCATGTGAGTTGGAATAACTCCACGTTCCGGTCAGAATGCTCTGGCCGTCGTCAGGAGAATGAGAAGAGCGAATAAATCAGCAGAATTTATATATGAAGCAGCAATTCAATAAATAAAATGGATGCAAACACATAACATAGAAAGAAATAGTAACAGTAACATCAAAGTACCTACATTGAAAGGATAAATAACATCAAGGTACCTGCATTGAAAGGATAAGTGACATCAAACGAATCCTGTGTTGAAAAGAAAACATTGAAAGCAAGTGAACAATAGGACTAAGAAATCAATTAACCGTCTGGATAAGCTGGAAACAAAAGGGGGATTGGGACCGTAGGTAATCTGTGGAGAGAAACATGACATCCTGTTGGGGAAAGAAATTAAGGTTAAAACATACATAAGGAAAAGGTGAAATATTGACAACAGAATGAGTATACTAATAATAATTGTTATGAAAGAAATTAAGAGAAAATGATAATGAACAAATTGAGGAGAGAAACATGAAATCCTGTCGGAGATAATCTGAGGAGAGAAACAAGTCATCCTGTTGAGGAAAGACATTAATTTAAAACATACCTGTGGAAAAAAGGGGTGAAATAATGACATCAGAATGAGTATTCTAATGATGAATATAATGAATGAAACAACAAAAAAAACAAAGGTAATGAACACGTTGAGGAGAGAAACATGAAATCCTGTTGAGGGAAGCAATAGTGGTTAAAATACATAAAAAAATTATAGCACTAGTTATTATTGGAAGAGTGAAAACCATATGTCGCTGATCTGTAAACCCTTATCCTGTGTAACTGTGTCATGTTTGTGAATCTCGATGGCTTCACGGACCCTCCTGGTATACCAGTTGGAAGCGGGGGCTACAAGTTTGGTGTCTTCCCAGTTAATCTGGTGATCACGAGTGACAGACCTACGGTCCCAATCCCCCTTTTGTTTCCAGCTTATCCAGACGGTTAATTGATTTCTTAGTCCTATTGTTCACTTGCTTTCAATGTTTTCTTTTCAACACAGGAGTGTACCGCATACCATGTTCCTGTGGTCAGGTCTACATCGGAGAGACTGGGAGGGACATCAAATCTCGCATCAAGGAACACCGTGCCCATGGGAGACTTGTTCACAACGACCGATCTGCCATTATCAATCATTCTGTCACTCGTGATCACCAGATTAACTGGGAAGACACCAAACTTGTAGCCCCCGCTTCCAACTGGTATACCAGGAGGGTCCGTGAAGCCATCGAGATTCACAAACATGACACAGTTACGCAGGATAAGGGTTTACAGATCAGCGACATATGGTTTTCACTCTTCCAATAATAACTAGTGCTATAATTTTTTTATGTATTTTAACCACTATTGCTTCCCTCAACAGGATTTCATGTTTCTCTCCTCAACGTGTTCATTACCTTTGTTTTTTTTTGTTGTTTCATTCATTATATTCATCATTAGAATACTCATTCTGATGTCATTATTTCACCCCTTTTTTCCACAGGTATGTTTTAAATTAATGTCTTTCCTCAACAGGATGACTTGTTTCTCTCCTCAGATTATCTCCGACAGGATTTCATGTTTCTCTCCTCAATTTGTTCATTATCATTTTCTCTTAATTTCTTTCATAACAATTATTATTAGTATACTCATTCTGTTGTCAATATTTCACCTTTTCCTTATGTATGTTTTAACCTTAATTTCTTTCCCCAACAGGATGTCATGTTTCTCTCCACAGATTACCTACGGTCCCAATCCCCCTTTTGTTTCCAGCTTATCCAGACGGTTAATTGATTTCTTAGTCCTATTGTTCACTTGCTTTCAATGTTTTCTTTTCAACACAGGATTCGTTTGATGTCACTTATCCTTTCAATGCAGGTACCTTGATGTTATTTATCCTTTCAATGTAGGTACTTTGATGTTACTGTTACTATTTCTTTCTATGTTATGTGTTTGCATCCATTTTATTTATTGAATTGCTGCTTCATATATAAATTCTGCTGATTTATTCGCTCTTCTCATTCTCCTGACGACGGCCAGAGCATTCTGACCGGAACGTGGAGTTATTCCAACTCACATGGTTGTACCGCAAACCTTTTCTGAATTACAACTTCACCATGCAAACCTTCAAATCCTATATTGTTTGATTTAGTCTATCTTCTTTTCTTTTTTTTTTTGCAGTTGACCATTCGCTTTGTTATCTCTTCGTCCTTATTTTTCTATAATCACAGCCCCCCCCCCCCCCCCCCATAGGAATGGTGCTCACCGGGCTCCAGCAACCCCACGTCATAGTCAGAAATCGTTCGACAGCGCTTTCATTTTTGAAACTTTTGATATTGTTTCCAAATCTTACTATATGTACAAAAAAACATGCATGGTAAAAATATGCGATCACTTGCCATAAATATCAAATTGAATGCTCATTTCAGGCAACTGAATGTTGGTTTCGACGAGCATTCGAATTTGCATCAATTTGGACGCTGTTTTGACGAATTTGACCAGGAAAACCTATATCAAATATATTAAATTTCAGCGACAGACAAAAACACATACACACTCCACCACACACCTTGTGGAGTTTTCCTCTTGTACCTCCAATGAATACCACTGTGTGATGTCTCTCTCGGGTAGTTACAATTGATGTGGGTGTAACACGAGGAATGGTGATGATGGGTGAGGCAGAGAGGGGAACCGTCCCACTGGCATATCGGTAGAGATTCCCCACATTCCCATCATCTTTGTAATAAGCTGTACACTGGAATGAATCTGGCGGTTTGAATGTTCTACCATTCTGTCAGAAAAGAACAAGATAAGTAACTTTATCACAATTTGATGATGCACACACCTTATGGATGTTTCCTTCTGTGTCTCCAATTATCGCCATTGTATGATCTCTCTCTATGGTTGTCACAATTGAGGTAGGTATCACATCAGGAATGGTGATAATGGGTGAGGCAGAGAGGGGAACTGTTCCACTGGCGTATCGGTAGAGGGTCTGCCCGATTCCATCACTTTCATAATAAGCTGTACACTGGACTGAATCAGGAGGTGTAAAATAAGCATTCTGCAATACAGGTGGATAAAAAGGTGATAAGTTATCTATATGATGTCTCTTCAGGTTATCGTCCATTAATGGCGATGCATGGATGAGGAAAAGAGGGGAACCGCACGGTATAAGTAAACAGGGAGATGACAGCATATTGAACAGCGCCATCAAACACCAAACAAACAGCAACAACAAAGATAATTTCATCAACCATTCTTTTTTCATTGATAAATGGAATTTTACATCTCAGTCAAAAGGATGGATAGCTATTCCCGCTTTGCTGCAAAGTGTTGGTGAAGACTTTATATTTTACTATGACCTGAATAGTTTTAATCTTGTAATCCCTGAATGGTTTAAAGGTGTTACTCGGAGATGTACAGACAAATCAAAATGCTATAAATTTGGTATCAACGGAAAGGGGAAGATGCCCTAAAACATTCCATCAACATTCGAAATCAATAGGTTTTCATAAATTAATATTATTCTGTTTCAAATGTGTTCCAAAATATTCGCATATTTTCGCCCCGCGAGCAGTTTCTTTTTCAACCTTGGAAATGTGACGTAATACTCGGGACACCCTTGCTTGCTTCTAGCTAGCTCACGATCAGGTCAATACAGCGCGCGCACATAACGTTTACGGTTCGAGGTAAGCTACTGATTTCCTCCAATCTTTGAAAATCTTGTCGACAAAATGTCTGATTTTGGCCCTGATTCAGATGTTAGAACCTGGAATCACACCGTCATTCCATCAATCACTGGGTGAATCTCTGCAGTAGCCACACACACATATACGATTCATACAGCTACAGTACAGTCAAGTCGTATACCGTAAGCTAGCTGTCCCTAGAATGACGTCATTTTTCTAGTGCAAGAATTCTCGCTTTCGTGGCTCATCTGAGACCCTGTCAGGGGTCTTGAAAAAAAGTCCTGATAATCTTTTTGAACAAGCTTACATCTCTAAAATTTAATTTCATCGTATTCTTTGGGGGATTAGCTTTCCAAAAATGTATAATTTGTCCTATTTCTTATTTTATGGGACATTTTCTCCGGTTATCTGCTTTAAAGAAGTTATGACTAATTGGAGTATAATCCCGCAGAAAAATATTCAAATACCAGACCAAATAACTTAAGAAAATAAATGTATATTACAAGATCAATTTTAAATCCCGTATGAAAGAAAAGGGATTTGTAACGGTAGTGCGTTATGTTACTTGAATTCAGAGGGCCATTACGTTGGAAAGACGCCAAAGGAAAGGCATTAACATTTTATAATATTTTTAACTTCCTGACTGCTACAAGAAAATGCACCAATATGGATTTTTTTTTCTTCAACAAAACTTTTACCCTCTTGTCAAACCAATATGATCACTCCCAATTGTAACTAACGATGGCATTCCCAGGGAAGCAGTTGATATTCCAAAGAATTTTATTATTCATTTTTTTCGGAAGAAAAACAATCCATTAATATCAGATTTATTCACACGTATAAATTAAATTATCAACAGATAACAAAAATGCTAACTCTTCCTTTTCGTATTACTATAGATAAAAAGATACGTGATTTGCAATGTTAAGTCCTTAATGATTTGATTCCTACCAAAGTTTGGCTCTGCCGTATTCACAAAGTAACAATAAGAGAGCGTTCATTTTAATTTGCAAAAGGTCACCCGAAACCTCAGTACATCATTCTTTTCTTTTCCTGTCAAGTCGTTAATAAACTCTGGAATGATCTTAGCGACCTTTGCGTAGAATTTCACATCCCAATTTATGTGATAGAAATTAAGTCTAGGAATATCTACCCTTTTTTTGTTGTTGCTGCTGCTTGGTAAACAATACATTTTAGGTTGCGGTATGGCGATACAAAGCCTACTCTCCTCCACTTTTGGAATTATGCACAAATTACATAATAAATTCTGGAATAATTTTAGCACTGTGTGTATCAGTAATTCATTCAGAACAGAACAATTGCCGTTGTGCATCGCAGCTGAAGTTTTAGAGCCCCTCATTTAACCCAGACTCATGAATAATTAATGACAACGAGTAGCAAAAGTTTGGCAGAATGACAGGTGTGATGTACCATGGTGTTTGTTGTGCTCAGAATTATATATCTGACACGCCAATTTGTTTGACCTTGATTTTTAAAGAGGTGAAAATCTAATTAAATATTCAGTATTATTTTAAGAATATTCATAAAGGATATTTCATTTCACAGAACTTTTCCAAATAAATTGTATACCCTCAAATTTACAATGTGAAACCAGTCTGATACGAATTTTTAAAAGTGTCATTTTTTTCTAACAACTACCCAGGTCGAAAATCCCATAGAAAAACCAGTAGAAAATTTCTACTGGTTTCTACAGGTCAATTACTTATTGGTTTGTACTGTTTTTACTGGTCAATATCTACTGGTTTGAATATGGAAAGTGGACCCCCTAACCAGTAGAAACCAGTAGAAACCCGTAGAATTATTTTTAATGGCTCCATTAGAAAACCAGTAGAAATCTCTACTGGGACCATTACAAACCAGTATAAAACCAGTATAAGTTTCTACTGGAACCAATAGAAAATAGTAGAAAAACTTACAAGGACCATTCGGAGACCAGAAGGAATCACTTCTAAATACATTAGGATTCCAGTAGAAATTTCTAATGGTTTTCCAAGAAATTTCTAATGGTTTATAAGAAATTTCTAATGGTTTAAAAGAAATTTCTAATGGTATCATCCAGGAATTCTACTGTAAACCTACTAGAACCATTAGGAGACCAGTAGGAATCACTTCTAAAGCCATTAGGATTTCCAGTAGAAATTTCTAATGGTTTCAGCCAGGATTTCTACTGGATTCCTACTTATCTCATAATGGTTCCAGTACAAAATCCTACTGGTCTGCTATTGGTTTCAATACAATTTCCTACTGGTTTGTACTGTTTTTTTACTGGTTTGACTTAGTTTTTTTAACACCCTGCTGAAACCATTAGACTTGACTGGTTTCTAATGGTATTTAATGGTCTTCAGAACGATTAGACTTTACTGGTTTCTAGTGGTTTATACTGGTTTGACTTAGTGTTTTTAACACCCTGTATAAACCATTAGTCTTGACTGGTTTCTAATGGTATTTACTGGTCTTTAGAACCATTAGACTTTACTGTTTTCTACTGGTTTGACTTATTTTTTTTAACACCCTGCTGAAACCATTAGACTTGACTAGTTTCTAATGGTATTTAATGGTCTTCAGAACCATTAGACTTTACTGGTTTCTAGTGGTTTGTACCCAACTTGCTGAAAACCATTAAATGCAACTGGTTTTTATTGGTCTTTACTTGTCTCCTCAACCAATTGACTCTAATGGCTTTTAACAGTTTTTACTGGATCACCAATAGTCTCTACTGGTCTTTAAAAACACAATAGAAACCAGTAGACGGTCACTACTGGTTTCTACTGGTTTCTATGGGAATTTCGACCTGGGTAGTAACTACAATTGGCAGCTTTGAACACCAACAGTGGCATGATATCTGACTGGATACAGAGGTAAGTGCAGATGCAAATATAGAGATGTGATGTGTCCATTGTTGCATTGGTGTCATTTTTTCAACCACGTATGATACACAACCCTTTAACTTAATTATTTTGTTCTAAGAATCTAAAATGTCTATGATTCATTTCTATTTGCAGATAGGTTCCATCTTAAAATTACCTGCCAAAAGCGAATATTTTCAGAGCTAATGAAAATAAATGACTTGACGACATACAGATTCTACCTTTACAGATGTAACCGCACAGGCGTAAATAACAGAAAATTAAAACAACAAAAACTGCCACATAATGATCATAATTGTTCATTTTGACCGAGATCCTTGTTGAGAAATATCTATGATTATTCTTGGCAAATATTTGTATTTACTTACTGAATTGCACATGCTGTAATCTAGGTAATCGTTTCGTGTTCCCTTGCTTGTGTCTCCCTGAATACACCCCAACACAGCACCTTCAAAGCTCTGCTGGACATCACTCATCTTATAGACACACAGGGCAGATGAACTCGCACTTGAAAACACAGCATACAATATGGCATCAGTACTGTTGATACTCAATGAGTCAGCTAGCTGGGATCCTGCTGGTCCGATATGAGCAGAATGGATCATATCATGAGATCCACACTGAAGTCTTATCTCTGTGTAAGATGCAAAATCACTATCTAACGAATTACGACAGAGACGTCCCAAACACACATTGCCTATGCGAGACATGAAATAATAAAGATACTCCTCATAAGCAATCACATGTCTGAATAGGTTCTCTTGGGAAGAGGGTTCTACGCTTTGTGCTCTATCCAGATATACTAGGTTGTGCTTTGAGATAAAGGGGAGGTAGCTTCTGCTGACTCCTGTGAATAAGTAAAACGCCCCATTTGGAGTACCAGCACCATTCCTTACAAAGTCAGCACCTAAAACAACAGCTCCAACAGGGGGTACATCTTCTTCTCTTGTTACAATTCGCTGCCCCGCGTAAAAATTGCTTCTTACTACATCATGTGATATATTAGTCAAGCTCCTAGTCTCACAGTAACCGTCACAGCCTCCGCAAGTGATGAGCTTATAGTTAGGTGATGGAGCTACAAGAAGAAGTTTATTATTATTGCTTCTGTCCCGGTTTGGATCAGGACACGTTCCAATATTCACTGTGTGTTTGAGAGTCAGGTCTGAGTTGAGTTGATAAAGCCTCTCACGTGCTCCAATATAGACATCTCCAGTGACGTTGTTGATAGTGATGTGGTTGAATGGTAGGATTTGGTCTGGACTGGTAAAAGATGATACCAGATAGGACGAGAGAGGAGCTGAGTGGATCAACGGAAGGATAAGCAGCAGACAGAGCAGCAAGATCCTCGGACTTGAGACTTCTCGTCGAGCCATTGTCCCCAGCTATTTCATATTTTGTTCTGTCGAAGTAAAAAACGATGATTCTATTGGCCAATGGAAATAATTTAACATGAGTACATGACACAAATAACATTTTCTGTGCATTTTTTAAATTGTGATTAAAATCAGGAACTATACATCTTGGGTCATGGTAATGGCCAGTGGAGGATCTACATAAGAGGAAAACCGGCCCTTACCCCCCCCCCCCCCCCTTGAAACCCAAATGGCTTAGGCCTACCTTATAAGTACAGAATTTTTAAAAAATGCCCCCTTTACTGTGTACTTTTACGGCACTGTGCCCCCTCTTTTACAAAATCCTGGATCCGCACCTGGTAATGGCATTGAATTTCGAGAGAAACTAGCTCAGCATTCTCGTCTGTTTATAATGCATTAGGAAGATTACGCGACATGTGTCCTGTATGACATATTTCAACTCAGTACAAGCGAAAGTAATGTAGCAAGACGAAATGTGAAGCAAGTGGGTACAGACAGCACGAATGTTATAAATGTCAAACTTTGTACCAATGTGAAGTAAACACGACATTCACTGTGAAAACTAAAAGCGAACAAAACAAGCAGAAAGAGGAAGTAAAGCACGAAAATAATATAAGATAATAATATAGAGGATTTTTAGCACGAAAAAACCCCACCATCAAGTTAAGAGACGATACTAGAAATGAGTTCTATAACACATCCCAAAGTTGTTTAACTGTGACAGTTTTGATGTCTATGGTTCAGACGCGGCTATTGCCAATACGCAACTTGTGGTGAAAACTGGCAGCTAGCTTCAGTCTGTCAGTACTTATGGGTATGAACTATAATAGACATCGAGCCTGTCACAAGTAAAGGGCTTTAATTCAAACCATTCTGATGAAATCATTCAGCATGAGACAATACTATTCAACAGATCAAGTATTGAATTCACTCAACTAAAACAAAGTGCAGGGGCTCAACTTCCAGGAAACAATATACACAATATCTTAACTTACCTATTTAATCTTCAACCCTTGTGCTGTGATTTCAATTTAACCCACACTAACTTTATATGCTATGTACGAAGTAGCTACCCATGATTCATGAACCGCCACGTACGCAGGTGCTATGAATATAAAGTATTTATATCATGACTGTATATTCATTCGTGGTTCAATGAGTCTGATTTGGCACGGTGCCCCGTTTTATTCGCACTGTTCATGATATCAGCTAAAGAGAAGAACGTTTCTGTGTTTGCTGATTTCTCGTGACCCCTCTTGTCCTCAGGGTCTATCAATATTGAATCCCAGTTTAACAAAAATAACCAGGGCAAGTTCGAAATATATCATATGCGCACTATTGGCATTCTCACTTGAAGACAATTCTAAATAAATTGGGAACATTTTGACAGCCCTATCGAATTTCCCAGTTTATTTTGTTTATGAATTGTACGATTTTCCTGAAAATTAACTAGGAGTGAAGGGGAATGGTGCAAAAGAAGCGGTAATAAAAATATTAATAATAACATGTGTTTACCCAGGAACCCTCTTCAGCATCAATGCTGTTCTTCCTGATGGACCTGCAACTGTAATTACCCCAGCAAAGCCAGGTCCCCATTTACACCTGGACGGAGAGGGACAATTATGGGTAAAACATCTTGTCCAAGGATGTCCCCAAATAGCGAGGATCGAAACCAAGACCTCTCGTATGAGAGTGCAGAACCCCAAGAACCTTCACCAATATACCACAGTGCTTCTACAAAGCAGTATCATACTTCTCTCACTCGTTTACATGATATGAATACGAAGCTTTATTCAAAGATGTTTTGCTAAGGAACAACTGACGCGGAAAACATTCTTTTATATTACATCTGATGAGACATTCATATGAAATGTTTTAAAAATATGTTCATGGTCACTATCTCGATCTTTTCCTATAGAGAAAAAATGTTCTATAAATGGAAATATATGTCATATACAATGACACACCGACCTATATTCTAAACTGCACTGTACAATCTATGGGAGAGCTGTTACAACGTGTTACACTATAATAATTCTAGAATGTTCCAACGTATCTAAGAGCTGATATCTCGATTGTATACATGTCAGATATAATTAGAAACTCTTTTTTAAGGTTACTTATTTTTTGCAGATTTCCTTCTTTAAGATTTAACTTCTTTATCCTCATTATTCACGATCTTTATACGCTCATTTTGTCGAAATGATTATTCATTTTAGAAACTAAGAAATTCAATCACCTTACAATGCAAACGTACCAAACAGCAACAAAAGAACCTTATTTCAAGCACGCCCTAGATCCTCCTGATCCATTTCAGTGTTTTCAGTATCCACACCAAAACCGTTTGCATGCCGATTTCTCATCCATAGTTTATACATCTAAAATTTTAATAGAGTATCCATGGCCTCTTTGTATCTTGTTCAGATTCGGTTGCCTTGGTAACGCTGGTATCAACATATGGATATCTGCTATACTTTATTGGTGTTCGTCCAAATTGGTTTTCGATTCACACCATATACCTCTTGATCACATCGCACGACTCAAGATAATACTTTCCACTGATTCAATCATTATCGTCAATACGTTCGGAAGTTTCACAAGCGGTATTCGGAATGAAGGTAATAATTTGATTGCGAAACAGTTTAAAACGTTTGAAAAATGCAAATGCAATAGATTAATTCATTTCGTTTTCATATTTTGAAAATTTTTCAGTAAATTTAATCATTTCAGTTTTCGTTAAAGTCATCGATTTTGTGACAAAAGTATAATGTACTTTGGTGGGGGTAGTGTGCTTATCTAAGGCCAGATGCCCACATTGTAAAATAATACATTTCTGACTTTCTTTATTTTAAACAATTTGAAATATCTTAAGCTTAACATGTAAGCATACTAAGTTTATGATAAGCTCAACAGCCGATTTTGTACTGTATGAACAGGTGATATTTGTTGATGGTCGCACAATCTTTTCAAAGTTAATATAGGATTTGAAGGTTTGCATGGTGAAGTTGTAATTCAGAAAAAAGGTTTGCGGTACAACCATGTGAGTTGGAATAACTCCACGTTCCAGGTCAGAGATGCTCTGGCCGTCGTCAGGAGAATGAGAAGAGCGAATAAATCAGCAGAATTTATATATGAAGCAGCAATTCACTTATTAAAATGGAGGCAAACAATAACATCACGGAATTAGTATAGAAAGAAATAGTAACAGTAACATCAAAGTACCTACATTGAAAGGATAAATAACATCAAGGTACCTGCATTGAAAGGATAAGTAACATCAAACGAATCCTGCGTTGAAAAGAAACATTGAAAGAAGTGAACAATAGGACTTAAGAAACCAATTAACCGTCTGGATAAGCTGGAAACAAAAGGGGGATTAGGACCGTAGGTAATCTGTGGAGAGAAACATGACATCCTGTTGAGGAAAGAAATTAAGGTTAAAAACATACATATGGAAAAAGGTGAAATATTGACACCAGAATGAGTATACTAATAATAAATGTTGTGAATGAAGTGGACCGGGCTGGCTGTGGAGTTAAAGGTGAAAAAACAATGGTAATGAACAAATTGAGGAGAGAAACATGAAATCCTGTTGGAGATAATCTGTGGAGAGAAACAAGTCATCCTGTTGAGAAAGACATTAAGGTTAAAAAACATACATTTTTTTTTCCACAATTGCTTCCCTCAACAGGATTTCATGTTTCTCTCCTCAACTTGTTCATTACCTTTGTTTTGTTGTTTCATTCATAACATTTATTATATTCATCATTAGGATACTCTTTCTGATGTCATTATTTCACCTTTTTTTTCCACATGTATGTTTTTTCATATGAGGTTTCCCGTTACTACCTTCCCATGTTCCTACCCACAGTCATTTTCAAATTCAAATGATAAGTTGGTAAAATTTTATTCTCAATTGACATAATAACTTCTAAATTCGTTTATCTCAAAATTACACATTTTAATTCATAACTCATATTGTTTCTACCTATACTCATATTATATGTTTAAATATAGGGGGAAAATAAATCTAATTTGACACACACACACACACCTCTACACACCCACGTTTACATGGCTTTACTTCCGAGGACAACTATTGTTCCTCTATTGTTACTCGTCCTCGGACAGTCGACGGAATAAGGCATACATTCATTGTTCGACGTTCGAGGACTATTGTCCGCCTTCCGAGGACCATTGTTGTCATGATTTTTTTTTTGTTCTCTGTCCGAAAATGTCCTCGGACATAATGCTAAACAAACGCACATTGATTTGTGGGGAACTTTATTGTTTTCTCCTATTGTATTTTGTACCCCGCAAGCACTTCTCCTATATTGTATTCTGTACCCCCACAAGTATGACGGAATAAAGGCCATCATTGTGCTCTATTCTCTGTACCCTACAACTCAATCTATGTAAACCCACACACACACGCACACTGTCTCTGTTCTAATTCTGTCTCTCTCTTTCCCTCCTTATCTTTGTTTATCACGCGCGCAGACACACACACACACACACACACACAAGAACTTTCTCTGTTCCAATTCTCTCTCCTATCTTTGTTTATCACGAGCGCACATAGACACGCACACACACTTTCTCTGTTCCATTCTTCTCTCTCTCTCTTTCATTGTCTGTCCCATATACAATGATATATAGCCAATTCCTTCATTGTCTTTTTAACTCCAACTACTTAAGATGCTAAAACAAATCTTTGAAAAGATTGCATATCTTTATTCAAACTGTATATTTTGTACCTTATATTACTTTGACCAAACAGCTTGTTCCAAGTTGGATTCAGCCTTTCGTTGCTTACATTCTGCTACAGTCAACAGGTAAGCTATGGTAATGATTTATTATTTTAAACACAATTCATAGTTTGGGAGAGACAACCGCCCCCTCGAATTCCTCTCATTTTTATTTGATAAGCTACAAGGAACTAACAATTCTAAACTGCCAAGGGTTATTTTACTATTATTATTATTATTATTATTATTATTATTATTATTATTATTATTATTATTATTATTGAATATATCATAAAGAAATGTGAGAAAATTACAATGCCCCGACCGGGACATTGTTTATGTCCCGGTCTATATATATATATTTAATTACAAATTCAAATTGTTCTCTATAGAAATTCGTTAGCATGTATTTGCCCGACTTTAGAGGGAAGACCTGTCTCATTGGTAGGCCATTATATAGCGTACGCATGGAATTGGTATGGATGTACCCCCTACGCTCGATGGAAAGAGAGGGGCTATATGTGAGATTGTTACTTTGCTTCGACGGGAGCCCGGATGCGCGTTTACGTTTTACAACCAAGCCTAGGCAGATTTCGCATTTTTCATACTAATACGGTTTATTCCGTCAAGACTAATCTGCATGAATATTCATGAAAACGAACTATAGCGATATAATAAAACGAGCAAGGGCATCGAGCAGCTGCTGTGTGTGGCGCAATCGGATAATCCAGTCCTCTCTTGGTGAAAGAACCACGAGTTCGAACCTCGGCAGAAGTTTATATTACGAAATTTTCTTTTGCTTATTTAAAAATAAGGTGACTGACACTATGAACACGGTGACAAAGAGAGCGGACAATTTATGCAGCTGCTCATTGTACCCTCCACAATAGCTGTAGTAAACAAAAGGACATCCCTTCACTGCTATTATGTGACACCTGTTCTACATATTTTTACAGGATAGCAATGAATGGATGTTCTTTTGTTAACCAGTGCAATTGTGAAGGGTACAATTAGGAGCAGCATAAATTATCCGCTTCTTTGTTCGTCATGTTCATAGTGTGAGTAAGAAAATACAAGTCCGATACAAGAAAATACAAGTCCGATACTTGTAGTCTGTTTCAAAGTCTTCAAAAAGGGGTTTCTGCCTAGGCTTGGTTGCAAAAAAGAAAGGATAGCTCAGTTGGTAGAGCACTGGTCATGTAATCCAGGGTCCCGGGTTCGAATCCCGGTCGGGGCATTGTAATTTTCTCACATTTCTTTATGATATATTCAATTTACTTCAATCCTATCAATTATGATATTTAATTATTATTATCATTATCATTATTAATATTACGTACATCTTCGAGTGGAATATAGAACAACTTGAGAGGTGGACACGATGAATGATTATATTCTTATGTGCTACCCTTAAATAAGGTCCTGTCACACCTTAAAGGAGAATTACGCTCAAAAATAAAGACGATAGTGTTCAAAGGTGTTATTTATTCCTACTTGTTAGACTATATGGCTTCGCGTCAAAATATACGAGATCGATACGAATCAAGATTTTCTGAGCAAAATTTACCATCTGCTAGCAATATGTATCGTCTGCTAGCAGCACATGGGGGCTGCCATTTTGTTTATGTGTACAAGAAGATTTTCTTAATCCAAATGCTCAATTGCCTTTCTCAAAATTAAAAACCCATTTGAGATTAAAAATATAGAATAGATATGTCAATTTATTTTTAAACTTTCTGTTGAAAATCGATATTCGCTTAATAGATTTCTATTTTCTCCATACTGGACGTATGGGACGGAGCAAATTAATTCAAATTTTATGGATGCTTCTTCCCTGAGCATCTATAGCGGCAAAATATGCATTCACCTGCTTTCGGATAATGGACTTGAAAAGTCAGAATGCATGCTGCATATATTATGTTCTGCTCTGTTTGGCAAACCCAAGAAAATAGATTTTTGTTAAGAAAAACCGGACAATTTAAAAGTATCATTATAAAGATTTAATTTTTATAATACATGTAAACACCCACTTTATATTTTTCGTCACATATGGGATTTTAGGTAATGAAGAAAATCAATTTAGGATTTGGATTCAAAATATCTTCCTGACTGGAACATTTCTCAATGGTTCATGTACAACTCCAAATCAGCAAAAAAATGGCAGCCCCCATGTAAATGAGTAGGAGACGATACCGGGTGTTGGAATATCTTTATTTATACCCTTTTCTGATATCTTATTAGAAAATGATTTAGGCCAATAAGTAGGAATATATTACACCTTCCAATATAAGTAAATTTGTAATCGGGTGTTAATTCTCCTTTAACGATTTAGCAAGCGTGTGCCGACGTACCAAAATTTCTCAAAAGTGAGCTATCTAGCACTGGCGGATCCGGGGGGGAGGGCACTTCCAGCTCTTGCCCCCCCCCCCCCCCCCCCTTTTTTTGAAGAAAAGTATGCATATTGACCATGAAGGATCCGCCATTTTGTCGATTGTGCCCTGAATACTCGACCCAGGCCGAATTGGAGAACAGCTTACGCTGACTCTACCCTTCTTTTCTCGAGTCTAGTATCTGACTCCTGAGTCAGAGTTAACACCATAGTTCAACTGATGACATGAAGCTTGGAAGCACGAACACAGCTCCTTGTCCAGTACAGACAAATGCTGGTGACAGCTGGAAACGCTGGAAACGCACAAAATTGCCACGCCCAGTTTAAAACTAGCAGCTCAAACATGCTGCCATTCGCCTAGCTGCACCTAGCAAACTCCTAGCAGGCAAACTGCTGCTGCTGCTGCTGCTGCTGCAAGACACCACAGATAGGTCTTGTCTTCCCAAAATCAAAGCTTCAAGTGACCAAACTAGCCACCCCTAATGTTACACCCTACCAAAGAATTTAGGATTTCCCATACCTTACTATCTCCTAGCAACAACCCATAAAAGGAACCTACATGCCAATCTTGCATTAAACCTGTGCTGAATTAAAAAGAACATGAATAAAATTATCCCAAAAGCACTGGCCTGTGTCAGGCCATTCAATAAGCTGCCTGCTACATACATGACTTAGAACAAAAGACATAGCCAGGTGCTACATCTAGGGCAGTCAGTCAAAGTGGCTGAATTAATTAGCAACTAAAAGGAGAGATAGACATGACTTGTAACACGACCCCCCAATTCCAGAAAATATTTCATATTTTCTCAACAAATCTACAATCATTTCTATCTTACCTAAAACAAAGTGATAACCGAATTTCACTATTCTCGACACATACAATTTACATCTAAATATCATGCACTCTTTGTAAAGCATGTATTCTTGCAAATCTACACTATCAGAACTAAAATGCTATCTCAAAGGAAATTAAGGCAACTTAACATAGCCTATTTCTCTTCTACAAATTTAGTCTATCTTGCTATTCTGCTGAGAAAATCGGCTCCTACATTATCTGAGCCGCGGATTGCCTCAATCCGAAACCTAAAGGGTTGAAGGGACAATGCCCACCTCATCACTCTGCTATTTGTACATTTAGCTTGGTTGAGGTAGACGAGCGGGCGGTGATCGGTCTCGATCGTGAATTCTGAACCTTCTAGGAAAACCTGAAATTTGCTGATGCCCCAAACTAGTGCTAGACATTCTCTCTCTACTGTAGAATATGCCTGCTCACGGGGTAAAAGCTTCCTACTTGCATAGGCTACGGGAAACTTGTCATCACTACTCTCTTGCAGTAAAACTGCACCAACTCCAGTTGACGAAGCGTCGGTGCGCAATATGAACGGTTTTCCTAGGTTGGGTAGACTAAGGATAGGGGCTGAACTGAGGCAAGTTTTCAGTTTCTGGAAAGCTTCCTCATCTTGTTCACCCCACGTAAGCTTGTTTGGCTTACGACTCTTTGTCAGATTCGTGAGTGACGCTGCAATGGATGCGAAAGCTGGTATAAACTTGCGATAATAACTTGCAAGCCCAATGAAGGATCGCATCTCCTTCTTGGTTTCTGGTCTAGGGGCGGTGAGAATTTTCTCTACCTTGTCCTGTTGAGGCTTTAGCTTGGCCTCTTCTACTACATGGCCTAGGAACTCTACTTGTCTACCTCCTATTTGACATTTGCTAGGTCTAGCTGTGAGCCCTGCCGACCTCAGTCTAGCAAAAAGTTCATGTAGAACTTGCAGGTGCTCTTCCCACGTACTAGTGTGGACAAGTACATCATCTAGGTAATTATGGACATGGGGCATCCCTCGCAAAAGCGCTCTCATGACCCTACTGAAAGTCGCGGGCGCATTTACTAGCCCAAAGGGCATGACCCGAAATTCATAAAGTCCACTAGGACTTCGAAATGCGGTCTTCTCCTTCGCATCATTGGAGAGTGGTATCTGCCAATAGCCTTTTGACAGATCCAACTTAGAGAAGAACTTTGAACCTGACAAATTTGCAAAAATCTCATCTGGATTAGGTAATGGTTCTGCGTCAAAGACTGTAATGCGGTTAAGCAAGCGAAAATCAATACAAAACCTGTAACTTCGGTCAGGCTTTCTAAAACTATGGGGGATGAATACGGAGAGTCCGACGGTTCTATTACCCCCATTCTGACCATCTTTTGTGTTTCTTCCTCGATTACATTTTTCATAGTATGAGGAACAGGATACGGCCTCTGCCGTATTGGGTCAGATGACGTGAGCTTTATTGAATGCTCTCCTAAATTTGTCCTACCTGGGACATCGGTCAGAACGTCTTGAAAACTATTCAAGAGTGACTTAGCCTGATCTAGTTGCACATCAGTCATATCAGAACTAAAGGAAACATCATTAACTGTCTCTGTGGGTTCAAAGACCGGAAGTTGTATGCCTACTTTGTGAGACATTGGATCAGAGCCTAGAGTGTGGGACACCTCTTCTTCAGACTCTACTATATGATCACTATCATCTATAATGGTGGCTTGTGCACCAATCTCTACACTAGCTTCAGAATTTGGCTGAGCTTTCTCCTGACTTACATCTACATCTCTCTCAATATACTTCTTAAGTATGTTAGCATGGAACGTTTTCATTGTTCCATTCAGGTCTAGTCTATAGTCCTGATCACTCAATTTGTGAACCACAGTAAACGGTCCTTTCCACTGAAGGAGCATCTTATTGTGATCTGTTGGTAAGAGAAGGAGCACCTTCTCACCTGGCCTAAACTTCCTATCTCTACTTTTTCTATTGTAGTACTTAGCACTCCTAGCCATGGACTTTTTGAGTTCATGCTGAGCTGCATCTAATGTAGTCTCTAGACGTTCTCTAAGATCTATCGTGTACTGATACTCTGTCTTAACTTCATCATTAGGTTCCTGACCTGACCAAAGTTCTTTCAAGATTGAGAGAGGACCTCTCACGCTGCGGCCATAAATGAGCTCGAATGGGGAAAAACCCATTGATGATTGTGGAGCCTCGCGATACGCAAACAAGACAGACGCAAGGTAACGATCCCAATCAGAGGGACGGTCGGCGCATATCCTACGTAGTATCTGCTTTAGAGTCCCATTAAAGCGCTCTACTAACCCATTACAGGCTGGGTGGTACGGCGTAGTTGTGAGCTGCTTAAGAGACAGTAGCCTACTGACCTCGCGCATTAGACTGGAGGTGAATTGAGTGCCCTGATCAGACAAGATCTCGCTTGGCACACCAACTCGCGCAAAAATGTCTACTAGTGCTTCTGCTACGGTCACGGTTTCAATGTTCGTAAGAGCCACCGCCTCGGGATATCGCGTTGCGCAATCTACAACTGTAAGGATATACCTATTCTTGCGCGCTGTAATAGGATGAATGGGGCCCACTAAATCAACAGCCACACGCTTAAACGGCACATCAATGACAGGCATCTTACCTAACGGAACACGGGGTACCCTACCTCTAGGTATGGTCCTTTGACAGATATCACACGATTGACAGAATCTACTAACGTCAGAACTAACCCCTGGCCAATAGAAATTTGACAAAACTTTATCACAAGTTTTCTTACTACCTTGGTGGCCTCCCATAAGTCCTTCATGAGCTAGTTTAATCACATGCTTACGATACTCTTGTGGGAGTACCAGCTGGGTAACTGTATTACCAGCCATCACACTCTTTGGTTCAAACTTTCGATAGAGCAAACCATTCTCTATATAAAAGTGGGAATCACTTCCACTACTATCAGGACTAGATTTAGCATATGACCTAATCTTTTCAAGTGTTTTGTCTTCCTGCTGAGCATTTCTGATATCATCAGGAGACACATGTGGAATGGGCAAAGGAACTTTAAGAGCCCTGGGTGGTTTCTTAGCTTCCTTACTCTGGGCACGCGTTTGCATTGCCATTCCTACATCAGATCTATAGTTTCCACAGCCACATCAGTACCGACAGCTATATCTACCTTGCTTGTGGGACACCCAAGATTACGACTACTATCTGAAACACTAGTTTCTGTAGCAACATCTAACTTGGACTTAGGATCGATCCCTACTTTACGACTACTCTTTGAAGGTTGTGCATTCTCGACATCTCCCACTATTAAGTCAAAGATTGGGGACTTCATACAAAGAGCTTCAACATCTCCATTATAGAATGGAGAATGTATGTGTACGATAGCTGTGGGATACCTACGAACAGTACCATCAATTAAAACACAAAGTCTAAACCTACCAGTCATTTCATAAGACTTTACTAAGGCCTTACGAACAACAACACCTGAACAACCTGTGTCATGGAGTAGGCTAACTTTATGAGACCCTACGCTACCATCATGCACGGGCATACGCGAGCGCAATTTTTCTTTACATGATGCGCACATTTGCGGGAAGTTTTCAAACTTAACGTTAGCATCATCATACTTTAATATTTTAAAGTTCATTGATGCTGTTATTAAGAACATTCCACTCTCAGTCAGTTCAGTCTGAGTGGATGAAGAAAGACTTGAACATGTGGGACAACTACTATCCTCTTTGTTTTGTTTCTTATTCTGATTATTTTTACGTCTATTTTGACGATCCGATTGTCTTGATCCTACATCTACTAGACCTACACCAGCATGGGATTTAGACTTATTCCAACAACGCTTTGCTATATGTCCTAATCTTCCACAATGGAAGCAAGGCCCTAATGGCCTCCTATCTGTCCTATCTGAACTAGGAGGGGTACTCACTGGCTTCTGGAACCGAACTTCTCGCCATGAGAATCTACAACTGGCCTACTACCAGACATACTTGGTCTAGGACTCTTACGCGAGATTTTGAAATGGCCTCCATGAGCGGCAACATAGACTTCAGCCAATTTCGTAACCTCTTTCACAGACTTAGGGGTGCGTTCTTTCAAAAAGACTGACATCCCTTGACCACATTGGTCCAAAAACTGTTGCCTAATAACTAAGTCTTTGAGACTATCATAAGTCTTTTCAGTATTGGTTAAATCTAACCATCTATCAAAATAGTGCTCTAACCTGACTGCATATTGTTTTGCAGACTCACCAGGCTCTGGCTCTGCAGTACGAAACTTATGCTGAAAGTCCTCAGCAGACATTTGAAACCTCTTCAACAGAGCTTGTTTCAACTCACTATAATTTCCTGCCTCTTCAGGGGACAACCTACTGTAAACATCTAATGCCCTACCTTGTAGTAAAGCTCCTAGGTTAATGGCCCAAGTAGAAGTTGGCCACTTTTGACTTGAAGCGTACCTTTCGAATCGCTCTAAATAAGCGTCCATATTATCTTTGCCATCAACGAAATGAGGCAACTTAGGGGATTTAGTTGAACTATGGTGTGACTCATCACTGGGTAAATCAGACCTAACACTTTGGTTTTCCTTCCTAGCTTTTTCTAGTTCTATTTGTTTGTCTAAGATATCTAGTTCCTGCTGTCTATCCTCTCTTGCTAAAAGTCTATCCTCTCTTGCTACATCTTCCCTTTCCTTAACGAAATCGAACAAGCCTTGACCAATTAAACCAAGTTCCTTCCCTAACTCTAACCACTGTTTGTCCATCTTAAATTTGTACAAGAATAAGACCTAGGTGACAACAAAATTGCACTGCAGCAATTTAACTTCGCGCAAACGAAGCAAGCGACTTACAAAATACAGACCCGTCACCAGTCTTGTCTTGTCTGTACCAACATGGAGCGAATCGCGTTCCAAAACTCCCTGCAAAACGACAAACTACTAAAGAGGTTATACAATGAACAGTTCACATATATATATACCATGTGCGAGAGTAAAGTATTCAAGCAGTTTCTACTCCCGGACAAGCCCCCAAAATGTCACAGCCGATTAAAACTAGCCATTTGCTTGTTGTCCAGAGTAACTGATTGAATACCAGACTCATACAAAATACAATATGAGACATGCATTAAGGGAATTAAGTTTAATTCCAGTCTTCAAAATTCAGTTATATACTTTAACGGTTTACAATGTATAATAGAATATAGTATTCTTCACAAAATGATAATGAATGTAGTTTTAGGTTCAAATACATGGAAATATAACATACATTTGGCTTTTAATGTTTACATGATATTTGCTACTAAAAGAATCGTATCTTATAACCTACTATTGCATTTAACTATTAATGTAGTACTAGAACATTTAGTGTTGGTTTAAGAACCATGACATGTCAGAAAAGATATCACATTTCATGCCAAAGCATAAATGTTACAAAGTTTTAGTCCATAAGATGTTACATAAAACTCGAAATGATAGAGAACCAAGTTGATCTAACAAAGGAAACATCTGATCTTCACCCATAACACTGGTTGCAGACATCTTTCTGCCAACTGAATACTCGACCCCAGGCCGAATTGGAGAACAGCTTACGCTGACTCTACCCTTCTTTTCTCGAGTCTAGTATCTGACTCCTGAGTCAGAGTTAACACCATAGTTCAACTGATGACATGAAGCTTGGAAGCACGAACACAGCTCCTTGTCCAGTACAGACAAATGCTGGTGACAGCTGGAAACGCTGGAAACGCACAAAATTGCCACGCCCAGTTTAAAACTAGCAGCTCAAACATGCTGCCATTCGCCTAGCTGCACCTAGCAAACTCCTAGCAGGCAAACTGCTGCTGCTGCTGCTGCTGCTGCTGCAAGACACCACAGATAGGTCTTGTCTTCCCAAAATCAAAGCTTCAAGTGACCAAACTAGCCACCCCTAATGTTACACCCTACCAAAGAATTTAGGATTTCCCATACCTTACTGGCTCCTAGCAACAACCCAAAAAAAGGAACCTACATGCCAATCTTGCATTAAACCTGTGCTGAATTAAAAAGAACATGAATAAAATTATCCCAAAAGCACTGGCCTGTGTCAGGCCATTCAATAAGCTGCCTGCTACATACATGACTTAGAACAAAAGACATAGCCAGGTGCTACATCTAGGGTAGTCAGTCAAAGTGGCTGAATTAATTAGCAACTAAAAGGAGAGATAGACATGACTTGTAACACACCTTAATTCTCATTCTTGAAGTTAAGATTCTGAAAACATTTATATCTTTACTGAAGTGTCTCGTGCAGCTGCCCAAGCATCAATCAAAACCTGTGGCATGTGGCCCTTTGTACCAATGACGTCATGCCAATCGTCCATGTTAGAAAGTGGTGAAGTAGCTCATTTCATCCCAAAGGCTATACCATCGGATCTATCGTGGTTATCAGATCGTCTCTCAGATTTAGGAGTACCGGAAGATATCCAAAGTTTATATTGTGACGAACCAGGTAGGGTTGATTTCATTGTCAATCTAATTCAAGTGTAAATGAAATATACATGTATTTATTTCCCAGTGACGATATTTTACCAAAATACATGTATACAATTTTTGAGGTTTGTATCGAGAAAGCAAAACACAAATATTTATGTCCGACCTACAATGTTCACTATAATACAATACAATAGCTACTCTTAATGACCTAGCTTGAAAAGAGAGGAAAAGAAGAAAGGGATGGTATGAGATGTGATGTACACTTATCATGAGTTATTCACATAAAGGGCTGGTCACATTTTGTCCCATAACGATAACGAGATTTTCAGTTAAAGGTGCACACTACCATATGGCGATTACGTATGTATGCTTGTGTCTGTTAATAGTAGGGCAGCTCTAGGGGGTACCTCTAATGAAAAATCTCGTTAATCGTTATCGTTATCGGGCAAATGTGACCAGTCCTCAACTCTAATAGAATCGGTGACCATACCGGACTGTTAATACGCCTGTCAAACTGAGTATTTAACCATGTTCCGGATCGACATTTCAATTAAGAGTGTGCCAAATTGAAAACGAGAATTGTTATTGGTGGATCGTGATATTCTTTATTCATTTTTGTCTTTTATGATTTTTTTCTCGATGTACCTTTATTTTCAGCATGTATCTCTACTCCATGTCTTCATGGAGGAACATGTACGGAGACAGCCAAAGGATTCATCTGCTCGTGCGTAGATGGCTATCGTGGCGAAAGGTGTGAATATGGTAAGTGAGAGGTGTGTGTACGGTAAGTGAGAGGTGTGAGTACGGTAAGTGAGAGGTATGAGTGTGGTGAGAGGTGTGGGTACGATGAGAGGTGTGAGTGTGGTAAGTGAGAGGTGTGAGTGTGGTAAGTGAGTGGTGTGAGTACGGTAAATGATAGGTGTGAGTACGGTAAGTGAGAGGTGTGAATACGGAGTGAGAGGTATGAGTGTGGTGAGAGGTGTGGGTACGATGAGAGGTGTGAGTGTGGTAAGTGAGAGGTGTGAGTACGGTAAATGAGAGGTGTGAGTACGGTAAGTGAGAGGTGTGAGTACGGTAAGTGAGTGGTGTGAGTACGCGGTAAAGGAGAGCTAAGTGTGAGTACGGTAAGTGAGAGGTGTGAGTGTGGTGAGAGGTGTGGGTACGATGAGAGGTGTGAGTGTGGTAAGTGAGAGGTGTGAGTACGGTAAATGAGAGGTGTGAGTACGGTAAGTGAGTGGTGTGAGTACGCGGTAAAGGAGAGCTAAGTGTGAGTACGGTAAGTGAGAGGTGTGTATAGCCTACGGAGTGAGAGGTATGAGTGTGGTAAGTGAGAGGTGTGAGTACGGTGAGTGACTGGTGTGAGTACGGTAAGTGAGAAGCGTGAAGTGCGGTAAGTGAGAGGTATAAGTATAAGCGAGAGGGATGAGCATAGTAAATGAGAGCTAAGTGTGAGTATGGTAAGTGAGTGGTGTGATTACGGAGTGAGAGATCTGAGTACGGTAGGGGAAATCCAGGAGAGTTGAGCTACTTTTTTCATAATGGGCCATATTTCCCCAAATCTGAATTAGTGAAGAGCCGACCCTTCTAAAATAAGAGGCTAACGAACGAGAGACAGAATTTTCTGTCTATCCTTTACCAATTACCATACTCACACCTCTCACTTACCGTACTTACGCCTCTCACTTACCGTACTCACACCTATCATTTAGGCTACCGTACTCACACCTTTTCGGTCTAGGAAATGAGAGCTAGGTGTGAGTACGGTAAGTGAGAGGTGTGAGAGGTGTGAATCATGAATCATGAATTGACTCGATTTTATTCTTCAATTTGCTGTCTCCTTATCTCTTCTCACCTGGTATTTTAAACCAACAGATGCATTTATCCATACCCTGGGACTTCTTGCAGGAAGTCAGAATGAAGGAAGAATCGCTTTCACTTCTCGCTCTGATCCTACCACATCTATGCTAATCCACCAAGAACAATGGAACAGAAACTCGTCTCAACTGGTGTGCCGATATCTTGGATTTGAAGGTATCTACTACAAAGTATCAAATATGGTTATTCACAGTATCCGCTGCCCTTCAATTCTATCCACATTTTAGCAGTTGCGAGCACTCTTTACGGGACGATGAACTGCTCAAGCCTTTCCCTTTCAAATATATCTAGACGTCCCTGATACGCAATCCCCCCCCCCCCCCCCTTGTTTGACTAAGGTGCAGAAATATCAATATAACATTTATGGGTGCCAAGATAATTTCTCCCTCCCCTTCCGTCCGGGGAGCATTCTGCCCATGTCATTCAATTTATGATACACCACTGCAGTTGTCAACCATACTCCTATTTATCTTCAGTTCTCTATCTGATTAAACTATAGGTGTGTTCGCAACAGTTAGTGGCATGCAGTTCGAGTCATCGTCCGTAGATGCTTCCACTGAAGCTGCAGCAGTGCTATGCCCTCCTGATGCCACGAACATTACTGAATGCTGGTACAGGGAGACAAGGGAGGAAAAGATGGAGGAAACTGTTGCCATTGTTTGCTGTCCCTGTAAGTAGATGTTGTTGTTATTTTTTTTTGTCAACCTCTGGTCATCCTCGAAATGTCACTATGCTTGCGGTTGTAAGGAGATCTTTGTATACCGTTTTTTAAAGAATAGAACAAAGAAAATATAACAACACTAACTATGAAATTGAAAATTTGAGAAGTCATTAAGCAGTGTTGATCGTTGATTTGAAGTTAGAATCGTACCAAGCTGGCCAAGTATTTTAAACATAAAATTAATCAGGGTATATACATGTATGAAGAAATTATTCGAATGAGAATATGTTAAATAAAGGCGTACGAGGCCGGGGGCTAGGGGCTATAGGTCACCCCTCCCCCTTAAAATCTGGGGAGCCGACAAGATTAGGAAGGGTTGCAGAAGCAAATTATGCCATTTGGCATTCTTTCCACGCCAGACGCGGAAAAAGGTGTGAATCATCGTTTCTTAGGACATTACTATGAATCTCTGCGTATTGACTGCAGTCCTACCTGGGAGCATTGGCGCCTCTTGGGGGGGGGCACTTCTGGCCCTTCCCCCCCCCCCATTCGGACGGAAAATATACATTGTGCCCCTCCCCCTTTTAGAAAGATTTTTTTGGGGGGGGGGCTTGTCAGAGAATTATGGAGGGAAGATGGACCCCCATACCCCACTGAGTGACTTTTTTTTTTAAATACGGGTTTACCTTTTCCAAAAGTTTACAAACCTGCATTTGTGTGCAGCCCCCCCCCCCCCCCCCCCCTTATATAAAATCCTGGATCCGCTCCTGCCTGGGAGTGTCCTAGGAATCAATCGAGAAAGTCGCGAAATGCCTCCGAAAATGCTGATCGTAGCAGGACACCTCTAGGATCACACCAGGAGTGGTTAAATCACGGACTAGGACAATAAGGATGATTTTCCAACAACCATTTAGCTATGCGGACAATATCAGGAAATAATGCAAGGTTATAAATTCGGCGCCGACCTTTTTTTTTTTCTCATATTCCTGCTAGCCGTCAGTTTTGAATCTGCCCGCACCGCGGAGGCTGTCAGGAGCGTTTGGCGAAAGTGTTAAAGAAAGGCGGGATGTCTTGATGATATCCGCACGACAATGCAGACAAGTTGCCGAAGATATCAGGCGATTCATTTCTGCATCCAAATTTTGGTCGCGGAAATTTTGCCCTCTCCCGAAGTACGGAAACGCCGGGAAATGTTAGGAATGATAAAGACAGTGATAGTAGATGCTAAATAATAAAGTCTCGCTTTCTTTCTTTGTACTAGTAAACCGGTGCAATGAATTTGGTTATTCACTCGGCCTTGAGAGCGGAGCTGTCCCTGACTCTGCTTTCAATGCATCAAGTTGTTATTCGAATACCCGTTGCAGCCAGCATGCTCGCCTCAATGGAAATTCTGCCTGGATCCCAGGTGATAGAGACCAGGACCAATGGATCCAGGTCCAGTTTAAGTCTATCTACATCATCACCGCTATTACCACACAGGGCAAACAGTACAGTGCAAGGCACGTGACATCATTCGTTGTCTCATCGAGTCCAGACAACGTTCATTGGGTGTATTATCACCTCAATGGTCAGATCAAGGTATTTGAAGAATTTTCCTAAAGATGCAAGGTCCCTATTCTTAAAAGTTTTAAAAATTATATAATTTTGTATAACTATATAATTCATGGTGTAACTCTGAAAAACTAAATATACAAACGGATTCAAGTTAGGTAAATGTTTTATTTTATTTTGTTATAAATTTGGTACTATACTGTAAAAAAAACTGTCTGTAATTTTACAGCACATCTGGTGTCAGGAGAGTCGCCATAACTTCTGATTTAAAAATACAGATTAGTTGTAACTTTTTCCTATGACATTGATGTAAAACATCAGATTAGCTGTTATGAGTAAATACAGAACTAATCTGTATTTTTCCCCTGTAAAAATACAGATATTTTTTACAGTGTATATCTTAGGACTTATGATGCAACACACTAAGAAAGTGATATGGGGGTATCAACATTATTACTGTCACATCATTTGGTGTATATATATATACTAGCAGAAGCAGCCCGTGGACATCCACGGGCGCTAGCTGTGTTTATGATTAATCACCGTACCGTATATTTGTTACAATAATCAAGTGAATAAATAAAAAAGTCGGGTAAAGTTATTTTTACCAAGAAGTATTTACAACATGTCCATTGGCGGACCCGGGGGGGGGGTGCTTCTGGCCAGTGCCATCCCCACCCCCCCCCCCCCCCACCCCCGTTCAATGGCAGGAAAGTATGCATTTTGACCATAGACGATCCGCCCTTTTGTTGATTGTGCCCCCGCCCCCTTTTAGAATGAAACCTTCTTTCTTTTGCTTGTCAGAGAATTATGGAGGGACCCCCATAACCACCCCCTCCTGAGCGAATTTTCTAGGTCTGACGAAAAAAAATTCTCGCCACCACCCCCCCCCCCCCCCAGGTCTGCCTTTTCCAAAAGTTGACAAACCTGCACTTGTTTTCCCCGCCTTATACTAAATTCTGGATCCGCCCCTGATCATGTGAATATGTCTTATTTATCCAAAGCTTGCATGAGTTCTGAAGAAAATTCCTTTTAATCTTGATGAAAATTGATGATATGGATATAATAATGTTCGAGTAGAATATCCATGCATAGACCTAGAGGGAGCGATTTGATCTTGCCATGTTCCTGTGGTTTATTAATACTCAGAGTAACATCCATAATTAGCGGTACGTCCCCTGTAAAGGATGCAATAATGAGAAAAAAAATGAATTTGTCATTTTATTTTCAGGGGGATTATGGCCCCCTTATATGGGTCTTGGGAGGACCGACGGATTGACTTCCCCCCTACTACCCCCCCCCCCTCCAGCTCCCCCCATTCCATTGTCATCCCATCACCCCCAGGGCGAGGGGATTGACTTCCGCCCTACTACCCCCCCCCCCCCCCCCCTTCCAGCTCCCCCTATTCCATTGTCATCCCATCAACCCCAGGGCGAGGGGAGAAGGGATTAATATCATTATACGTATTCATAATCATTATGGAAATATTTTCGAAGGAATTTTCTTCTTATCAGATTTTCTGATAAAGTGTCAAATTACCGGTAGCGAACGTCGTGAAACATACACACTAAACTGTGTGTGTGACCATGAAGCTTCAAATGATGTAACTCTATACCTGTATGATGACCTGTACACGTACGTGCTAACGATCAAACACGTGTGTATAATACTGTACTGGACACTGAAGCCATGCGGATATATGTCCATGCTGTTCTTTGGCATAGCTCTCCTTCACAGGGAAAGGTATATGGGTTGGCTGGGCCTGAAGCTACAAACCCGCTGTATTATAATATAAGATATATCTTATAATATAATACACTAAGGATTTCGGGCTCTTTTTTTGGTTCAAATAGGCTCCTCCCCTGGCCCTTTCGGTCCCCGCCTTTTGGTACCCACGGGTGGGGAAGGGTTCTTAGGGTGGTGGGAGGCACTTCTTGAGGGCTGACGTCCCGTCCATATTTCATAAATTCATTTTTAAACATTGAATTTCCGCAGGGAGTAGGCCTAATAATTCCACCAACCCATGAAGCGGGTTTGTAGCTTCAGGCATAGCCAACCCATATACCTTTCCCTCTGAAGGGGAGCTATGCCAAAGAACAGCATGGCCATATATCCGCATGGCTTCAGTGTACAGTACAGTATTATACACACGTGTTAGATCGTTCGCACGTACGTGTACAGGTCATCATACAGGTATAGAGTTACATCATTTGCAGCTTCATGGTCACACACACAGTTTAGTGTGTATGTTTCACGACGTTCGCTACCGGTAATTTGACACTTTATCAGAAAATCTGATAAGAAGAAAATTCCTTCGAAAATATTTCCATAATGATTATGAATACGTATAATGATATTAATCCCTTCTCCCCTCGCCCTGGGGGTGATGGGATGACAATGGAATGGGGGGAGCTGGAGGGGGGGGGGGGGGGGGTAGTAGAGGGGAAGTCAATCCGTCGGTCCTCCCAATTAAGACCCATATAAGGGGGCCATAATCCCCCTGAAAATAAAATGACAAATTCATTTTTTCTCATTATTGCATCCTTTACAGGGGACGTACCGCTAATTATGGATGTTACTCTGAGTATTAATAAACCACAGAAACATGGCAAGATCAAATCGCTCCCTCTAGGTCTATGCATGGATATTCTACTCGAACATTATTATATCCATGTCATCAATTTTCATCAAGATTAAAAGGAATTTTCTTCAGAACTCATGCAAGCTTTGGATAAATAAGACATATTCACATGATCAGGGGCGGATCCAGAATTTAGTATAAGGCGGGGAAAACAAGTGCAGGTTTGTCAACTTTTGGAAAAGGCAGACCTGGGGGGGGGGGGTGGCGAGAATTTTTTTTGCGTCAGACCTAGAAAATTCGCTCAGGAGGGGGTGGTTATGGGGGTCCCTCCATAATTCTCTGCAAAAAAAAGGTTTCATTCTAAAAGGGGGCGGGGCACAATCAACAAAAGGGCGGATCGTCTGTGGTCAAAATGCATACTTTCCTGCCATTGAACGGGGGGGGGGTGGAGATGGCACGGGCCAGAAGCACCTCCCCCCCCCCCCCCCCCCCCGGGTCCGCCAATGGACATGTTGTAAATACTTCTTGGTAAAAATAACTTTACCCGACTTTTTTATTTATTCACTTGATTATTGTAACAAATATACGGTACGGTGATTAATCATAAACACAGCTAGCGCCCGTGGATGTCCACGGGCTGCTTCTGCTAGTATATATATATAATTACTAAATCTTAATATTAAATGATCAGGTGATTCCTGGTAGCTATGACTCGGATAGCCAGGTAACTAATGTCTTTGAGATACCGCTCTTGGCACGCCTTATTCGAATCCACCCATGGACAGCATCCATTAAACATGCTTACATGGTTGGGGCTCTCAGGTTAGAACTGATCGGTATGGACCACTCAATGATCACATAGGTATGTAGCACAATCCGTTTATACCATCTGTTAATTTTCAGAGGCGTCGTATCCCCCTCCCCCGCCCCAAGAAAAATAAATAAATAAATAGTGATAATAATAATACAAATAATGGTAATAAGATAAAGTTAGAATAAAAATAAAATTGAAAAAATTAAAGATAAATAAGAAAATAAAAATGAAAACAACATAAAATTAGATAACTAACTAAATAAATAAATGAATAAAATAAAAATAAATAAAATAATATAATAATAATAATAATAGTGGCTACTTGTATAGCGCGCAGGTCCGCCTTTCGACGCTCATGGCGCTGTATAGATAGGTATATATTATTACCCCCGGTCATTGGATTCTGGCACGCCCGCACACAGTGTATGCACATTCTCCACTCCCTGGGGAGCATTCCAGCCAGGCGTCTGTAAAGCGCACACATGCTAAGCAAAGGACATTACCTTTCGCCATCCTACCGGGTACCCATTTAACACCTGGGTGGAGAGTGGCAAATGTAGATTAACGTCTTGCCAAAGGACGCTAGTGCTGCGGTGGGATTCGAACCCCGGACCTCGTGGATCACAGTCCGGGAACTTATCCACTGATCCACAACACCTCTTAAGTATAAGTATTTCTTTTTCTTCAATACACTTCACAAGCTTTGTCGACCAATCTTGAGCAATTTTTTCATTTTGGATATGCTCCTCCCAGATATGTTAGATTCAGTTGGAAATATTAACAGTTGAACGGGAATCATTATACAGAAATTATTTTCGTAAGATGTGTGGAAGATATCCCTTTCCAAGATACCCCCTTCTCCTCCACATCCCACCACAAAGAGAAGCAAAGCATGCAAAAAGATTTACATATCATTACACGATATTTTCCGTGTTCTTTCATCTGCCATCATAGCATCGATGAATTTCAACAGTAGACCTGGTTGCAGAACTGTCCGAGGAGAAGGTCTTGGTGTTGAAGATGGTTGGATACCAGACTCTGGTATGACTGCTTCATCAGTAACCAGTCCCCAATCAGAAGCTTTTCATGGACGATTAAATCATACGGCTACGAATACGAGTATAGGTGCGTGGATGCCAGACGTTGGTGACCCAGACATGTGGATCAAGGTGACATATCCCTCTATATTGTCACAGGGTATTAAAACTATTTTACCTTTAAATGCCTTTGGTACCAGCAATATTTTGCTCTTGTTTGATAGGGGTTCCACGTCGCTATCTAATATTCACAATATAGTGCATATCAAAAAAGTATACCCAAATTTGATAGCTTCTAATTAAAAAGCCATAACCAACCTGACCTTGAAGTTTATTACAAGTTGACGACTAATTTATTTTCTGTCTAATGATACTTTATTCATGACTTTTGTGCCACGGATGACTAAGCAGGAGGGTTTTTCAAAAGTGTCATCAAAATCTCCTTGTATGTTTAGTTTGGGCTGATGCAATGAATGTGGATCATGCCATGCATGCCTTACTTTCGTCTGAAATTCTTATCAAAAGTGAAATTCTGCTTCCAGCTTCAATGCTTCATTGCTTCTTCGTAGGCACAATTTGAAACAATTTTAATTTCCCTGGGGTCCACAAATTACAAGCACTGCTTTTTAGTGGATCCCCCACATTTCCTCAGAAATGAAGAATTTCTATTAATAATTCATTATAATAATTTATTTATATGTACAGTGTACTTCTACACTTATCAAGGTAAATTGAATTTGTACAATATTTTTTTCATATTTTCTGTAACAATATCTGTAATACCATTGTCTTTTCTTTCTGTTGGAAATGAAATAAATACGAATTTGAATTTGAAATTTGAATTCATTGTTTAAATTGAACCAATGTAATTAATCTTTCACATGACCTTGTTTTAATCCTTATAGGATAACCTCGATTTACTTAAAGGGCAATGCAACTTTGGTAATAAGATGATTTGTGTGAAAGTAGAAAAATAAGAAACACAGGATGGTCAAAATTTGAAAGAAATCGGACATCGAATAAGAAAGGTATGGATGTTTGCAAAATGAGATCACTACATTTATGAGAATCTCAAAGTGGGAACTTGGGGAGTCGATTGTGACATACTGGGGGACAACTCTCCCATTTGTCGTACGCACAAATATTATTAATTTGTGGTTTTCTCCGAAGTGCCTTTACCCTCGGGGCAGTACTCAAAATATATTGTAGATAGCATATTGTTAAAGGTCCTCATGAAAGAAAAGGATCCTACTGAGTAATACATTTTGTTGTTTTTTAAAGTCATTTTATGTGCTGGAGCAAACATTAAGGAAATACAAGGAAGGATTCAAGTGATGATGACTTTCATAGAAAATATAGCGTCCCAAATAAACATTGTCCATCTTGAATGACTAAATAAAAAGCACAGATTGTGTGATCACGGCAAAGAAAACATCAAAAATTTTGCTTGTAATAAGCCATTTAATCCTTTCTAGTTGGCATATCAACACATTCCTGTTCAAAAAACATAAAAAATCAGTTTAGATAAATTAGCAATCTTTTTCAGACTGAAATCATAAATGTGTGGTGGTTTTTACCCTCATTTATTGCTTCAACCCAAATTTGTTACAAGAGGATTTTGACAATAATTTTTGAAAAAAAAACAACTTGCTGCTCAGTCATCTGTGGCAGACAGAAAATAAATAAAGTATCATTACATACAGAATATAACTAAGTTACGCTTGACTATGAAATGATTTTCAAGTTTACGTAGGTTATTAGAAGTTTCAACGTAGGCCTGCACGGAACCTGATTCCTACCTGGGCTCCTTCAATGGGAATTAACCTCAAAATATAAATGTGCTTATATTCAAAGATGTAATCTATTCCTTCTTGTTGTCCTACGTAGTTATGCATTAAAATATACGAGATGGGTATAAATCAAGATTTTCTCCGCAAGATTTATCGTCTGCTAGCGATACCCGGGGGCTGCCATTTTCTTGATGTGTACATAAAGATATTTTTATCCGAATGCAAAATCGTCTTTCTTCCTGATACAAAATCCCATTTGAGATTTAAACTATTT
The DNA here is from genome assembly GCA_025617745.1 of Heliocidaris erythrogramma. NCBI lineage: Eukaryota > Metazoa > Echinodermata > Echinoidea > Camarodonta > Echinometridae > Heliocidaris > Heliocidaris erythrogramma. The sequence continues at coordinate 4,500,643 of CM046862.1, forward strand.
AACAGATATATAAATATATTTTAAAAACGAAAATGTGTTTTATATTTCTATGAAAATTAAGATTTTACTGAATATAAATTTATGTTCTTGATACTATGACGTACGCGACGGAGCGAATTAATTCCAATTTATAGACCATGACTTTCCCAAGCGTCAATAGTGACAAACTATGCATTCACCTGCTTTGAGATAATGGACTTCAAAAGTCAGAATGCGCGTTGTATAAATTATGTTCTGCTCTGCTAGACAAGCCAAAGAAATCGATTTCTAGTTAGCAAATCCACATAATTTAAAAAGAAATCTATAAATTTCAAATTTTAGACTATGTATACACCTGTTATGTATTTTCCATCATATATGGGGATTTGTTTATAATGAAGAGAAGCAATTGAGCTCGAGGATTAAAAATATCTTCCTGACCGGAACGGTTTCCAATTGTTCATGTACAACTCCTTATATCATCAAAAAAATGGCAGTCCCCACGTAAAGTGTTAGCAGATGATGCCGTGAGCTAGAATGTCTTGATTTAAACCCTTTTCTGATATTTTATTTCTAAAGTGATACAGGTCAATGATTAAGAATATATTACACCTTTGAACATAAGTACACTTATATTCTAGCGTTAATTAACCGTTAAGTCACAGAATGGGAGGTAAAGTTTTTCGAGGTTGAATTTTATTGATGTACACGAATTACTTTTTCTTACGTAGTTGGTAAGTTTTAAATGATTCATTTTATACTGATGTGTTAGTTAATTTGTGATAACCCGACGCCCCTAAATAATCTCGTCTTCTTCTTTCTCCATGATATGGCACAGATCGATCTGGGAGAAGTATTTACTGTGACTGGTGTTATCACACAAGGCAAAGATGAGAAATTTGTCACCTCTTTTCTTGTCTCCTATTCTTTGGACAACTCAAGTTGGACTTATTCGGGGGAGATGGAATGCGGCTGGCGTAAGGTCCGTTAATGCATAATTATAATGTTACAAGATATAGGTCTCAATTTCGTCTGTTTGGAGCCAGAAGGTCTTTAACTCATGATATTTTAACACAGGCTTAACGCCCTTCTCGCTCTCAACAGACGATTTGTAAAAGTTTCTACGTATTTTAGCCACTGAAAGATTTTCAACTGATAATAAACTCACAAAATAATTAAATATAAAAGAAGCCTGTACTTGACAAGTATACGTATAAATACATGCTCAAAGTCAGAAAATGCTCGTGCAACAGCTCTTCAACCATATTTAGTTTTGAAATCGTAGTCTTTATTATGCAAGAAATTTTTCATTTTTTGGAACCTTGTTATAAAGAACACTGTTATAACAAACTCTCGTTATAACAAGGTCATTTTGCTGGTCCTACTTCTTTGTATTCAATTTTTTTTTAGCCCTGGTATAACAAGATTTCGATATAAAGGCAATTTCCTTGGTCCCAAGGACTTTGTTATAACGAGGTTCAACTGTACTGAAAAGTATATCTTTAAAAGGGGTGAAATAGCTTTAACCCAGTTAATATTTCCCGGATGGAGGGGGGCGATCCTTCTGAAAATTTCCCAAGGGGCGTATCTCCCCGTCCCGCTTTTATCGGCATTTCCTGATTAATAATAAAATTGTTATATTTCTTGATTACATATTTCTCACTGTGTCTGTAGATTTATGATGGGAACTCTAACAGCAATATGCTTGCCACCACACTGCTAACACGACCAGTCAGGGCTCGCTATGTCAGGATTCATCCAGTTAATTACCAATACTCTGTGGCAATGAGAGTTGAGGTACTTGGAGTAAAACACTAACGCGACATTTCAGCGGTCGCCCTTCGAATGTTGCTATGTCGGTACTGTCACGCCAAATGATGGCCGGTAAAGAGAATTGGAAAATAATAGCGTGTAAAAATTTGTGATACTGGTGTCAGTGAAGTTGTCAATGCAACTCTATTACCATTTTTTACATAAATATGTTGTTTATTTTTTTCTTGAAGAAGCAGTCATGGGTGTCGATGCCAGGGGATGGGGGTATATATTCCCCCCCCCCCCCCCCCCCCGCCCCACAAAATTTGAGTTGGGGGATGGCCTTTATTATCACCCCCCCCCCCCCCCCTCCCCCGATTATTTTGGGATAAAATGAATCAGAATTATATGATACATTAACTTAAACTAATAATTATCCAAACTCCCCCCCCCCCCCCCCAATATTTTTGGATAAAATGAATCAGAATTATATGATACATTAACTTGAAACTAATAATTATTATGTTTGATCTTGAAATGTCATCACATTCTTTATTAGAAGTAAGGAAATAAGAAATGCCATAATTTCAATGCTAAAATATCGAAGAAATTGTAAAGTAAAACTTCTTCTGCGAACAAAACCTGTCTATCTGCCTTCTTTTTCCTGAATCATTACAAATAATTTATAACACACATATTGAAATATCTTATGTTATGATTATTAATATTTTGTTGTATTTGCCGTGACTTTAAACATTTGATCACGCAGAATTTTTTTTTTAGGATGCTCTAAAATGCAAGTTTTAAAGACAGTCCTCGGTGTGGGCGGGGGATACCCCCTCTCACACCCTCCCCCGCTTGGTCGCTTCGCTCTCTTGCTGGTCATCCCCCAATCATGAACACGGATCGACACCCCTTGAAGCTGTAATAATGGTATCAGACCAGAAATTCAGAAAACCTGTATTCATCTGTATACATTTACCCGTCTATCCCAAAACTTGGCAATCTCGAATTCCTTTACCACAACCCCCCCCCCCCCCCCCCCACACGCACACACAAACATATGTTATCAACTCCTGCCACAAAATCTATTTCCCTCACTTTTTGTTAGAATGAAATCCTTTTTTTTTTTTTTTACAATTTTGTGTATTTCATCTTGTTTTCTTTGTGAGGTTATGTAATGCACAGTACATTTTGCTTATTCCTTTCGGCTATGGGCTTGCAAACAGAATGTCTCATGTGGTTGCCATCTAATTTTGTCATTTCATTTTCTTTTTCTTATAAAATACATGCACATTGTTTTATTTATGTTTTTATCTGCCAATACGTAGGTAATATATTGCCCGTTTTACTACCGTTTTCATTGAATGTAAAAATAAAGCTTTACACTGTTCCCCAATACTAATCAATTCATATCTTCGATTATTCTCATCCACCTTATAATTCTCCTCCATTTCATCTTATTATCTATCATCTCTCCTGGTATAGACATACTATTGACCATTTTGAAGTAAAATGAAAATGTGTAGATAGTGCGAATGCCCCTGATTACTTACTGGAATATATCGTCAATTTTGCCAGTTTCTTTTTCGTATTGTACGTCGTTCCTTAGCTCGATTTCGTTTAAAAGGACAAAAATTACCATAAACAATCTAGAAAGTTCATTTTAAAAGGATTTGTGGTTTCTTGGTTATTTTGCAGTCCATGGCGTTTATGAGCAAGTTTAAGTTCGCCTAAAAAGGTATTGTTGCATAGAAACGATAAGCGAGATGAAAAGAAAAAAAAAAAAAAATTGAGCAGCTATAGTTCTACTCATCTTGTGAATATTTCTGAAAGGCATTACCCAGGACTGAAGAGTACATATACTTCTATTTTAAAGAGTTGGATTTTTTGTTGTTGAAAGTTAATGATTATCAATTTGATTTTAAAATACATTTTCCCTATAAATTGTATGTGTGTTTGGCCAATCAGGCAAACAAGTACAGTACTACATGAAAGTGGTGAGTATCGTTTAATTTTAGACTGAAAATATTTCTCTCCATGCTTATTCAATTATTATTACATGCATGTGTACTGACTCATAACAATTTGGACTACTTTTGATTATTTAATGTTAAATGTTTAAGGCACAATAACAGTTCACATATTTCAGTTGGCTATTATTATAATAACTAGAAGAAGCAGCCCGTGGACATCCACGGGCGCTAGCTGTGTTTATGATTAATCACCGTACCGTATATTTGTCACTGTTATCAAGTGAATAAAAAAAAAGTCGGGTAAAGTTATTTTTTTACCAAGAAGTATTTACAATATGTGAGTATGTGTTATTTATCCAAAGCTTGCACGAGTTCTGAAGAAAATACTTTTTCATCTTGATGAAGTCTAAATAGTATGGATATAATTATGTTCGAGTAGTATAGGGCCTATCCATGCATAGAGCTAGAGGGAGCGATTTGATCTTGCCATGTTTTTGTGGTTTAATATTAATATTAATTAATATTAATATTAATTAATATTAATATTAATTAATATTAATATTAAGGCCATGAAAGCATAACGTGCATAATTAGCGGTACGTCCCTTGTAAAGGATGCAAAAATGAGCGGGAAAAAAATTTAAGTTGTCATGTTCTTAACAGGGGGATTATGGCCCCCTTATATGGTTCTTGGGAGGACCGACGGGTTGACTTTTCCCTACTAACCTCCCGTCACCCCCAGCGCGAGGGGAGTGGGGATTAATATCATACACGTATTAATATCATAGTGGAAATATTTTCGAAGGAAATTTTGGTTGGTTTGATTGTGGGGGGCTGCTTCTTTACACCGTGGCAACCGATACTCCTAAGTGACATTATCTCCTACACCTCCCCTCCCCCGAATGATGTCTACAAATCGGCTTAGTCTGTCATATGTGTTCTGAAGAAAATACATTTTCATCTTGATGAAGTCTAAATGATATGGATATAATTATGTTCGAGTAGTATATCCATGCATAGAGCTAGAGGGAGCCATTTGATCTTGCCAAGTTTCTGTGGTTTAATACTCAGGAGAATTAAGGCCATGAAAACATAACATGCATAATTAGCGGTAGGTCCCTTGTAAAGGATGCAAAAATGAGAAAAAGATTAATTTATTGTCATTTTCTTTTCAGGGGAATTATGGCCCCCTTATATGGGTCTTGGGAGGACCGATGGATTGACTTTTCCCTACTTGATACCCTAAAAACAGGCAAACCCGTCTATCCCCTATTTTTATACCATTATTTGGTATTTTACATCCTATTTAGGCCTACTTTATCATCATAGACTTCTTTTTAGCCAAAAAGGAACCGTAAAAGAAATTTAACCTAATTTGGAACACATGACGTGACAAGAAATCGCCGCACATGATCACTCTCAATACCACACGGAAGTCAATCAGTTTCTCTCATACAATTTGACAGAATAATTGAATCAAGACACACAAGTCTTGTGGGGCAACAATGACATGGTTTTATTTATCAGTACATCAGAACTTGGAACAATTTGTATCACAACCATCAAATGTGTTGTGTCAATCTGAGTTTTTATACATACTCCAAACATTACAAAACAGGGTATATGCTAGCTTGAGTACACACTAATTTTATTAACAAAAACTTCAAAGAACTTCAATTCACTTAACGTGGAAATGTAATAGAACTATGCACGGATTCTCCAAAAATTAGGAGACTATGATAAAAGAAAGAAAATGCCAAAATGAAAGTGAGTATAAAGAGAAATGGCTTGGAAAGCACTCTGTTTTAAAAGATGAAAATGTAAAAATCAATCTGATCTGTGTCTTCTTGAAACAAAAATCAGTTGAATTGAAATGGCTAAGGAAGTTATAAAACAAAACACCACTAACTTACATTGCTATTTGAATTCATGGCAAGATTACCGTACTCTACTTTATTACAATCAACTGAATAATTTCAAGCTATGGTCTATTTATGTAGTTATCATACATGTATATGGAAAAGATTTCCCTTGAATAAAACAAGTGATATTTGCTAACTTCACACTTATACACAGCTTGCATGGATGATCTGTACAAAGTTCAAACATCTAATTCACTAGACACCAATCTAATCAGGCTAGAATGTTGCCTTGTTGCCTGCCACCCACAACAACACTACAACTATCACAACTAACAACTTCTTTGCACTGATATCCTTATCAAACACATTGCCAAAAAGAATCCATTTTGGCCAATAAATCTCGTGATTTTTTCCCCCTCTCAACGAGTAGAATGCATTTACATAATCCGCAGAAGCAAATTATACATAATTATGACATAATAGCAATTGTGAGCAAAACCACACTGATTAAAAAAAAATGTGTGATATGTGATAATATACTGCAGGAAAAAAATTCTTAAAGCAAGATTTTACAGACTACTGTATATCTAAATTTACAATATCTAAACAATTCTTCTCCAATTTAAATAAAAGCTATCCAATATGCAGGCTTTATATTAATTAGGTGAAGTGACAAATAAAAGACCTGATATATAAAACAATTTGCTGATCACTACATCAATATTCATCACTGCTTTAAACCTGTCCAACAGACATTCATTCAATCTTTATCTCTGTTGAAATAAGAATGTCAGTTATAATTCCATCCAAATAATACACTTATCATCTTCATATTCTGAGATCTACACATAAGAATAATTCCAATTCTATCAACTATCATACAATCTAAAATGTCATGTTTTGATCCTGATGTAACATCTCACAATAATTCCTCTGATTTGCAATAATTTACGTTGCGAGAGTAGGCAGTACGAGCAACTTGTCTTTTCATTTATCACCCCGAGGCGACTTCCACAAGACAACTAGTACTGATTCATTACACTTGGGGATTTCATTAAAAACACTGTGAATCAAAGACATAAACAAGAATTATTAGCATGTATCCATAACACATGATGTCCATGAATTGAATGGATCTGATTTGAAAATGACCCACTAACTACCAGGCAATTATATTATACAAACGCAAATCTGAAAACAAAATTTACTATGATGATTAAAACAATATATTTAATTTTTAAATTATCAAATAAAACACATAAGAAATATGAAAGGAAAAAAATTTACTTAGGATAAATTTCAGTCAAATCATGTACAATAAAATTACATATTTTTGGTAAAACATATTTCGTTCAAAACATTCACAATATCATAGGAACTAGATCAAGGTTTCCCTAAAAGACCAACTTACTAAAACTCACTTTATTAATTTCTAACTTGGCATTGTACTATAACTCGTTCTTTATAGTCTCAATACAAGGTTATACTATACTCTCTTCTTTATGTCTTTCAATAGTGGTCTAAGCATATATGGTTTATGTCAATTATGTTGGCATCAATGATTGATGAATGAAATCACATCTAACCGATTCACATTGAAGAATCATATTCACAGAGACTGCTTACAACACCCTTGTAAGCAGAAAAAAAGAATACAAAAGAGTATAAGCTGAGATATATATTTTTTTCTATTTATCTTTATGGTGATTGAATGAATATCACAAATGGCAGAAATGGTGCTATATATACAGGCAAAAGTGAAACAACATGAACCTGCCAATTTCATCATCTTATTTCAAATTCATCTTTATGTAAGACAGCTTTATAATCATCAATAAAATGACAAAATATGACAAAACCTAGATCTCTTTTCCTTTGTGCTATCCTTTGACCTAACACTATCCACATGTAATTTTAATATTATGTAAAAACTTCATAAGATGTTCATAATGTTTTGCCTACATGGTTGATAACATTTGATATGCTCACTACGCAATACACGCAAATTTGTTTGGTGACAAGTTTCTTCATAATAGGACAGTAGAAAAACTAGTATCATTTTACATAAGATAACTCCACTTAAAATTGACAAATTGTTTCAACATGTTTTGAAAGAGTACCTCGGTACATTATGATTGACAATGACATATACACATTTCAATTTCTTTTCACCTTCTCTTAAATACCCCTTATCAGAATACAATATCTTGCTTGTTCAATGACAGTGTTTCTTTCATAATCCATTGACAGATGACTGGATATACATGTATAATTCTCAACTGGATAATTAATTAAACCATTCATTCGGTTCTAAACATTGCACCAATGTTTATGGAGCAAGAATGCAGTTGTAAAAGACCTTATACCACTAGGGTAACAGGAGATGTCATTTTGTAAAAATTGTAAACCAACTATTCTTTACATAACTTAAAGTAATAAACAGTTTTATTTTTGTCATCTAAATCTAACGGGTACACGTATACTACACTAAAGATTTTTTTTTCTTAAAACTTGTTTCATAGCAAGTAAAAGCTTACGATGATGTCTATTTTTCTTTCTTATTGGTCTTTTAAATTTTTTGTCAAATAAGAGGTGGTTGTGTGAAAGTCCAAGTTTCTTCAAGACAAGTCACATCAAATGGTTTCAGTATTGGCTAAGATACACCATTTATAGAATTAGATAGTTCAAATCAAGATTTAAGGCTAAGCTTAATCCAAAGTACCCTTCCCATTAGAATTCAATTAACTTTCCTTTCTAATCATAAAAGATTGTGTCCTTGGGGTGCAGTTATGATGCACAGTCCTTATTTAGGAAGCTGTGACCATGAAGAACTACAATTAGATTAAAAGAGATTAGATTAGTGTGGATTAGCTTAATCCTGAGCTGGTTGAGCCTCCTCTTCCACATCCCCATTGATCTCCTCTCCTTCTTTCTGGATGACGATACGAGTCACCTGGAAGTCAGGATTCTGAAGCTGCTCCTCGGCTAGGGTCTCCGCTAACAACTGGTTATCATAGAAAGAGATAAACAGAAAGAAATGATTGTTAGATGATATTGTTAAAACAGGAAGAAGCGGACATTATCATACTAAAACTTAATCGCGAACACACAGATAGAAAAAGGAGTCAAAATCTTATCTAAATATCACATTGTATTATAAAAAGAAGTCATAGGGATGCATCTGTGGAAAGAATTCCCTGATCATGATCCATAGGCAAGAAAAATACTTAGTTCCTAAACAATGTATATCACTCACAGGTTTTTGGAATAAGCAAGGATAGCCACGTGTAAATATATGGAAGTACAGTCAAATGAAATAAAAAGAAAGTAGAATGTTGATTTGGAATAGAGAGAAAGCGCGAAAGAGAAAGATACAAAGGCAGATATGAAGAGATACACTATATATGTTGGAGAGGGGCAGAGATAGAGATAAAGAGAGAGATAAAGAGAGACAGAGATAAAGAGAGAGATAAAGAATAGAGAGTGAAAGAGACAGAAAGATACAAAGGCAGATATGAAGAGATACACTGTATATGTTGGAGAGGGGCAGAGATAGAGATAAAGAGAGAGATAAAGAGAGAGATAAAGAATAGAGAGTGAAAGAGAAAGAAAGATGCAAAGGCAGATATGAAGAGATACACTGTATATGTTCGAGCGGGGCAGAGATAGAGAGAGAGATAAGAAAGAGAAAGAATAGAGAGAGAGCAAAAGAGAAAGATACAAAGGCGGAAATGAAGAGATACATTATATATGTTTGAGAGGGGCAGAGATAGAGAAAGGGAAAAGAGAGAGATATTCAATGCATATACAAAAGGGGAGAATATACAGAGATATAGAGAAAGACAGATGAAAACAATGGGAAAAGAGAGAAAGATAGATATATGTACACTGTAGGAGAGATGATAGAGGGAAAGAGAAATGGGAGACAGATAAAGAGAGAACAAGATAGAAGTACAGCAATATCTAGTTCTGATTTAGGAAGTTTGATGGTCTCAACACAATTTCTCCTCATGATGAGATTATCAACATGTTCCCACGGTGTTCATCATGAATAGTGAGACTGGTTGATTGGGCATGAGTGAAGCAAGACAGTGACAATGCCACATGTATACAACCGCACATGCTACAAGCAAAACATGACAATACACACAATCAATAGCATTCAATGTCATTCTTTTAATTCTAAAGGCCTTCTCAAGTTGATAAAAAAAAATGTTTGAGAGCCTTAGATGGCTGGTGATAATTAGGCTCGATGTAATGCGAATTAAGGGGGGAGGGGGTTACGCTTCCTTGCTCAAAAAAAAAAACTGTTTGCAGAAGCTCGCTTAGAATATCGCTGAATACAGGATAATTTTGCAGGGTTTTATTTTTTTTTTAAACACAAGCCTGAGAATGCCTTTAGGCTATTTAAATAAACACCTTTTCCCACAGTCCAATCTACTATTTCTGTGTTACTAGTTGTGTTATTGAACAGACATGTTTGCTTTCAACGCAACGTGCCATTCACACTGCATGAAACCCTTCCCTTTTAATACTAATCAGATAATTTGAGTTAGAAGTACAAAGAAAATAGGCACTGAAGCCTGATGGTACACATAACAATGTAAACCTAGCAAGACACAGTCCTCTTGCCTGAAATGATGACTACATTAAAACATACATGTGCTTTTGATCACTATGCAAGACTGAAGCAACTACAGCTGACAGTTCCTGTTCCAAAATTGAAATTTGAAAGTTCAATCAAATTCAGAATAAATATATACCTATTATCTAATTAACCCCTTCCATGCCACCAGATTTTTTAGCAATTGTCAAAAGCAAACTTTCAAGAGTTAAATACTAACTTTTAATGCATTTTTTCTTCAGCAAACTGGGCAAAGATACTGTATATTGCATAGGAATAAACATTATATTGATGGCAGAGGTTTCTGTATGAGGAAGAATTTTCAAGTCGTTCTGAACCTAAACAAAATGTTCAACCCTCAAATTTTTGGGCGGGATTTCCCGCCCACGGCATGGTAGGGGTTAAATTTAATGTTGCAAAAGTCACAAGCTTTGTGTACGTCCAAAACAATAGCATACAAGGTTCTACATGTATTCTGGTTATCCATTAGTACATATATTTCCCCCTTGAGATTAATTATCAGGATTCATGCAAGAAAACTAATCTGTACAAAGACACACACAAAAAACTTTGTTCTCAACGATTCTCAGATAAAACACACACGCACTAGAGGTCTTAACTCTTGGGTTTAGCTCACAATGTGATCATTGCTTACTTTTCAAATGTCTGCATTTCATTAACCATCTATTATTTCACAAAATATTGTGTACCAAACTTTTATAAAATTTATTACCATTTCTTATGATACCAAACATTATCACTTTACCCAACTTTATGCATAATAATTATTGAAAATTACATTTGAGATTCTTTTTTGTCCATTATTTTTCGGTTTCTCATTTCCTTACTATTGTTTAATGTTGAAATACATGTAAGGTATCTATAGTAGCATATAATTATAACCATTTATTTAGAATGCTTGATTTATGCTCAAAATTTTTATATAAATTGACCACCATCTCCCTTTCCTGTGGTCGAGCAATTGGTGAATGAAAATGACAAGTATATTTGTCACATATATACGTGACATCGGCACTGAAAGAGTTAAGAAGAATTCGAATTTGAATGGAATGAACTTTCCTATGTAGATCTAATCAGAATGGAACTGCAATTTGGACACACACACACATGCATTCTAACTGCACCTTTCATGTTCATCAGTACACCTTCTGAAACTTCATGTAAAGTGACGTGTATGATTAGTTCCACACATCATGACATGCCTCACAATTGCAAAATTGCAAAATTATCACGTACAAAGTCACCTTGATTTGTTGATTCAACAGTTTGTTGTTTACTTTACGTTTTATATGTTAAGAAAAAAAAGGGTGATTGGTACACATATTCGCACCAAAAGTAAATGGTTCCAAATGTCTGCAAGAAAATCAAAGTTCAACACTCACACACCACGTAAACAACTTCCTATAATTTGATCAGTATACAAGTAGAGATTGGCTAATTGCAACTCTTTGTAAATCCCAAATTTTACAATTCAAATTGCTTAAGGTTATGTAAAGCAAAGAAACATTGGAAGGGTTACAATTTGTGTCATTTACAAAATGCAGTTACATATTACATACATTTATTTGTACATGGTATACAGGCACTACAAATTTTGTGTCGAATGAAGGCCTATAAGTTACTTTAATAACATATCAAGGACAATATTCATTATTTTCTGGTTTGGCTTGATAACTTTGATTCATACTGTAGCCCTAAATATATATTAAGCAGGATGGAAAAAAAAAATTTGAAACAATTTGCATCTATTTTTGTTGCATTACAATATGTTGTTCTGACACTTTGTAAATACAAAATAAAGAATTAAATTCAATAGCCTGGCAAAGATAATGACAAATTCAAAACCAATTGAGACCTTTAAAAACACTTAATTTATTAACTGCTCCTCCAAGTACTTTCCATGTCAAGATAACTTTTAGTTTTGCTAGAAATATCAGTTTCCAATTTAAAGGAGGATTTATGGATATGTCAATTTGAAAGGGAAAAAAATGGATATACATAAACTGTATTTATCCTTTTGGATTTCTCCAATCCTTATAGATTGAAATGGAATAAGAACATAATTTCAGTAATTTGCAAAATGCAGTTACACAGTCAGGCACCACATTCCCTTATCATATTTCATCTACATTAATGTTAATTAAGATTTAATCCTTCTAAACTAGAAATGTGTAGGAAAATCACTAGCAAAATGCACTCAGGCACTGTATCCAGGCAATGTACACTAAAACACAAGTCAGACTCTTACTACCTTCTAGCGCTGATATTGTCATCCAGAGGTTATATATCTAGACCTCTGTATCGGCAGGGGCCTGTATTAAAATTAAGGGGGAATCAGACCCAGTTACAGGACTCATTCGGTGAGAGGCAGAAAGCATCAACTCGAGTAATGGGTTAATGTCCTTATGGGTAGGAAGTCTCATGGAATAGCACATTGGAGATGTTGGCAAGGCTCTGCACGTAGGATACAAGGGAATATTCAATTCTTTGGATTCTTTCATATCTGTATAAATATATATACATTATGAATGTATCATTAAACAACATATAACTCATGCATAAAAAGAGTACATTGTCTTTTAGTATGCGCTATACAAAAATGATCTTATTATTAACATGTAATTCCTTAAATAGCAGACAGGATATAGAAATAGATGTTAATGTACAATACATGATCAAAAACCTATGGTATGACATAATGTCATGGGTATGATTTGCAACAACAGACATTTTATAAGAGTTTGCATTATAGCACTTTGCATCATTTTTGGGCCATTTGGAAATTTGGGAGCTTCATTTCCCCACACCTAAGCAATTTAATACTGTAGTAGTCCACTTGTTTGCAACTTGCAGGTTATCCACTAGGATCATTGTGGATATAAATAGACAATACTTGTTAATAGTATAAAGTAATATATTTCATGTTCAGTAGCCAATAATAGTAATATAAGCAGTCTATATGATTAACAATGTAACTAAGATATACATTATCCAACAAAAGTGAGTACACCCCAATACAAAAGGATAAGAAATTCTAGTGTAACTGCTTACAGAAATGTAGTCAAAGAACAAGCATTATAGCAATGATGGAGTAAACATTCTGTGATATGTCTATTGGTTCAACAATATCAATATTTATTACATAACAACAGTGTAGCATAAACAGGATATTGTTGAAAAATGGAAGCAACAAAAGTGCGTACACCCCATGATTTTTTGTGTAGATTGCCTACAGTTCTACAGTGGAATATGTCATCCTGGAGGGAAAGACGTTAGTATCCTTTCAAAATCCATTCTAGTTCCATTCTAGTTCCATTCTTAGTATATAGTGCCTTTTAAGTAGATAATGCCTTTTAAGTAGATAATGCCTTTCTGAAGAAGTTATATGTGGATATGGTGGAGTTACATAAGCATACCAAATAAGCTAAACCACTACAGCTCCTCTGTAACACACAAACTGGAGGAACAAAAATGTCCTACTTTTGACCCCTCTGAAAAGTTACTGCAGATGAGTGGATCAGCATGCAATCACAGACAGACAGAAGAAATATTGGCCAATTCTACTCTGATTACAAGTGATAATAGGGCTTAGAGACAATGACAAAATTACAAAATTTTGCATTTTAATTTGACATTTATTGCAATGTGATATACTACAGGGGTGTATCCACCAATTTGAACAATATCCTTAGTATCCTTCACTGTTGTAATTGAATAAATATTTTGTACTAATAGACATGTTACAATCTGTCTACTCTACCATTGCTGTAAGGCTTGTGATTTTAGTATATCTTTTTTAGTTGTTACACTAGATTTTTTAAACTTCTTATAAGGGGTGTGCTCTATTTTGTTGGATGACAGATGGAGTTGGAATTAAACTCTTTCCTCAAGCTTTGGCAGTTTAATAATTTTGATATCTTAGAGCTTGCAAAACAGAAACAATTTTCATCACTTTACCTTTACGATCGTGGAAAAGGTAAATATGCAACAACAAAAATTTTTTTCAATATGTTTCAAATCGGTGAATAGGTGCCAATTGAGACTACAACAATTGTAATTTGTTTATGAGCCAAGCCTATTCCTTCAAGTCCTTTTAGTAGATACGTAGTAAATGATTTATTAGATTTTTTCTTTTGTTTAATACAAGTATGAAAGATTCACCAGTTGATGGATTGACCAAGGCATACATGTAAGCCACCATGACACTTGAACAAATTTTAGTCCTACACTACCCTGGATGGCACTAGCCCAGTCATGCCATTTTGTGGCAGCCTGGCCAATACTATAATTTGTGCCATGCCGTACCACAAATTCAGTTCGCAACATCATGTGTGCGCCATACCATGCGTTATCATGCTAGGTTGACGCCAAAGTGAAGCTCTGTTCACACACAGGCACGATTTGTCACAAAAAAGTTGTGCGAGGGTTGCACATAGTTCATGAACTGTTCACAAAAGCAGCCTAAAAATCAAGCTGTGTTTTTTTTCTTAAAGTTTCACATTTCAGGCACACACTTTTTCATCTACCGCGCATCACCAAAAACACTTCACGACTACTTCTGTCATTGTCCCGTACTGGCAAGCCAAATTAACAATTTGGAATGCAAGTGTCAGGATGGCTCTAAAGAAGCAAGCACTGTATGATGACTACCGGTAGGAGGGATGAGGGTGAGGGGAAGGGGTATGGAAAATGCATAGCAACAAGGAGTAAGCCTAGAGAGAAGATGATGAATGACTTACAGCTTGTACTCGGGCATCCGCCGCCTCCTGAGAAAGAAGCAGAAATATCTTGACTAAAAAGAGCAGGGTTTGGTCCGAATATTATACTATTTGATTGAAGCTCTCATGCCTTGTATCCCTCACTCACTGTAATTTATTTATCCTAAAGGCTCATTCACATAGGACACAGTAAAATGTTGTTTTTAACGTGCAATTGAATAGTAAGTGGGGGTAAAAAAAAAGTAGCAGCACACAAATAGTCACGTTGAAGTAAACTGCACCAGTTTACAGCGTGACATGCGAACTAGCCTTTACTCTTTACAATTGGTAACATTATCTAGATATACATGTAAGAAGGGGTATTCTTTAAACAATTTAACTTTAATGTGATCTTGAGATCTGGTGATGAAGGAACATAAACTCGCACAGAATCACAGAGTCAAACTTACACTAAACAAACAAATGATATCTGCCAAACCATTTTGGTGCATAATATAGGGTTCTGTCTTATAAAGAGTTGCAATGGATTTGAATCGATCACAACTTAGAATAGACCTGTTCACAAATATATTCAAATGTTATACATACTTTTAAAACAAACTTTAAGGTTGTTCTTGATAACCTGAAAGCTTGTCAGAGGCTTTGTCAGACAGAGCAACAAGTAATGTATGCAAACTGGATTCCAAGTATTGTAGTTCATTCATTAATAACAGGTTAATGGAATACCTCGTTACTAGGTCCCCAGGAAAGAAACATCCATAAATTTGAACAGCTTTGTGAACAGGTCTATTAATTGCAAATCCTATCTCGTAAGTACACGTGTGATCGATTTAAATTGATCGTAATGGGGCCAAGATGCCGCAACGGATGTGCAAATGTGAGCCAAGCTTTTATTTCAGTCAAGTCTTCACTAGTTGGTTTATTTCACTGGTTTATCAAACCTATTTACAGAATTAGAAACAATTCAGAATTAGTATGAGCCTGTCTTTCTCAAAATGGAATTACATTTAATATGATTTTTCTTGGTTGGATAATTATTAAGCCATCATGTTTTCTAGTGTACATGATCAAATTGACTGGGCTGTGCAGGTGAGCCCCTTCAAAGGAAGTGCACTTGGTTGATTGCATACATGTGTACATGTAGGCAATGACTCATATTTTCACACAAAATCTCCATCTAATATCTTAACCGAATGATGAGTTATATTCAATCATTCCTACCTTCATAGCATTTCCGTTTCTATTTCATTTTTATTATTAATTTAATAAACAACTATCATGCCTAAGTTTTTACAAAAATATCAAATGTTCTAAAATTTCTGAAAAACAGAACAAAATTTTGCATTTAGCAAAAGTTTCTTTCCACCAAAAAGAATATTATCAATAGTCTGCAAAAATAAATATCTGTTTTTCCTGTATCACATACTCTGTATACTTCAGTGGGAAAAGTTGTGACTTCACTATCACAACGAGTTATTACCAATAACCAACTGGGTGCTCTCTTTCCAAATATTCAGATGAATTGCCTGCTGACATATTACTAGTAACCAATAGAAACACAAAATGGAAGGTTTAAGATTTTTTCCCCCCTGAAGATGCATGTGAGCAATACTTAGAAGCACACCACTGCTGTTTCCTTAGTTCAAGCATTACATAGAATCTCACTTCTTACAATGCACCAAATTCACTACAGATATGGACAACCAGACATGAGGGAGTTTTTAATGTGAACGCCTACATGTACAGTAGATTCTCCCAGCTACAATGGACTGCTTTGTGTTAACTGCATGCCACGTTTTGTGCAAGAACGGCTCACCCGTCCACTGGCTTCTCCCTTGTCCACTAGTCAGATCGAGATCGCGTCCAACATGGTATTGCCGTCTTCTCAAAAAACGGGAACCTCGCTTCAAATACAAAAAGCAGTCCATTGCAGCTGGGAGGATCTAGGACGGCGTTCATGTTGACACATTCGAAAACTCCCTATTGTCTACATAAGCACCATGTTAAATATTTCAACCACGATTCCTCTGACTGGATAGAGTTACAAACTACTATTAATGCATTCTACAGTATAGATAAAGATAGATGAATATATATTTCTTCAATAATGTGAATAGCATGTGTATCCCCAACTATATGGCATAAATTCAAACTGACAGAGGTCAACAGAGGTCAATTATTTTTCACAAGACACAACATATGAACATGTACATGTATCACAGAAAGCTAACACACATCAAATACTGAGCTATTATCGTTTTAAGCAACAGACAGATAAAGCCAGGCATGAACGTTGGATTGCAGCTCTTAACCCATTCAGAACAGGAATTAGTTAAGGGCTAAATTATTATCTCATTTTGTTCTTCAAATTGGCAACAATAATAGTTTTATTTCAGTGTGACATGGTTCCAATTGAAAACAATATACATGGTTAGGAATATAGTCAGAAAGTTGAAAAACTTGCCAATTTTGATGAAAAACAATGATTTTGAACCTTTAAACGTGTTGCCATGCTTTTAAAGCTTATTCTTGTTTTAAAATTCCTGGCATCAAGCGCAATATGGTCATGCATCAAAAATGGATCAGTGTGCGCAGAAGTTTTTGCTCTTTCTACTCATGCATCTGGTATATTTTTAGGGCTCTGAATCAAAAGTTATTGAGCCAAACCACAAAATGTGGTCAATTGTCTCGAAAGGGATAAATTCATCCTTTTACAGGTAAATCACATGTTGATCACAAAATCTAAAGATTTAGTAGAAAGATGTTTGGTTGGTGTGTCTACTCTTCCTGCAACTCATAAATCTCATGGCTTGACTAATTCAGGCAGAAGAGCCCTTTAGATTAATTACTTTCCATTTAAAAAGTTCTTTCGTGTATATTTTGATATTGTGATAGACCCATGCAAATAGAACCTCATAAGTGAAATACCTACAACGCTTGTATTCAAAAGTTATTCACATTCAGTAAGTTAAAGTGACGAAATATGCTTTTTCAGGAAGGACAGAACAAAAGAGAGAGAGAGAGAGAGACACTCTTCTAAAGAAGCATTGAGCATCTTTCATAAAAGCCTTGAGGGCTATGTTTTTAGGTGCTCATTAAGATTTTTTGACTAATATCAACATAGTGGTTTACCATCTCTTCCATTAAGATCGATTTGTAGCCATGCAATGACGGCTAGATAAGCCATTCTTGCTATCAACTATTAAAGCATTAATGAAATGGACAGCCATACTTTAACACTGCTGGACCAAAGCTTTGCAATCTATAACAAGACCTTTCTTCTTCTCCATTTGTACATGTATATCACAATATACTTGTGAACAAAGAGCACAAATATCGAAACTGGGGGTTTTGTACTTTCTCTTAGTCATGTCATCACAACATATTAATTTCCAAATATTGATACCAATATGCCTAAAAAATATTTAATTCTGTTTATATACAGTGATCCCTTACTTAAACTGATAAGGCAGTCAGAAGTGATAATAATAATAAACACCTACATTAAATCTCTTATCAGATAGAAATAGAAACATGAAATGAAGAGTAGTCAATTCAGCTGTCATATTTATGCAGGAGTGGGAATAATAAATGACAGATAGAAGGGTGAAATCAGTCTGCCTTACAAAGAAAATATATTTACTCAATACTTGCATTGCATTCAAATCTGTTCACTTTTATTGCTAACGCAATTTCTGTTTTGACTTGACTAATGAGAGACAATTTGTCTACAAGTTTTCGTTCACAACAGGGGACAACATCCTGCAAATCAAAAACTACTGCTTAGTATTAGAACATACTTTGTTTTTCATAGCATTTTTTAGTGAATGGATTTCAAGCATGGATAGGGAAGGAGGAAAATATAATGTACCTTATCATGATCTAAGTCACCATCGGCCTGAATCACAATCTTCTTCTCAACTCTCGTCTCAGTCAGCTCACCCTTTACAGTCTAGTTGAGATGAAAAGAAAAATATGGTTTAAATATTATACTTTGAAATATTATCATCATCAGCAGCGACATCACCATTATCATCATCACCAACATCAATATAAGCATCCTCCTCCTCATTAGACACAATGTATGTCATCATTATCATCTTCGTTATCACCGCCAATATCATTTTCACTTACATCATCATTCAAATCCTCATTTTTATAGTTTTTTCATGATAATGCTCATTATTACAACCATCCACATCATCATTACACCACCATTATCACCATCTCATTTATAATCACCAATTATATGACACCTAATTAGATCCTTGCTATTTCATTGGTTGTTTGATGTTGATCATTTGTCCCATTTAACAATTACGCCATCAATCGTGCAATTTTGGATGCATACGAAATTGTCCATTGCACTCGCGACCACCAACACGTCTACATACGCAAAAACGACTTGCCTTTGCAGCGCGCATGCAACTATCAAGTACATTGACGGACCGCCGCGGCCGCGCGCTCAGCAAAAAAAAAAAAAAAAGGTCCTTTCACTCTTGTTTCTAAATTCATAAAATGTCAAATGAGAAGGATAGCTATTTTTAGGTGTCGTATAAAACAAATAATGAATGTTTTTTCATTCGTGCAATGGACAGAATATTTCATGAGGTGAAAGATGAAATGATCCTTATTTGTATACTATATCACCATCACCACTACCACCATCCCTACTTCTGAGTCTACCATCTCACCTTAGTGATATGAGTGGTTGTAGTCATCGACCTTGTCTCGCTCGTCATGGTCTGAGCACTGATCAGCGTCCCTGGGTCCTCATCGCCATCGACAGCATCCTCCGGTTCCTTCTCATAGGTGATGGTGGTGTTCTCCGTCTTGACGTAAGGTACATCTCTGGTAAGTTTGGAGTCATCTTCGGTGCTCTGTTGCTGCTGAACCAGCATGGCTGTCTTGACGAACGGTGATACCTCATCTTCGACATCTGGCTGGGCAGCAGCCATCATCTCCTCCTCTTCCTCATCCTACGGTAAACAAATACACATACATGTGAACATCACTCAATTCAACCATCGAATCCTAGATTCTTTAATCGGAATGGACAATAAACGTAGACAGACTATAGGCAAACAAACTGTAAAAAATACTCTTTGAATTGACTGCGGAACAATTTCCTTTCTTCTATTTGTATTGTCTCTATGGCATAAATTTATGAAATGATTTGCCTCCCATAAACTGTAATTTATCTGTAATAAGTGTACCAAAAGTTATTCTAAATTCCTGTCCCAAGAATGTAATGTCCAAGAAAAGTACAAGTAAAGTAAAAGTAAAGTACATAGTTACATTGCACCATACACATATTGTAAGCTCATATGGGATTTTTATTCCTATTTTTATGTCTTGGTAATAATACCATCTCTATAAGCAATTTTTAAAATTGTTATCTATCAACAGGCAAAAAGTCAATCACTAAACTGAATTTATCAATATATATCACCAATATTTCACCTTGTGAAAAATATCCGTACTCATGGTCATGGATGATATAAAAGATGAATGCTACATAGGTGATGGAGTATGACATTAAATAAATCAGATTGTCTGCTGAGCACCAGATGGGGTTAACTCTAATCATAACGATGTGATATCAATGACATTCTGGTTCTCAGCCAATCAGATGTCTCCATCTCACTGGTCACCAATCATCTTGATTCAAACGGTTCATCATGAATATTCATGAACAAAAAAAAAAAACTGACTATGCTATCTCATCCACTGCAATGTCCATTCACATTTGGGAGACCATTCTTTCATTATTTTGAACCAGGAAAAATGCATCAAAAGACACATTTACATGGTTGACACACTTAACACAGCACACAGGAGAACAATCATTCATTAAAAATTGTAGAAAAAAATAACAGAATGTAAAAATTACAACAGGTAATCTGTTAAAGTAAATGTACATGAAACAAGTACAAACAATATGAAAGAAGAACTACATGAAATTATTGAATTAAGATTTAGTACTGCTCCAAGATGAAGGAAACTAAAAACTGCAAAGAATTCGTCATTAGTATCATCGTTACAAATTTAGTTCCTATTAGTTTGATTGAATCCATTCTGCACCCCTGTGATAAGATGAAGAATATGAAAATGAGTTATGAAATGCAGTTAGAGGATCCCAAATACAGACACACAATGAGAGAGAATGGTTGAGAGACCATGCGTGAGGTTTGTAAGCATCTCAAACCTGCTCATCATCTTGTTCTTCCCCATCACCAAGGCGGATTACCATTGCAACCTCCCCTCCTACACCACGGTCAGGGGTCGATTCAACCCCAATGACTTCCACCCTAGCAACCTCTTCCTCCTTAATAAGTTCCTGCTGGTTGGATTCAGTCTCCTTGACTGGTTGAGGCTGGTCATAACCGATCTGGACAGGTTCTAGCTGACGGGCCAGCAGTGGTGGTTCAGGTGAATCATCTCTGACCTCCTCAGGGGTCAAGTCAGCTTCAGGTTGACCCAGTTCCTGCTGGTCAATGTCAGTTTCCTCGACCGGTTCATGGTGGTCAGAACCGGCCAGGACTGGTTCTGGCGAATCATCTCTGACCCCGTCTGGGGTCAAATTATCCTCATGGGTTACTTCTTGAGGAGATTCATCTGGAATGACCTGATCAGCTTCTGGCTGCTGTGGAGGGCCAATGGTATAACAGATAGTGACCAGTTAGAGCGACCAACAGCAAAGTGGTAGCCAAATAAACCAATTACCTCTTCTTATGCCATATTTACAATTCAAGATTATCTCTCTCTCTTTCTCCGAATGAGCTTGATCTTTTGCTCTAGACCAGTCTTCATCTTACCAATGATCCATAGAATCTATTCTTAAAAAATTGAAAGAAATTAGAATCAAAATATCCATGTAATGGCATCTTACATCACATGGTCACTTCATTATTGATCAATCTAGCTTCCACTTTGCTGTTTACCAATAAATGTTATTATCCCATAATCATTATTGTTAGAATGATTAGAAATATAATCTGTGCTTAATCCATTATAAGTTATTATAATCAACTGTGTGTAACCACATAAGTTAATGGGTCCATGGGTTAATTGCGCTTCACCTTCTCTTACTTCAAGTTTAAAGTTCAATGCCTCTATGACATGTTAAGATTTCTGACATCAAACTAACATAATTTTACATTCCTTTTATATGATAATATTACAAGACTATTTGTAATTTTAATGTTCAATCAAGATACACGGTATCCATCTTATGGATAAGGTAAACAAGAAGAGTTTTTACATAATATTACACGAGGTATAAAAAATATATATAACATTAATTAATATATTAGGTAAATAATTGAAATAAACAAGATGAATATGTAGCAGAATACACCATTGAAGCTAGAAGAGATGCAAAGATATGGATATAATGTAAATAGAACATCTACAATGGTGCGCTGTGTGAATAAAGTGAAGCAAAAAAATGTGTTTTTTAATGAGAAAACAGATATGATAAAGAAGTCCTGCTTCCCAAGCAATTAAAGCATTCAACCCTGGTTCAGTACTGCTTAAAATAATAAATTACAATGAAAAAAAAAAAGTAAAATTGCCAGAAAAGAAGGAAGATAACAGTCTCCATTTATCCAGAAAATAACTGAATACAACACACTGGTTGACTATAAGCTTGCTCTTTTAAGTCACATCTTAATAGCACCAGAAATAAAGTGAAACCTGATGATCATGACCTGTTGAAAGATGGAAAAGGATAATTCTCAGAACGGATGGCTACATGAAATACACAAAGAGCAGCACAAAATATAGCCTTTTGACAAGGCCCTCGTGACGTGGCTATTTTTCTTGGCAAGTAAGCTAGTAGTGGCTGCATAACAAGACTAGCCGCCCAGCCCGATGAATGCGCGATCGAGCGACGTGAGTCCGAGGGCCTTTTGGAACCTGTCCTGTATTTCTTATACTATCCTTTGTTCCTAGCGAGGATCTGCTACCTTATAGGTACCTTATAGGTAGCAGCCAATCAGCGAACGTATCTTCGCATGACGTCAGCATAAATTTGGTATGCAAATTCGCTTTCAGCTCGAGCTAGCTCGCTCGGCACCAGGCGCAGCGGCTACTAGTACATCAATCATGGAAAGCAAGCCCTGCAGATACCGTTGTGATTGGTTGATAATCCTCGGTAGGTGTGTTAGCATACGAATGTCAACTCTTGAATAATTCATATCGGATGATGGAAACCCAGGTTCCAAAAGGCCTCGCGACTAAAGTCGCTTGATCGCTCGTTCACCCGGGCCGTGTTGATTCTTTTCGTCGCCGGCTAGTCTCATCTCAGGCACAGCAGCCAAGTCACGAGGCCTTGTCAAAAGGCTACACAAATATGAAAATATGATCAAATAGTTAAATTCCACAGTAAGAAATAAAATGGTAAATTGGTAACTACAAGCTGGTGGTGAATCACCGATTCTTTTTCCAATTGGTTTCCTTTTTTAAATATCACTTGTTATAAATACATATACACGTACTTTCCAATTCAGTTGTACATGAATACAAAGCTCATTAGCTGGACATCTACAAGAAAACGGTTCACAACTGAATATCTGCCTTTCTCTACAGCACACATGACAGAGGATTTTATATAAAGTATGGAAATAAGAGAATGCAGCAGGTACTGTGTATTATATCACATCGTTTACCACGTTACATGTTACAAAGGGATAGAACTGTATTTTACAAAAAGGGTTTGGCTCATAATATATACATACAATTAACAAAATTATTCATACCATTTGAATTTTAAATTCTGTGTCTTTCGTTAGAATGAAGGATGGACTAGTACAATTTGGGCATTGGTTGAATGATATAGGTGAACAATGATTGTGGTTTCATCTCATTTGCATAACAATGGGAATGCTTATATATTCATTTCTTGGCATTTTTAAAAGTATTCATACCCTGGTCCAGGCATGGCATTAAGGCTTCTTTTTTTTAATGCACTGTTTCAGACATTCCAAAGATTCTGTCCATGTTTTGCAACTGTTTAAGAAAGAGTATACAATGTTTGTATGAATAGTTCTGGACAAACCATCTTTCGTTTTTAAAAAAGTGAATAAAATACCCCTGAAACATCAAATTCTGTAAAACGTCTTGTGTACATGTAATTATTCTTACGACGCATGGTCAAGTAACAAACCAATTTTTCATTAAACAACTTTTTTTTTTTAATCGAAACTTAGGAAGGATATGAACAATTTTGTTGTGAACTGTGTATGTATAATAATGGAAGTCAGGAAGTTAATCAAACTTTGATGTCGGATTAGAAATTTGAAGTTATTAAACACGCATAAATCTTTACAAATTGAGCTTAAATTGTGAGACTTTCCTTTCACAGTCATAGAAGGAACGGGATTATGTCAAATACAACATATCAGATTTTCAAATACTATCGTCTACTTGAGCATTGATAAAAGCATATAGGAAAGAAGAGAAATTTGTGGCTTCTACTCCAATGAAAGACAAATATTTTGATAATATAAATAGATGTAAGCATAGTATTATGACTTTACAATTAGCTCAATGGATCGGCACAAGAAGATCACGTTGAACAGAACAAAGACTTTGAAATGTTTGATATGTTTTGCATTAGTATCTATTTAATGTCTTTACAGAAATATAAAAGACATATAAGTAGTTCCAGAACAATAATTAATAATCATTCTTTCGTAAACACAATTAAATATCCCAAATGAGCTTGGATTCTTTTTCTTTTGGACCAAAGAGTGTCACTAAATTGTCTGTATACATGTATATGTGCTAATTTATTTAATATTTCTTAAGAACATTTTAATCTATCATGTATGAATTCTCCTTTCATATCATATTTTTACAATATGATTAATTAAAGAGGACCTTCTAATTATCAGACTGAATTATTCAATAAGGAGAACAACATTTTGGTTAGACCAGGGGAACATGTGAGATTCTATAAAGAAGGCGCAAAGAGCAAAAAACATTTTTCTGAAAAACATTTTATACACATGATTAGCAAAAGGGTAAATAATACGCTACACCCATGGCATTTGTCTTGATGCTACTGTTAATAGAAAATAATTCATGAATAAATTATTGCAAGATAGAGGATAGATTTGCAGTGGTTATGAATATACAGAGATAATATGGATAATATAAGAAGTTTGATAGTCTATGTATGAATAGATAGCTCTAGGCTTTTTTGATGAGATTTCTAGTGGTGCTGTGATGATGATGTCATAATACCTCATTAGGATATTCATCAGTGATGAATGTTTTGACCGTAGTGGTTGTTATAACCTCTGGTTCCTCATGGATGTGAAGCCTTGTAGGCTCACCTTCCAACAATAACACTGGTTGCTAGGAAGATAAAACCATGCATGCTGTTAATCTTCTAGTCATCGTAATATCCAGGTTATCATAAAGCAGCAATGAGAATTTTAAAGTGCTTTCACATTTCCAAATCTCTGAGGCTGTCTTAAATTATCTCCAGCCTTGTCTCTTCTCTCTCTCTCTCTCTCTCTCTCTATGACCTTTACCATACCTACAGTGTATATCTACCTCTACCTCTATCCCTCTCTCTCTCTCTATCTCTCTATATGACCGCTACCTTTCTCTCTATCTCTTTCTCTCCCTCCACTCTTTCAAGTCTCTCTCCCTCCATGTATCTCTTCCCCCTCTTTTCTCGGGTGCCCAGAGCCACAAAAATGTTAATTAAAACCTTCTATTCAGTGATAAAGCAACTTCAGTCAATCAACATTATGCATGTACAGTGTGCTTACGTATGCTGCAGTGTAAGACAATATTAATATGATACCACTCTTTGAAAAGAGAATGGTAGACTCATATGAGCCCTAACACTGTAATCTTTCGTGAGAAAACTTTTGTTCACCAACAATGAGAAACTTTTAACTGTGAATCTTTCTTATTCCAACACCACAAACAAAGATTGCAAACAAAAAACAAAACAAACTTATAATCCACTAGAACTACACAAAACAAACAAGAATAACAAGAATAACTCATTTCCAATGTGAACTAGCACATTAAAAATGAAGAAGAGGAAAACTGCAATGATGAAGATGGTTAAAGATTAGATGATGAATTGTAAGGAAGCAGAGTTAGTCTTTGATGGTTACCTCATCTTCGTCTCCAAACGTTGTCTCCTGAACCGTCTCACCATTCTATAATACAGATACACAAGAAACAACACTTTCACCTAAAAGTCTCAACATGTACACAAAATGACACTTGAATGGGTCAATGAATTGACCCTAAAAAAGTCTCACCTTCTATAGATTAGTTTCACAAGAGAGACCATTTAAGGTTATAAAGGTATCACCACTCTACAAACCAATCCCGAAGACACACCACCATTCTAAGTAATTTACACTATACTCTTGTATGGCACGTGACATGTAACAGGGTACAACTTTTTTTTTCTCCCTTATATACATGTACTGTCCATTATCAGTTCTTTTTTTTTTAAAGATATCCTCAGAAGCATTTTCTATCCAAAAAAAGGGTAGAATGAAAAACATATTTAAAAAAAACCAAAAAATTACCTGCACTGCACCTTTATAAAAATATGAAAAAATACCAGATATAAGCCTGGAAACTCTTTGAAATGGAGAAGAATAGGAAGAGCAAAGACCTACATCATATGAAATACATCAAACCGTAAAAACATTGATCTCACCTGGTCACCTGTTCTTTCTACTGTATACGTAGTTGTCTTGGTAGTAGTAACCGTGGTAACTTCTTTCTGGATGGTAGAACCTCCCTCTTCTGGTTTATCTTCATCACCTTCAGGTTGGCTAGTTGGTATATTATCTGCTGACCTCTGCTTAGACGAAACAGAATCGATCTTGGGTTTATAGTCTCATTCTCTACAACCACAATACTGTGTCTGTCATACAGGACATTTCTACTTTATAGCCAAATGATGCCTCGGTCACACTGACTCCAAATGGTCAGATTTTGGATGATTCAGGGCAATATAACTGTTTATTTGGTCTGTACATGTATGCAGGATATCCTGTATCCTTTGTAAAAAAAAAAAAACCTTTTTATCATTTCAAAAGTTATATCATTGAGCAGATACATGTAAACCTCATTCTATCTATCTCTCCTACAAGTAAATGAACTTTTCAAAATATCTGAAAAATAAGAAGTACATGTATTGTAGGGATACCTGTTCTTCAAACAAATATCGTGTGTTGAGAGCCAGAAGGGCGTTAACTCTGTGTTAAAACATATGAGTTAACGCCCTTCTGGCTCTCAACACACGATATGTACCAGGTAGGTTCAGAGGTCTTAAAGCTACGCAGGTCCTAAAGCTACGCTCCCCGCAAATATGCGCAATGCACCAAACTTTTGGTGTGACAGAGCAACGAGATTATCATTTACGATTGCTACAAAGAATGAGTAATTTTCCTTTATTTTTGTGATATCATCATTATTTGGAAATCGGGGTGAAATTCACATTAGTCAGCTTCAAAATCAAGATTTGCATTCATTTATACGTGTGCGTAGCTTCAGGACCCTTTCATTTTGTTGACCAAATTCATCATGGGGATCAACATCGACTTGAAAATTAATGTTATTGATATTTGTCTGTCGTAATTTTCTCAGGGATTTAATTTAAGAGTATGTAGAACCAAGATATATGAAAGAAATTTGCATTAATCAGTGAAAAAGTGACTTTTTAGCCGCTGGAATCAAAGTGCGTAGCTTAAGGTCCCCCGATCATACATGAATTTTTTTTATCGTCAAATGTTAAGAACTAGTATGAAAACATACATGTACATCTATCATCACAACACACTAACATTCAAAAAAGTACTTGAATTAAAAAACCATTTCCATAACTCATGCACACAAGGTCAATATCATCATGTTTCACTGCAAAACATTAACTCTACTCCATGGACTATAAATATTCCTCCTCTTGTTACAACTGAGATAGTGTTTACATTATAACCTGAGATTCTGTGTAAAGTTTTTAGAACTTTTCAGTACAGTAACATGTAGCTGATCATGCTTACTTCCTTACATATATCATATTTCAAAATGATTTTAAACAAGTATCTTTTTAAAAACTTAGGCAAAGTTTGTAAAAGGGAATTAAAAAAAACAATACATGTACAATACACGTGTGGTATTCTATCAGTTAAACTTCTCTTATAATATTTAACCAAAAAGCTCCAGATCAACAACCCTGTTTTATGCATAACACTTGGCATCTCAAACAAAGATAATACTTTCAAGAAAGGTATAACCATATCTCGATAATATATTCAGTTCAAAGTAATTCACATATCCAAAGAGAGTACTAGTAAAATAGAAATTTCACTGTAAAGATAATCTGAACAACACAACAAATTATATGTTTGGCATGCTAGAAAGCAAAGGGCAAATTGGCATCAAACTATCTCCTTTCCATGTTGAAATCAACTAATATGCTGCCAGGAAATAGTAAAATCGGGTAGCAAAGAATATCATCAGCAATAGGACTGCTTGAAGCTAATAACTTGATACCGACGCATACTTTGGAAGAAAACCAAAAAGAAGTCAACCATGGTTCACAAAGGCATACAAGGGGTCATTTGCAAACAAAGAAAAAAAAGGGGGAAATTCACTAAAGTCGCATCACAAATGAAAAGGTTTATAACAAGAACAGAAAATCTGGATAAAGACGGTCAAAATAAATCTTCAAATTGTCAAAACAATGTGACAGAGATCATCATGCCACCATCATGCTAAGTGGAATTCATACTGATGACAAGTAGGTAAGAGATACCACTATACATTCATTGGTATGTACATAAAAGATAACAGTACAGAGGTATGTATAGAACAGTTAGGTAGTAGAGAGGGAGGGATGATGGGATTGTTAAGGTATACACCTATACACATTAAAGGTGGTAGGGGATCACTTGTGTAAAAGGAGAAACAAGCTACATGGACATTGGAAATGGGGGTAAACTCAAGGAAAGGAGGTGTGGGGGGGGGGGGGGGGGGTTACATATACATGTCAGACATAAGCCTGTTTAAAACTCAAAAAGTTATAAGAGTAATATTAATGGATTCTTCATCATTCATTAATTTCATCCATTTCATGAAACTTCAACTTATTGAACGTGTGACATGATGCACTTCCATTTAAAATTGAACTTGAAGTTTCTAACCCTTTCAGGACACAAATTATTTAAGGGCTCAATAGATCACATTTTGTTCTTCAACTTAGACATTAAAAAAAATATTGTTCTTTTAGTGCTACATGGTTCTAATAAAGTGTAATGTCGGTGAAAACAACATGCATGGTTAGAAATTTGACGAAAGAGTTCACAAAAATGGCTAATTTTGATGAAAAACAATGATTTTGATCCTCTCAACGTGTTGCCCATTTAAGGATTTCAAAGTTATTCTTGTTTTCAAAATTCCTGGCATCAAACGCAATATGGTCACGCAACAGAAATGGACAGTGTGTGCAAAAAAATCTGCTCTTTGTAATCATGCATCTGTTATATTTTTTAGGGCTCTGAATCAAAAGTTATTGAGCCAAACCACAAAATGTGGAGTGACGTCACAAAAGGGCTAATTCAAAGTACATTATTGAAACTTTTATCAGCTTCAGATACATGTACATCCATATATAGAGAATAATAGATTTCAACTTTACCAGGCATAATGACTACTTGTATATGTGAGACATTAGCAGGAGACAAATTTCTTGAAGGTCATGGTATTTTCAAAGTTTGTGCTTTAAGTTTTAAATCAAAGGCACTATCACTCACAAACAATCTAGGAAAAAACACAAGACATGACTACAATAATTGTTACAAAATGTATACAGCTGCGTACGAATGGTCAAAACACAACTCATACAAAACAAGACTAATGAACCACAATAAAGACAGTGGAAGATTGACAGAAAGACAGAGGGGGGAGGGGGTGGAATTGAAAGGACTGAATCGGACGGAGGGAAGAACACAGAGGTATCAGGAATTTGAATTCCAAATCAAATCAGAAAGACAGAGAAGTGAGAGAGCGTGTTAGCCATGAACGATGCAAGTTAATTCAACAGACCGAGAAATAAGATAGCTTCATGTTGCGCACTTGCTGAGTTTCTCCGTCGTAATCTCCCTCGTCAGAAGTCAAGTCCAACTCCTGCCATTACAATGGAATAGCCCAGTGGACCATGTACATTATGTTCATGGGGGTGTAACAATGTGAGAGGGGATTAAATGGAAGCAAGAAAAGAGCAGTAAAGATTAGAAATGTCTGCTGCCAGAGGAGATTGAAACATCTTAAAATGGCAGTATGAGAACGAAAATTGGAAATCATATTGCTTTCATTTGCAGGTAAACTGGGAATGAATGATGTACATTATAAAGCAGTCAGAAAAACAAATTCTGAATCTGTGAATGTTTTGATAGGACAAAGTATTCTAACTTAAATAATATGTGGTTCAGTTTTTAAACCTTTTATGGCTCCTCTTAATGTAAATTCAAAATGGAGTTGGAAAGCTCCAGTGATCAAAAACATATTTGTCATGAGTTTGTATACACAGGCCTAACTTGAAGTATTCAAGAGTCTTCACAGAATGTCAAACATTAAAGAGAAAAAAATAATAATTTGGAATAACTAAATGAATTTAACAATATGTCACTAGCAATGAAAAAAAAAAGGACAGAAAAGAAAATTGATAGCAGATACAAGTTCAATTATTTTGAGAATTATGTTTCGGGAGAGCCAAAGAATTCTGTGAACTTTACAAGATCGAAGCTCTATCCTCTTTTCATGCTATAGGATGAAATATTCTCAAAGAAAAAGAGCAAATATATATGTATATAGATGGTTAAATATGAAAAGCAAACAGACTTCAAGAAGTTTTGAAACTTTACAGGAATGCTTAATGAAAAGATTACAAATTCTCCTTGAATGATCCAATAATTACATTTTTACCATCAGCTAGTTCATATCTGGGACACATTCCTATCCCCTAACTCATGTGATAAATTAACAACAGGCTGATACTTAACCATTATAAATGAGCAACATTTTCCTGGAAGTGTTTGCAAGAAAAACTCTCCAATCTTAATCAAATTTCATACAATATTTTGTCACATCCTTGGATGTATTTTCTGTAGAGAGGTGTTACCTTATAATCCAAGAACAATGAATTGGGAAGAATATCTTACTTGCATATGCACATATGTTTCAACAATATTGATTGCTATATCATTGCTACAAAGAAATTGGGAAATGGTTTTCATGTTCTAAACTCTGCATGGTAAGTATTCAGCATAATCTGCAGATAAAAACTAAAAAAAAATTACAATGACAGATCTTTGAAACCAAGACATAAATTAATCATGTTAATCAGCACGGCAAATCACTGTGAGAGTTGGAAAGGCAAAAAAATCATGCTTCGCTTGATGGGAAAAAAGTAATGAACACAATGAATCATCTCTCAAAAAAACAGATGAAATCATAAACTGAGAGAGCAAGTGAAGTTGACGAAGAACAGCAACAGAATTCCGCTTGTCCATGCAGTAGCGATGTGAACCTTTACTTATCATCTGCAACAGAGGCCCAGGTTTTGTGATTCTAAAATATCATTCTTTTAATTGTTAATTACATTAATGCCATAGCACAAGTGAACCTGCCTTTGAGCATTCTTTACCATAAGCAAGATAGCAGAAATCTATACATACGTCAACAAAAAAAAAAAAAAAAAAGTTTGATTCGAAAATCATTTTAAAGAATGACGTGCTCTTTCTGTTTCTGCAGCAAAATATCAATGACTATTCATAAGTAGCTCAATGTCAAAACCAATAATTAAAATATTGTCAAGAAAAATAGTTCAGACCATTGTGGTTTGGCAATAATTCTTAACTAATGCATCCTTCCATGGAATATAACAAGTGTAAGTTTTCTAAAGAGTGTTAGGGTTACACTCTGCCATAGACAAAACATGGGCCCCTGCTCAACGCAACACAGAATGGCGTTCCTGATCACATACCGCATCGCGACTACCATCCTCGGAGTCGAGTCGTTGTGATTTCTCCATGGGTGAATTGCAATGATGAGGGAGGAATGGTGTGTTTGTGAGTGTGGTAGAGATAGAGAGAGAGAGAGGGGGTGAGAGGGTGAGAAAGAGAAGAGAGGGGTCAGGGATAATCAAATTAATCAAGAGAGAAGGAAGAAGAAAACATGGCTAGTTTGTCTAATCTACCCAGTGAATGGCAGACTAACGCTATATGATAAGGGGGCCGTTTCATAAAACTTGTTATCAGTAACAACTGCCACATTTCTATGACAAATCTGCTCTACGGCAATCAGCTCTACACCAATCAGATGCACGTATTTCAGTAGCTTATAACAGATATTGCAACTTGTCATTGATAACAAGTTTTATGAAACAGGGCCTTGTAGGGTGTGACAAGTGTTTGATGCTCTCTATAAAAAAAAATCATTTCCATTCGTAAAGCAAGCACCAGATTTGTTACAGAACATCATTCCCATGGATCATTCTAATCTCATTCCATAAAGACAACCTAGTGTCAACTTAAACTCCATCATTTCAAATCCACACACTTCCTACTGAAGATTGCGAGATGCAAACAACATGTAAGAGTTCTACTTTGCATTTGCATACATGCCATTAATTCCAAAATGTCCACGATCATTCTATTCCACCCTTCCTACGCAAATGTTCTACAGATAATCAAAAGTATTGAAAGCGAAAAGCCCACATCAGTTTTACACTGATAACATCAACTACATGTACATGTATGTCATATAATTCCATGGAACATATTTCCTTTCAATAAGTCCCTATCTAAATAAAGTTGGTAATGAGTATATCCAGACATTCTTGTCCAGTTCAGCTTCACCTTATCAATGAAATAATTGTACCGGAACTGTTACAGAAATTTTTACTATTATTACTTTACATATTTGTGTAGAGTATGTTATTATATTTATTCTCAGGTTCATTTTTATTCTATTCATTTTTATTTTTTTTACATTTTTTTATTTTTAAATTTTTTATTTTTTTATTTTTTTATTTTTTAATTTTTTAATTTTTTAATTTTTTTAATTTTTTATTTTTTATTTCTTTTTTTGGCGGGGGTTGTTGTTGTTTTCTTTATTTTCTTTACTTTTAAAATATAGTCGAGGCTACATTTACAATTAACAATCAGCTTCATCTTATCTAATATTAAAACAAAACTATAAAGAAATTATTACAGATATTATTACAGAATTATTACAGAATATTTTCAGTTCTTGTAGTTATTACAGAATGTTTTTAGTTCCTAATGTACTTTCTTAAAAGTCTGGGCTATTTACATGTATGTGTAATACCTAATCCATCACCCTCCTCCTGAATGATAGCTGAAATCCTAAGTGAGGAGTTTTTATCACAGAATAAAGATATCTATGGAAAGTTCTAGATTTGTCACACCCTACAAGATGACATCATGCCATGGTGTATATGATAGAATAGGTGAGATAACATGCACCATCGCCTAACATCGCTACTCCTGAGCACATCGGTCATGCATCTAATGAGATTTACTATATCATATACGCATTTTATTACAGGGGTTTATTTTCCTCTTCTGAAAATACATCTTTTGTTTTCACTTCTCAAAATCTTATTCGCCATGGATCTAAATCCTAGACTGGCACATTGTGTGCAGGATAGCATACATGTACACTGTACGTGTGCCAAAAGTCAACTGCGGCAGTCCCTCGTTTGTTCTAATGGTTGACAAAAGCAAGTAAAGAGTTCAATCTCATCACCCCTAAAATCACTTGAGCTCAGAATAGTCAAAAAGATTCAGGGTAGTGTTATCAACATTAGCATTGAATTTCAATGATTCTTACAAGAGAGTTGCTCCAATACAGGTATTTCCCTTTAATACTCAGGAGTATCGAATCGTCATTCTGATGTATACACGCTTTGTTTTCTAGTAGAAGTTAACATTGCATTCATCTAGACACTGAATATGTACACATGCTGAATGCTGTACATACATTGTATATGGTCTAATCAAAGCTGGATTCTATAATACAGAACTTGCAAGAAAACATTGACTTTTATAAAGTACTTTTGGCAGCATAAGGTGCACTGAATACTGAAGAAGCAATAATATGAATGAATATGAGCATTGAATACATCAAATTTATTTGCTATTTCTACTCCGTTTGGTTTCATTTCCTAATCTATTTTACCCCCTACTTAAGTTTCAGTCTAGTAGCCGACATATATCTGAATACAATGAATAACCTCAATTGGATATTCCGCTGTAAATTACAAGAAGGTCGTGGGAAATGATGATGGCAGTAAAATAATCTTAGCCGAACTGAGCCTAAGCCTAACGCTCACTAAGAATTCTGCCCCAATATGTACCTTTGTTTTCTGCAGTGTCTCCCACATTACTGACTATCAAATATATTAGGTGATTCTCAATTTATTTCA
The DNA here is from genome assembly GCA_025617745.1 of Heliocidaris erythrogramma. Classification (NCBI taxonomy): domain Eukaryota; kingdom Metazoa; phylum Echinodermata; class Echinoidea; order Camarodonta; family Echinometridae; genus Heliocidaris; species Heliocidaris erythrogramma. The sequence continues at coordinate 4,535,075 of CM046862.1, forward strand.
CGCAAAAAAAACCAAAAACCCATCACTATTATCATCCCTACAACTATCACTATGAAAATTATAATTACGATCAGGTTTATGACTGGTAGTAAAATTTATTGACTATTATGATTATATCATAATTTTTAACATTCAGCATTTCTATGCATGTATCTAATTCTATCACTACTACCATGATAATGAAATAATTACTTCACTGAATGTATAATGGTTACAATTACTATTAGAATTACTATTGCTATTACTATTACTAAAACATAAGATATTCATCCCTGAGGGAAGGAAGATCTACTAATAACAATGATATCTACCTTCTTCTCGTCCTCATTGTTGTCAACATATGGAACATGGGCCTCATAGCCACTCTGAGGACGTGCTTCAAGCGTCCGTGCCTTGTCTGGTGTGACAACCTCGTCCGATCTGTCAGCGTCACGTGGTGCTGAGCCATACCCTAGGAAAGGAACCATATTCAATTTGATTTCATCTCATTGAAAATATTTCATTATGAAAAAAATAATTACAGTATCAAAACCATGGGTAAAGCCTCATTCAGCTGTGACGAGATTAACTATCTCAAAAAAGTGCACAGAAAAAAATCATTATCTCATACCCCTTAGCAGTTTAGTGTCCCCAGTGAGAGATGCTTTTGCATTATCTTTATAACGCATAAGCAGAAAGAGCAAAATATCACAAACATCACCTTTTTTGTCACATTACAGCCCTGGGCCCCGTTTCATAAAATGACAACTGCCCCATTTCTATGACAAATTTGCTCTTAGCCAATCAGATTCAAGGATTTCTGTAGTTTATAACAATTGTTGTAACCTATTACTTATAATAAGTTTTATGAAACAAGGCCCTGATCTATTATTACCAACATCTAAACTCCTACTATGCCTCTGACTGTCTTCTTAAAACAGCTGGACTATCCCTATCACTGAGGGTACTACTAGACTACCCCTCCTATAAGCACTATCCTATAAGATATGGTATAACTATTCTCTAATCTATTACCACCATCTAAACTCCTAGTATGCCTCTGACTCTGTCCTCTTTCAACAGCTGGACTATCCCTGTCAATGAGGGCGCTAGCCTGTCTGGTTTGGAACTGTGTTCGTCCGCTGTAACGATACTTGGAGCCTAGCCAGAATATGGGTCTCTTCTTAGGCGGTTCTGCATGTACAAGGCTGCAAGAAGAAAGAGAGAAAGAGAGAGAGAGAGAGAGAGAGAGAGAGAGATCAAATGTCAATTAACATTACCTTGACATATCAATTTTGCTATTAGTTTTACTCCATCCATCATTTTAAAGGAACTCTTATTATCATTTACAAGTGAATATGAACTATTCCATTACATTTCGTTTAAATGCTGCACTTTTGACAGATTAAAGAAAATCAATACTGTTAATGTATGCTAAAGGACATTTGTCATGTTTTATCTTTGTTTTCACATCTAAATGGTAAAATATTGGAACTCAAGTCCGCTTCCAGTACAAAGTTAATTTATTAAAAACGGAAAAAGAACTGTATGAAAATGATGTTACTTTGAAGTGCCACTTGTTTTGAAGCTGTTCATTACGCAAAATAAATGAAGTTCATTATACTGACACTAAGCCCTCTTTCTTTCATGTCTACTTCAAGAATAATGTTTTTTATACCAGTATCTGATTGAACAGCTGGAGACTGCTGACATTTGCCGTAAGTGACATTTCAATCTTTGTTCTGAACAATGAAACATTTGATAATCATGGCCATACTGACTTGAAGATTTATTCCTGTAAAATGGCGTCCATTTTGTTTTAACAGTCTGGATGCACTTCTAAGATAGTACCAAAAATTTGTCGTGTGATTAATGCCTGAATGCTTACGCGTCTTATCATGG